>JAWWEW010000060.1:3876370-3899255 GCA_035583185.1 Anabacerthia variegaticeps
AGGGGGCAGGCAGGGCACAGGCAGGGCAGGCAGGGCGCAGGCAGCATACAGGCAGGACAGGCAGGGCACAGGCAGGGCACAGGCAGGGCAGGAAGGGCACAGGCAGGGCAGGCAGGGCGCAGGCAGGGCAGGCAGGGCACAGGCAGGGCAGGCAGGATCAGTTCAGTGAGCTCTGTGTGTTCAGAAGCAAAGCTGAGCTGACCTGATTGTGCACCAGTTCCCAAAGGACGCACCTTCTGTGCCCGCTGAGCTGGAAAACTGGGATGCTGAAGCTCCAGTTGCCTCGCAGCTCCCTGGGCTCCCTCTGCAGAATTTGGGGAGCTGAATGGGGTGCAAACATCCCCCCGTGGCTTCCCAGCCTAGGCTGGCAATAAAGAGCCCGGGTTTAATGCGACTTAAGTGCATTGTTGGACTGACAAAGACGTGATTTGAGCATGGAGCGATGGAAACGGTTGTTATTTATCTCGTAATAAATATAGTCTGCCCTGTTATCAGCACATCTCCCTCTGCCCGCTCCCAAACAATCTCGGTAGCGCCGCTAGTGAGGCAGGAAGGGTTTAGAGGAAATGATAATGAAGCTGTAGCAGAGTTCTGGGGATGGGGAGAAGGTTGCAAGGCAGCATTAGTGAGCTCCAACTGCATTAGCCGTTCTTCTGTTGTCTTGAATGAGTGTTTGTTTTCCCCTGAATGGGAGGAATATAATCGCGTTTGTTACCTTTGTGTTGGGGATGGCTGGAGCCAAGCGCTGTTTGCATGGTGAAAGTACCCGGGAAGCGCTTTTGTTCTCTCCCTTCATTCCCTTCCATTCGGTTTGCAGCGAGGGCGAGTTGTATTTTTAATTTGGGGGGCCCTTCCCCTGCTGATCTGCAGGAAGACCCCAAGAGTCACCTGGAGATCCAGCACAGGAGGAAGAGCCTGTTTTCCTTCATGGAATCACTGAGGTTGGAAAACACCCTTTCCTTGAGAAAATTCCTCCTCCTTCAACCTGAACCTCCCTTTCCCCCATCCCTTGGTCCCTGGGAGAAGAGGCTGCTCCTTCACAGCTCTTGGCGCTGATCCACCCGCAGAGAAATGCCCTCTTCCCCCACACTGTGTCACTGGATGTGCCTCTCCTGGAATATTTCAGATTTTCCCAGGCATCTCCAGCTCTGAAGTTCCACCCTGGTGTGTGACCTCGGTGGGACTTCCCTCCAAGATGAGCTCTTTGCTCCTCCTCTCCTCAACACGCATTTCTGTTGCATGTGTGTGTGTGATACCCTCTCTCCGTACATTCAATACCAGAGAAAATAGTCTCTTCTGGGTGGGTATGTGCTTAAATAGCTGTTAAATGTGCAAAGAATTCCTCAGAGGTTCTTTTTACCTGTTGAATTGCTCAGTTGGGACAGTTCCAGAAATGCCTGTGGACTATTGAATCACTTCTCATTCAAGTGACTGTGATTAATCCAGAATAGACATCCCAGAAAATTCAGACTGAAGTAATTTTGAAACGTTTGAAAGGTGAAAGAAAACAGCAGAGAAATGACATTGTCAGGTTCCCTGTACAGTGGAAATTGGTTTGGCTTTGTCTCCAATTGAGCTCCTTTGCCCCACATCAGCCAAGGATTTGGTTTATGCTCCTTTAAAGATGAGCTGGGAAAGTGTCACATAAAAAACGAAGAATTAAGAACTTCTGTGTAAAGGTTTCTGCTAAAAAAAAAGGTATTGATTTGGTTCTAGCCAGCAAATTTATCTGGGAGAGTAATTAAATTTGATGTCAATGACTGAAGTTTTGCTCCTGCATGGAAACACTTTCATCTTTTGATGGAATACAAGGGGGAAAAAAAGAAGGAAAAGGGAGAGAGCAAACTGTGATAAATGGACCTGATTTCCCTTCCAGCCCCAGCTTCTGGAAGGAGCAAAGACAGGTATCCCAGCACCTGCAAGGCTCTGGCAGTGATTTGTTGCTCTTGGAGCTAAAGCTGAAGTCTCTTATTAACAGAGCAGTGAAGTTCCTTGAGAGGAAACCAGAAGGTGGCAGAGGTTTGGGGGCCAAAGGGGCTGTGCCCATGTTGCATCAGGAGAGGGATTTGCCCCAAAGCTGCAGCCTGGGATTAAGGCTGAGATAAAAGTCCAGACCAGCAGAATTGTTTCATTCTCACCCCTCTGGTCCCGAGGCAGCTCTGGTGGCCCTCGCTGGATTTTGAGCAGTCAGGAGGCCCTGGGGATTGACATGGCCCACCCTGAGGCTTCCCAAGCCCTGGGGGGATGTGGGATCTCTCCCTGCACCTCCTGAGCGACTTCCAGGCTCGTGTGGCTGTGCTCTTGGCACAGAGTTAAGATGCAGGTGTGTTCTTTCCATCCCTGCAGCATTAAATGAGGAACAATAACTTAATCTAATTATTCATTTCCCCTGTAAAAGTCCATTGTGATGAGATGTCTCTTGCGACCGAAAAATGAGGTCTAGAGGTGCTTAAGTGTATTTTGTTTAAGAGAGTAGACAAGCTCAAATAAGATGTTCAGAATTAATGGTACAGCTCTCATGATAATTTGAGGAGAGGTTTGGATGAAAAGTTAAAAATACGGGTGAAGTGAATAATAATACCCGGAGATCTAAAGAGCTGCTGCAATATGGCCCCCAGTTGCACTGAAAGGGAGATTAATCTCCGAGTAGCTGGGCTGGTTCAGGGCAATAAAGGCTGGGAGGGAATGGGAGGAAATGGCCAGGCTGGTTAAAGGGAGCAGCCACAGCCCCAGTCCAGGCAGTTTGTGTATCACAGAGCAAGGGAATGGGCTGCAAGAGTCCTGGAAAGTTCATTCCATCCCACCCCTTCCCATGGGCAGGGACACCTCCCACTGTCCCAGGTTGCTCCAGCCTGGCCTTGGACACTTCCAGGCATGGGATGACCCTGGTGTTGGGTCCTCTTGTTGTGCCAAGGCTCCAGAAGTGCTTTTCTCCTTAAACCTCCTGTTGACTGGCCCTGTCAGGTATCACTGAGCTCCCTGTGGCTCCTCTCTCCTGCCATGGAAGCTGCTGGAATGTCACCTCCTCCTCCTCTTCCTCCTGCTCCTCTCACCCTCCCTGCAGTGGCTCTCACTTTGGGTCAGCCTTAAAACACAGCCAGGGTGGTTAAAGCTGGATCTCCTGTCTGCAAATACCTCCCTCCCCTCCTCTGGTGCTTCGAGCTCACTTTGTGACACCGTATTGATTTCTGTCCCTCCCTTTCTCGCTCTCCACGTGGAAACAAATTAAAGGAGGAATTGGGATTGTAAATAGATAATGGTACGTGAATGCAGACTAATCAGTGCCATCCATGTACAGTAATACTAATTGTGCCAGGGGGGGAATGGCTGAGTGAATGGGATAAATATTTAATGCCTTGGCTTCCCTGGGAAATGCAAGAGCAAGGAAAGAAAGAAAGAAAATAGTTGTGAAAGCCACACTTCACTGCCTTTCCTCAGAAGAGGAGTTGTGATACCATTAACCTCTCTGTGTTGTGCAATAAAGGAGGTGCAGGGGCTGTGCTTAGTGTGGAGGCTTCAAAAAAAGAGTCACCTCAGTGCTCTGATTAAAAATTTCTATTAGAAATTCAATTATTTAGTGGGTTAATGGGAGGTGCTGGGGATTCCAGGCACACGGTGGGGCAGGAGGTGGGCAAGGGAGTTGGAACATCCTTGAAGGAGCTCTGTGGTCTCCAGGGCTCTCTGGTGGAGCTGCTCTGCTTTCTGAGAGACTGGAAGCACTGGGTTTATAGGGAAAACTGGAGGAGCTGGTGGGGCAGAGCTTTGACCTGTGTGTCACCACCTGCCAAGGGTGCTGTCACCCTGCCCCTGGCCTTGGCAGTGCCACTGGCACCTCCCTGCCTTGTCCCCGAGTCCCTGGTTGCTCCCCCAGCACATCTGGGCTGTCTCTGGCTTTCCTGGTTCTCTCCCCTGCTGAGCATCCATCCCCTTTCCCTTGGGATTCATCCAGGGCATGGACACTCAAAGGCCATGCAGCTGCTTCAGCTCCACTGTGTTTCTCTGGAATTAAATATTCCGTTATTAATTAGCTCTTGATGCCTCCTGGTGATTGTTTGAAGCCCCTGGGAGCCTCCTGGTGCAAAGCTGGTGGGCAACTGCAGGTGGGGGTGGTGTTTGCCAGGAAATGCTGAGCTCTAGCCATGGTATTGCTCCTCCAGCATCACCTTCCTGCCCCAGCTGGGCACCAGAATCCTTTTTCCTGCAATTCTCCACCTGCTTCACTCCAGACATGGAAGGGGAAAGGGGGTCACACCGGAGCCCTGGAGAGCAGAGCCCGTGGGAGAGTCTGGGCAGGGTGTGCTTGGAAATGAGGAGCTTTTCTGGAGTTCTGGGCTGGTTTAGTCCTTTCCAAAAGCTCTCGGTGAAGTAAACAAGCAGCACGTGGAGCTGAGGAAAATTTCCATGCAGGAAATCCAGGGAAACCTTTTCCTTCCCCCCGAAATCTTCTGTCTTCCTTTGCAGCCCCACAAAGTGGGGGCTTGTGGTGGGCTATTTGTCTCCTCTCCTGCCTTTGCCTCCAGGGTTTGTTTCTGCTCCTGCAAAGGGGACAAGAAGTGCAATCCCTCCAATATTTCCCATGGAATTCCCAAGTGTTCATTCACTGGGCTGCTGGAATTGTAACACTTCCAGTGTGGGGGATCCTTGGAGGTTCCCAGTGGGATATTCCCATCCCTGCCTGGGTGTGGGTGATTGTGTGAGGATAAAATGTAGATTATGAATCCTCAGGCTGCTGAATCCACCTCTCAAGGATGGGTCTGTTAAATAAAGCAGGGAGGGAGCACAGGGGAAGTTCTGCCTCATCCAGGCAGGTTTAGTTTATTGTTCTCTCTTTTTTATATCCCTCAATTGAATTACTTGTCTCTTCACAGTTATGAAAGGCAAATTTGGCTCTGCATAGCTAAAGATTATTTATGAGAACTTTGACTATTGATTCAGAATGAATAATAAAATGGCCTTTGGGGGGTGACAGGATTCAGTTTAAGCATGTTGTCATAACAACCAGCCCCAGTAACTCTCTCACAATTGGTTTTAGGCATCCCATGTTTGATGGGAGCCCCAAATAATGTCTGTTTGAACGGAGTTAGTTGAGAAAGTTTCAGATTCAATCGGCTCTGCTGCCTCAGAGTCCTCCAAGGATGGCAAAAAGCCACACAGAATCCATTTAGGGAACACCTTGTGCTTCTAAAAGGTCTGAAAAAGGGGGATGGAAGTAATCAATAGAGAAATGATGGAGACCAATCTGAAAAGCAGTTTTAGAGTGCAAAGGATGTTTCCAGTCCTGCAGGACTCAGCGCAGGGGTGACCCAGGCTCTGCTCTGGACTGTAGGGGGCAGAGGTGCATTAATTATGCACAGGTTCATTAACAGAGCAGGGGGACGATGCAGCTCCTCTGCCGTGAATAAATTCTCTGCCAAGGGATGTCCTGGCTCCCCCTGCTTGCCTTGGGAGAGGGAAATTCACCTTTGGAGGTGCTGGTTGGGCTCTTAAAATGCTTTCTGTGCGTCAGGTCTGCTGTTAAAAGGGTGTGTAATCAAATTGGAATTATCCTTTTGGATGGAGATTTCCAGGATCCTTCTGCCTTCCTCTAAAAAAAAAAAAAACCATTGGGATGCCAATAATTTTTTTAATAAGTGGCAGTTGATGATTAAAATAATTAATTGGCTTTCATTAAGAACAGCACTCCAAAACAGCTTTTGTCATGGAGGGGAGGGGGGTTCTAACCATGGGGAATGTCCCTCAATCCAAGTGCTGTGAGTGGAATGTTGTCCCAGGAAAAGACGTGGCCTGTGACAATTCAGCCAGGAATTATGAACTGGAGCTTGCTAAAGGAAACAGCATCATATTTTAAAAGAAAATACAAATATAAAGAGATGTGAAGGGCTGCTACCCAGCTGGGGACTTTTCCACCTTGTTTGATGGCTGTAATCTTGCCCAGGTTGGGATGGATCATAAATCATTGCTCCTTGCTGGCTGTTTTCAGGGAAAAAATAACATAAAATGGTGCTTGCACTGCTTTCTCCTCCTCAGTTATAATAAACAGACTGGTTTTGGAGTGGGTTAGGAAAATATAAAGAAAAGGAACTGAATAAGCTTGGGAATGGCCTTTGCCTTAGGAGGAAGGGCTGGAAACTCCTCTCCTTACGAGTGTGGAGCCACCAGGTGGGAAGAGCAGCAGGAACGTGTGGCTGGAAAACCCTGGGGTGGAGCTGCTTTCCTTGGTTTTGTGGTCCCTGCTGAGGGTCTCCCGAGTTCCTGGGAGCAGAGGAAGAGCTGGAGAAGCAGGAGCTGGGGGTGCTGGTTCCAGGCACTGACGTGTGGCTCTCGCTGGCTGCTCTCTTGCAGGTTCACTGGTATGAACTTACCTGCGCCCGTGATCAGCAGCAAGAACTGGCTGCGGCTCCACTTCACCTCCGATGGCAACCACAGGCAGAAGGGCTTCAGTGCCCAGTACCAAGGTAAATGGGTAAATGCCCCTCCTGCTCTCCCTCAGCCCAGGCTGTTTTCCTGGGAATCCACAGCTGCAGGATCCCTCTGGGTCCTCCTGGCATTAATTTGCCAGCTGAAAGCTCTAGAAGTGTGGAATTTATAACATCCCACAATGGGTTGGGAGGGACCTGAAAGACCATTTAATTTCACCCCCTGCCATGGGCAAGGACATCTTCCAGTAGCCCAGGTTGCTCCAACCTGGCCTTGGACACTTCCAGGGATGGGGCAGCCACAGCTTCTCTGCCCAACCTGTGCCAGGCCCTGCCCACACTCCCAGGGAAGGATTCAGGACTGGGATAATAAGATTTTGGGATTGGGATAAAAAGCTTTCTGGAGTGGGATTAAAAGCCCCCTGGATTGGGATCTCGAGGTGCTGTGCAGGGAGAGGACATCTCTTGCCCGTGGCTCAGGCAGAGGGGAGATGCTGCTCGGAGGTTTTTGGCAGCCCTGGCCCAGCACAGCTCTGGGTGGCACCAGAGGGTCCCCCAAAGGGGTGGGGTGGAGAGGATTCCTTGGGAGTGTTTCCCCCTTGGTTTGGAGGGCGTTGTGGGTGGCTCTGGGGGCAGGAGCAGGGAGAGGGAAAAGGGAGCAGGGAAGGAGCAGGAATGACATCCAGCTCAGCACCTTTGCTGCCAAGAGAGAGGGCTTGGGTGAGGGAAAGTGCCATGGCTCTGGAGAGGAGCAGAGGGCAAGGGACAGGGTTTTCCTGGGATAAACCTGCCCAGTTTGGGTGTTCCCTGCTTGTTGAGCCTTAGCAATGTTGTTGTGGCCTCCACATGGGCTTTGCTTCCTGAACCACCATTGGTATTTCACTCTCTTGGCTTTCCTTGAACGTACAAATTACTTTAAATTATAAGGAAAAAACCCCTTTTGTTGTTCCTGTGCAGCTGATGCCTTTTGAAAGGACATTTTCCCTCGCCGTCAGGAGTGCTGCTTTCTATTAAAACACCTGCCTGAGTCATCCTTTCTTCTTAAATAGAAAAGTAAAGATTAATGTTATAATTTCCCCTGATTAGATAAATGTCAGGGGGTTCTAATCTCCCACACTCAGTGGAAAACTGCCTTGTCAGACAGAATGAACTGTGCTCTTGTGTATTGAGTGTTTGAGAGATGAACTTCACGTGTTCTTGAGGTGGCATTGAAGGAGGGCCCTGCTCTGGCTGGCAGGGGGACCTGCCACTCCTTTTCCCCCACTTGCTGGTTATTTTGGGGTTTGTCAGGTTCTTTCTCTGTCTGTGTTAGGGAAGAATTCAGTATTTCCAGTGCAGAGCAAGAAGCAAAGCAATAAACCCCCTTGGTGTGAGGGCAGGATGTTTGCTGGTGGTGGGATCCGTGGATGGAGAACATTCCATGCCAACCCAACTTCAAACAGACCTCATGGAACCCTTTCCGTGGGGGCCCAGCCCTGCCTGGACATAAATGCCTGAATGGGGGGAAATACATCCAAAACAGGACACGGAGTGCCATATAAAGTAGAGCAACTGAAATGCATTTTTCATCAGGAGAGATGAATCAGAGCCCAGGATTGTCCAGGAGAAGGGAGGAAGGGTGAGGGGGGATCTAATTTGTTGTCTGCTTTCCCAAGGCATGTAAATACATCATTTCTTAACACCTTGTGTCCTCTGAGACGGGCTCTGGCTTTGCTGATAATCTATAAGAAAACAATTTCCCTTCCAGCTTGTTTAAATTGATCCTCAGTTTTGCAGAACACCTTCCTTGTCTGTTCTCCTCCTAATCCGTGCCCTCGTTTGGAAATCACTGGGTGAATGTAAAAGCAAGGTTAGATACAATCAGCCTGTGGAGAGGAGGTTTTTTTTTTGGCTTAACGCAGTGAATTTGTTCCCTTCCTGGCAGAGTTAAATATTCTCCCCTTTTGCCTTTTATTAAGGGGAATTTGGTGTTCTTGCCAACACTTTTCCCCCACGCCTCATGAAAGCAAATCGAAGGGACTGGAGAGAAATCCATGCCTGGGGTTTTTTCCTTCCTCCCCCTCCTTCTGCCTTCTCAGAAAGGTGCCACTGCCTTCAGGTGTGAGGAAATGATCTCCAAGGGCCTTGGCCAGGTGAGGTGGCAGCACGAGCAGGTGTCCCCTGTCCCCCCCGGAAATGCAGGCATGGAAAAGCTGCTGAGCTGGAACCGATGTTGGAGAGACCTGAGTGATGCTCTGGCTGCTCTCCCTCCTTTCCTCCTTCCCTCCCTCCTTCCCTCCCTCCCTCCCTCCCTCCACATATTTTATTCCAGAAGTTGGATCCCAAATTGCTTTTTAGCTGATTGTTACCAACACATAATTGCAGCTTGTATTGATCTCCCTGCCCCATTCCCTTCCCTTCCCGTCCTCCCTGCTCTGGAGGGGAAGATGAATGGGGTGAAGTGCAGCCTGTGACACAGAGCAGGTCCCAGCAGAGCTGGCAGCCTGAGGAATGGGCTCCTGGGCTCTCTGTTCTCCTTGTGCACCACAGAAGTGGCTTTTTAAGGAGTATCATGGAATGGTTTGGGGTGGAAGGGACCTCAGTGATCACCTCGTCCTACCCCGTGCCATGGGCAGGGACACCTTCCATGGGCCAGGTTGTTTCCAGCCTCACCCAGCTGGATATGGACGTATCTGTAAATATTTGGGCTTCATTTTTGGCAGCTCTTCCACTCTTCACCTTGGCTCCCACCTTTGGGGGCTGCAAAGGGGTTGTAGCTCATGGTTGAGTCTCCTGGGCAATCCTGTGGCAGAGGCAGGAAAATTCTGGTGTTTGTGCAGGTCCTGAGTCCTGAAGACCCATTTCTTAGGTTGGCTGAAAAAGGAGCTTCTAAATAGTTGATTTGAAGGTGATTTTGTTCACCTCCAACATGAGCAACCTGCTGTGGCATCCCAGGTGATGCTGAAACATCCCAGCAGGAGCAGGAGAGGGTCAGGCAGGTCAGTATTTAACAGCAATCCCCCAGCAAGGAGAACAGAGGTCCAGGCAATAGATTTTTTTCTCCTTCGCTGAAATGCTGTTTTCCAAATTAAAAATAAATGTCTTCTTAAATTCTCATTTAGGGCAACATGAAATGGTTTAGAAGCAACAGCCCTGACTGCCTGCTCGCTGGAAAAGGCTTTGTAATGCCATCTCTCAAATTTGACAGGATGCTGAGTATTCCATTAGATCTATTGGATATGTGGGAGCAGCCAAACCTCCAGAAAACAGGAGTTTCTGTTCATCCAATTATCCTGACACAGCCCTTTGTAGTAGCGTTCCACATTCAGACTAATAAACAAAGGAGATTTCCAAAGACCAGATTTTCGAGGGTGCAGAGCAGGAGGATTGTTCTGACTTATTTATTTTTTATAGAGCAAGTGCTGCTGGATTGTGCCTTGTTTAATCTAAATGGAGTCGTTTGTAAAGCTTGACTTTCCGCATTGTCTCCATTTCGTGAACAAAGTGAAGGATTAAGAGGAGAGGATCCACTGATCTCTCTTTATCAATTGCTGTTGAAAGGGACACGGTGCAATTAGGGGAGAAGATGCTTCAGTCCAGGCTCTGGGTTTAGGCTTGGGGATGGCTGTGCTGCTGGTTTTCAGGAGTGCTGGGTTTTAGGGAGCCAGGCTTTGCCTTAGAACCACCTTTGGAGGGGCTGTTTGCCAGCTGGGCTTTGGCAGACACAGTTTTAGGGTGTCCTTTAAAAGTTTTCAGGGCCAGGTGTGTCAAAGTCACGGAATTCTGGAATGCTTTGGGTTGGAAGGGACCTTAAAGAGCACCTTGTTGCACTCAGTGGCTCCTGCTGGATTTGGGATGGTCAGCCCTGGGGACACCCGGGCAGGTGGCTGGAATTGGTGTGTCCTGTGTTATCCCACCCCCAGCCCCAGCTCTGGGTGGGTGCCCCAGTGATTGGGATCTCCTTGGAAGGTTTATTTTACCAGCCACAAACCATCAGACCTGGCCTTGTCCAAGGAGACACATTCCCTAAGGATTGTGCAAAGGAACTCCCAGTGGGAATTCGGGGGAATATAAAAACTCGGGGGATTCTTTTTATAAAGCTGCTCTGTGATGGTGGCCCAAAGCCCTCCACAGAGCAACGAATTAGACACTGTAAAATCACCACCCAAAGCACATCCTGCAATAGCTCCAACTTAGCCTTGGATATTTGGCCTTGCCTGGGTTTTATGGGCTGCAACTGCAGGGTTGTCCCTGGGCTTGCTTGGAAAGGGCTGCAGTGTTCTGCAAGCCAACCTGAAAGAAAGAGAGGTTTGCCCCCAAAAAAGTGAGTTTTGGTAGCCCCAGGCCCTTTCTCCAGTCCCTTGACACCACATTTGTTAAAACCCTCGAGGTCAGACTGCAGATACCCCGTGACCTGCAGGAGTGGGGGGATCTTTGGGGCACCCTCAGACCTGCTGCTTTCCTCCTTCTGCACTTGCAGGTGGATTTTGAGTCACAAGAAACAAGTGTTAGATTTGCTTTGATAGCAGCCTGCTGTTAATTAGTTTTCTCCTCTTAAATTAAACCCCAGCCAACCCCCCTGTCGAGACTGGAGGTACCGATGCTGCTGAGAAAGGCAGGAGTTTTCCTCAGGAATATTCTTTAAGCTGGTGCAGAGCCGAGTTTGAAGTCAGGGCTGCTTTATTTAAAGAGAAAGCAGGAAGCTGTAAGCAAAATGATGAATGAAAAGCCCCAGCCAGGCTGTGTCTCAAAGCAGCACCTCAGGTGAGCTTCAAGGAGCGGCGCCCGACGTCTCCCTGTGTGAAGCTCCTGTGAACAGATGTTCTGCACAGCCCCCAAAAAATGGCATGATTAAAAAAAACCTTGTTAGTTACAGCAGTAATTTTTCCTGACAACTTTGTCTTAGGAATGTGCTAATTTAGGGATGAAAGAATGACAAGCGAAAGAATGCGGAGAGAAGGGTTTGAAGTGGAGATGGACTCGTTTCCTCCCTAGATAAGGATGGAAGGCTCCTGTAAAGCGATTTGGATGTTTTGCTCTCTGCTGGGAGGCTCTTCCTTGCCCACAGTCCCTTCAGATGTGCCAGTGAAGGTTCTGCTGTGAGTCAGTCAGAGTTTTGGGGGTTGTGCCCTGGGCAGGCGTCGTCTCTCGCTGCCTCTCCCCCTGTCCAGATGGTTTTGCCAGGGTGGGGTTTGGGGGAAACCCTCTGGTGGAGACAGAGCTCAGCAGAGCCAAGTCCACCTAATGAGAACAAACAGCTGCTCCCTTTCGTGGGGAGTTCCCTGTTGGAAGAAGGGTTGGACTCTTGGGGATGGGCACGTGGAAATCTTGGTGCTGCCTTGGTGGTTTCTTGTCTTCTGGTGGAGGTTTGGGGCAGGGAGGTCACTGGTCACATTGGTGTTCCTGTGGTTGTTAATGGTGGGGCTCCACATTTAACCTTCTCTTTGCCAATAATAGGGGTTTAATTCCCCCCCTCCCCTGCTATTTTATTGCCTTTTTGGAGCCTAATGCATAGCCAGGCTGTGTTTCCAGTTTTTAGGTGATGGGTGTTCCTGTGGAAGCAGAGAATGGCTTTGCTGTGTAATATTTTCATGGAATAAGTTCCCCAGGAAAACTGGCTGGAAGTAACTCAGCCTTTCACTCTCAGGATCCCTGAACTCTCTTAGAGCTTCCCTTTTCTCTGTCTCCCATTGTCAGTGTGTTGATGGCACGTTTCAGAGGGATGGGAGGGTTGGACCCCATTTTTATGTTCAAATAAAAGATCTCCAAGGACACTAATCCAGCCCTAACGTGGGAAATGAAAGGGTCCCTCATGGTTTGGAGGGCTCAGGGCAAGTGGTGTCACCATAAGGGCTGGGTGATGTGCAAGTGCTGCTTCATTTTCTTTCCAGCCATTCCCTGACGCTCAGCTAAATCTTCTCCTTGTCTTTCCTCTGTTTTCCACCTGTCCCTGCAGTGAAAAAGCAGATGGAACTCAAGTCCAGAGGGGTGAAGCTCATGCCCAGCAAGGACAACAACCAGAAGACATCAGTGTGTAAGTTCTCTGGCTCCATCCTCGCTGTCTTTTGTATAACGAGCTCCTGGGACGTTTCCTTTGACTTCCCAGTAATCCCTAAACCTCTGTCACTCTGCAGAGCTGGAATGCTTTTCCCTCTCTTCCCTCCCCATTGCTGCATCACTTCCTCCCAGTGCTCTGTTCACCAGCATTTACTAACTGCTCAAGGTGGGCCTGGAGGGCTCAGGTGTGTGTATGGAATGGGGACCTTGAATATATACTGTGTTCTGCTGCGTCCTGCTGGGAAGGGTTTGGAAAGCTGAATTCCTGTTGCTGTGAAATTAGGAGAAGGGGTTAAGGAGCCAAAAAGACCTGTTAGAAAGTGTGCAGAGGGGGTGGCACTCCTGGCTCTTTCTGTTTGGAGTTTATTTAGTTGTCCCTGCAGAGAAATCTGGGCTCGTAACACTGGTGATAGTGATAATTCCGGGCTCAGAACACGGATTTTTGGGTGTGCCTGTTCTGGTGGTTGTGTTTAGGGGCTGCTGGGGCTGAGTGTGGCACTGCTGTGTTTCCCTCTGGCAGGAGGGGAATCCATGAGGTCCATCCATCTTTTTACATCAAGTTCTTCTCAAATCACAAGCAAAACTCGGAGTTTCGTTGTGTGTGTGACTCTGGACAGACCATTGGGCTCTTGAGGGGGCTCTGAGGTTAAACAGGAGGGCTCTGAATTACCTGCAGTGAATATTTGACCTGAATTCCGATGGGAGCAGAGTGGAGCTTTTTTTTCATGCAGTTTTTAGGGGAATTGCTCGTGGTTTTGCACAGTCCATTACACCCATCAGCGAGGAACCGTCGCGACATTTCATTTGGTTGAATTCTGGATACACAAATCGAGTTAAGAAATGATGAACCGGGTTTGAAACGTGGTTTGCTGTGTGTCTGCAGCGAGAGTGGCTCACATGAGAGCACTTTTAGTCTCTGGCTTTTCAGGAGTGGGGCCCAACAAGGTGAATTATAACAGGCTGTAAATTGCCCGAAATCTCCAGAGCAGAAAAGCTGGGATGGGTTTAGAGAAAATGGATTCAATTCTAAAGGAAAACTCTTGTGTGCAAGATGTTCCTGGCTGGGTGATTTATTCTTACCAAGACGAATTTAATTGTAACAAACATTTCAGTTCACTTAACTGAGGAGGAAATTCAGCTGGAAAATACCACTGGCTTTGTGTGGAGACAGAGGGATGTGTTTGGGGTGGGGGGTCTGGTGTCTTGCACATGGGGAATGTGGGGAAGGGGGTGATAAATGTCAGCCTGGCTTGGAGCATTTAGCTGATAGAATATCTAGGATTCCCATTTCCCCGCCCTGGGGATGCTGAGCTGCTTCCCTGCAGCAGTTTTCCCCATTTCCAGTGCCCTTTGTGGGCTCTGGCAGTGGGGCTGAGCAGGAGACAGCAATGCACTTTCCTTCCCAGCACATCCCGCTCTGTGCCAGTCCTGCCTCTGCCCAGTCTCTCCTCACCCACCAGAGCAGCTCCAAAGCTGCCAGTTCAGCATCTTGTGCTAATCTTGTCAAGTTGATAAGTCAGCCCAGAGCAGGGAGAGGCAGCTTAGCCTGAGAGCTCTTAAGCTGTAATAATGGAGAGGGTGAAAGTGGCCCAAATTCTTCCCATTCCCAGCAGGGTCCTTCCCACCCTCCTTGTGCCTCCAGCCCCTCCACGTGCTCCCTGCTCAGCCCTGATTAACCTCTATCTCCACATCCTTCTGCTCTCAAGCTGCTCCCACAGGGAATTGCCAACTGCAGAAGTGCTGATTCCACACGAGATGTGGCCAGAAAGTGGTGCTTTTGCTCCGAAACAGGAGCCCAGAACGTTATCTGCTCCTTCCCCCTGGAGGGTTTGATTTGTGTGCTTGGCTGTGCCCCTTGTGCTCTGCAGTGCCACGAGCTCCTGAGGCTGCAGCTCAGATCCTTCTGCAGGTGGGACAGGCTGGGGAAGGTCACTGAGGTTTGCTGGACTTGCTGTGGCTCAAATATGAGAAATTCAAGAATTCTGTGTCTTTTGGTAATAGCTCTGCCATGGAATCCCAGAGTAATTAGGGTTGGAAAAGGAATTGTGTCTCTTGGTGATAGTTCTGCCATGGAATCCCAGAGTAATTAGGGTTGGAAAAGATCCTTCAAGATGATCAAGTCCAACCTCCAAGTCTGTACTTTACTTTCAATTATCCTTTACCAGCAACGTCTTTGCCCCTGTCCTAAAATCCTCCCTAAAATCACTTCCCAAAGGCTGCA
Source organism: Anabacerthia variegaticeps (assembly GCA_035583185.1). Classification (NCBI taxonomy): domain Eukaryota; kingdom Metazoa; phylum Chordata; class Aves; order Passeriformes; family Furnariidae; genus Anabacerthia; species Anabacerthia variegaticeps. The sequence goes on from JAWWEW010000060.1 coordinate 3,891,044, forward strand.
GGTCCTGCCGAAGGTTTGGGATTGGCTGGGGGGATGTTGAGGTTGGCTGGCCAGGTTGAAACCTTGTGTTTTGTGGGCCTGAAAGGAGGCAAAACGTAGTGACATAACAAGTGTTGGTGCTATTTCAGGGGGAAAAAAAAACCACATAAAAATATGGAATTGTGGTGGGAGGTGCTTCTTGTGTCCCGTTGTAGCAGAACGTGTTTGTTTGGAATTGTAATCAAGTGCCTCATACTGTTCACCACCCCTAAAAGGATTTGGGCATCTTGCTTTGATCACTTGGAAAGCAGTTTTAGGTCTCAGCCAAGCGTGTAGAAGTTCTGCAGGTGGAGCATCTTTGGCATCAGGTGGGGGGGGTGGGGGTGTCCGTGTGTCCTGCTGTGCTGGGGTGAGTGGGGATGCCAGAGCAGCCAACTTGGCAGCCCAGCCTTGGGGACACCTGGCCTTGGGTTGGGAAGGGAACGGTGCAAATGGTCTGGGAATCTGGAGGTCTGTAGGCTTTGTGAACCTGCCCCTGCTGGACCGTCCTGGGAGAGCAGTGGGGTGGGAAATGCAGGTTCTGAGCTCTCCCAGGGGAACATTCCCAGCTGGAATTGCCCTTCCCCAGCGTTAGGGCCCTTTTCACACCTGGTATTGTTGGACTCCTGAGTGTTTCGTGGTCCTGGAAATGCTTCCCTCTTGTTTTCTGGGTGCTGAAGGACCTTTCTGGGTGAGAAATGCAGCGAGCACCTCACTGGAGTGAGCACAAACCCCACAGCTCAGCCCTCCTGCTTTTGGCACTGCTTACCCCTCTGCCTCGCCCAGATGTTTGCATGGAGTGAGAGATTAACCCTTTAAACCAACTAATTCCCGCTGCAATCCTCCCCACCCCTCGTGCCTGTAGAGGAGCTCACCTGTTTTCACTGTATTTCTCATGCTGAGAAATGGGGGGCTTTGTAAAACCTTTTTGAGATGCTGCTTCGTTTTGTTGTGCGTTCCTAAATTCAGTAAAAAAAACCCAAAACATCCCTTGGGAATCCCATGAGTGAACTTTATTAGCAGATACAGAGAATTAAGGAAGGTTCTCAGTTCTTTCAACAGGTTTTAAGAGTAAATTCCCATGGAAAAAGAACAATCAGAACTGACTGTTCAATTCAGACCAAGGAAAAGTTATTGGAATGAAGGGGTGGGAATCGAGTTCCGTGGTTTGGGGGAGGGAATCCTTGGGCATACAATGCAGAAATTGAGGTTCACCCCAGTTGTGGAGAGCCATTCCAGCCCCCTTGGAGGATTCCCGTGGGAGTGGGACAGCCCAGGCTGTGGGAAGGTGAGCACTGGGCTGACAGTGAGTCCTCAGCACTGCAAATGTGGGCTCTGAGCCTCGAGTTGTGCTCGGGCGTGTTCCAAACAACAGGCAGAGAACAAAAGTTTCTCTCAGTGACCACCTAATCCATCCCCTCCTTTTCTGTTGTTTTCCTGCACACTCACAAGGAGAATTCCCCAACTCCCACGATATGGAGATATCTTTGCTTTCCCCCTTGCTCTGCTTTATCTTATCTGCTCTCTGCTTTATCTACATGTGTTATGGAGGTATTAATAAATCTCCAGCTAACAAGAGATTAACTGGTTTTAGCCTTCAGAAATGTGACTGACAACTGACAACCTGCCCTCTGGGGCCTGTCTGTGCTGGTCATCCCTAGCCTTGTCCTCCCAGAGCTTTGCATTGGGGGTCATCCAGCGTGGGAATTCATAATGGGATGTGACAGTGCAGGGTAACCCACGTGGGAGCGGAAGGGCTTGTCTGGGGGGTGGGTTTGGACCATGGGAGGAAGAATTTGCTGTGGAAAGGTGGTTTGTTCTGCAGGGAAGAGCACCAGTTGGATGCAGTCGTGGCTTTGGGGGTGTTACAGGTGGGGCTTGGTCAGGGGGGGTTTTACTCTGCACAAGGTGTAGGGGTAAAATAAGAAGTCTTAGGACTTTTGCTTCACTGCCATGTGGGCTGGTGACATAACCCCTCAGTGGTGACATAAACCCCTCAGTGGTGACATAAACCCCTCAGTGGTGCTATAAACCCCTCAGTGGTGACATAAACCCCTCAGTGGTGACATAAACCCCTCAGTGGTGCTATAAACCCCTCACTGGTGACATAAACCCCTCACTGGTGCCATGAACCCCTCAGTGGTGACATAAACCCCTCACTGGTGCTCTCCCCCTGAGGGTTCTTTTGGCTTTGTTTGGACACCCCCATGTGCACAGTCGTGTTTGTGTGGGGAGGCAGAGACTGAAGAAATGCTGTGAAAGTCACCTGAGGGCTTTCTTCAGCCAACCTGTAACTTGCAGAAGGTGCTGGAAATATGAGAGTCAACCCAAGGGCTGCTTTCCCTCAGATTTTGGGGTCCATTCAGATCCTCAGAGCCTCTGAGAGGGGGCAGCAGAGCTTTGTAGCTCCAAAATGCAGCAGTCAAAGGATGCCCTGTGCTCCACCTCTCCACGTGATTAATGTGAGGTTCTCAATATGCAGAGGAGGGAACACAGTCCCTCAGGAACCTGGTTTTCCATGAATCCACATGGAAACCCACAATTCTGTTGCTCTTGTGCCCTCAGACAGCTGGAGGAGGGCAGGGAGCACCAAGGCAGGAGCACCAGGGTGGGAACACAGAGAGAGCCCCGTGTGGGCACAGCCTGGCCCCATCCCTGCTCCAGCACTGGGTGGGAAGGGAGGGCAGGAGGAAAAACAGGCCCTGTTATAATTAAGGGGCACAAGATGAGATGTTGGTGCTGAGGATGAGGCTGGGAACTGGAGTGGCTTTGGAACAGCAGCAGCAGTTGGGGGTGGATGCTCCAAGGAAAGCCCCATCCCAGCCATCCTTCCCTCCCCGCAGGACCACTCCCATGTCCCAGCTGTAGTCCCTGGCTCCTCGAGGTGTAATTACCCGCTGGGTAATTACCACATCTGATGGTCTTGGCTGTGTGTGTGTCCACGCTGTGCAGTGTGTGCAGATTCTCCACGTGCTTTCCGTGCCCTCTCCCTGTGCTCCATCCCCTGCGGAGCCACCATGTGTGTGTCCTGAGGAACGTGCTTTTGTCACTGCCCCAGCATCCATTTGGCCCTGCCCTTTGGGGCACTGTGCTAATGCGGCGTCTTCTGGGTCACACTTGGGATGTTTCCATTAATCCAGTGGCAGGCAGAGGTAGGAGAAATCCACTTGGTTGGGGTTCACACCCCACTGCCAAGAAATGTTGTGTTTTCCTCAGGTCCTTCCCTTAGTGACACAAGAACCACGAGGTGCCACCAAACTCCTCAGCTCTCTGACCAAGTCCCCCCTTTGTCCCTTTGGGAGTCGCTGGAATTCCAGGTGGAAATCAGGATATTGCCCCACGCCTTGAACTCTGGTTTGCACCTTGGACAGGCTGGAGAGGGCTGGGCATGGGAGGAGGAGGAGGAGGAGGCGGCTGGAAGGGTCACTGAGTGCTGATCACCACGGCATGGATTTCATGGGGGTTGGCAGTCACATCGAGGTTGCTCCATAAAATCTTCCATGTCCAGGCTAAAATGACTTTGCTTTGGAATCCTCGACTCGCATTTCCCTCTCCTTTTCTGCCTTTTGTTCCGTGCTTGGTTTTTCTCCCCCTGGGATCCCACACCTGCCTTTCCATGGAGTTGTTTTCTTTCCCTGGCACCACTTGGCTGGCTCTGGGGTTGGGGTGTCACCTCGGTGGGTCGCAGGTGGCTCTTTTAATCCCAGGCTTGGGAAATGGGCTGTTTAATTGGTGTAATTTTGCAGAATGGAAAAAAGAAATAAGAAAGAAACAACAACCCAACTCTTTTCAGAGGTATTTCTGTAGTGGAACGGAGGGAAAACCGTGTCCCTGGCTGGCATTTCTTAGAAAACACTTTGGTGTCTGAACTGAGCTGAAATAATTCCAGGGTATTTGTTTCCAAAGCTGGGTGGTTTTCTTTTTTCCTAACACAAATGGAACACGTTCAGGTTTTCGAGCTACCGATTGCCATTTTTCTCTCCACATCCACCAAGACAGTTGATGAAAGAATGTTTCTTTTGCTATTCTGTCTCTGTATGTGCTGTTTTTTGCTTTGTAGTAACTCAGGTTGGTGTGTCCCAGGGACATAATATGTGTCCAGACCCTGGGATTCCAGAGAGAGGCAAAAGAATAGGCAACGATTTTCGGTAAGCACCTTTTCCGTGTGTGTTTCTTGCATGCTGCGACGCTCCTGTCTGTGCCATGTGTGTGCTCCTCGGAGTCTGTTTGCAGAGACCATCTGCCCCCCCTGCAGTGTGTTCTCCCCAAACCCCCTGTCCCCAGGAGTGATGGAGGGGAGTCAAGGTGGAGAATGGCCCACCCGAGGATCTGGGATGGTTTCTCAGGGTGTTTGTCCTGTCACCACGCAGGTGTTTAGCCAGGCTGTACAATCCGTGTGTGTTGTCATTCCCCCTCTGGTGAAGTGCAGGAGAACTGTCTGGAACAGTGAAAAAAAATAAAAATCACTTTTTCAATCAGCTTAAGCCCCAGCATGGCCCTACCCCGAGAGAATCTGAGATGACTGATACAGTTCTGTGTCAGTGAGTGTATGTGGGGGTAGGTAATCGTTTGGGGGTTTTTTAAATAAAGTTTCAAACAATGCTGTTATTCCCTTCCAGTTGCAAATGTTCCTTTCCAGTGGGCAGGAGTGACCCAGCCTGTTGTCAGCAATGGGGAATCGATATTTAATCTCATTTTGCTGGTGGTGGCTGCTTTGTTCACAAAAAGTGCTTTTCCATTGAACCCGAGTCTGCCAAATTTTCCTGACACCCAGCACGTGGTGAGGGTGGAGAAAGGGAATGCCCAGCAGTCCTGGAATGCCACGGGACAAACTCTCTCAGCTGCTGCAAACTGGGTGCTGTGGCCTCGGTGAGAGGGGCACCAAAACAGCAAACACCAAAGCCACAAAGGACAGATCTCTCAGCAGCAGATGAAGAACAGTTTTTTGCTTCATTTTAGGAGAATGTTGAGTGTGTCCTCTCCTGGGGCTGAGCCTGTGCTCCCTCCTGAGGGGAATTCCAGGAAAGGGGCATGGAAAGGCTCTGCTGTGCCAGTGGGGACAGCAGAGCAGGGCTGGGTGACACAGCCTGTCCCTGTCCCTCCTCCATCCTGTTGGTGCCAGGGGTGCCCTGGGCACGGGGAGGGTGCAGAGGGGACAAAGCTGCGGGGGCAGCAGCTCCAGTGCTCACATCCCACTCCCTTCCAGGCTGGGCTCCAGCATCCAGTTCTCCTGTAACGAGGGCTACGACCTGCAAGGCTCCAAGAGCATCACCTGCAAGAGGGTGAGCGACATCATCGTGGCCTGGAGCGACCACCGGCCCGTCTGCAGAGGTGAGGAGGAGAAGCTTGGCTCATTTTATAGGATTTAGGGGCAAAGCCATCTCCTCAGGGTCCCCTGAGTGCATCACCCGCCCTGTCCTCGGCTTTGGCATCCCTGGGAAGGTGGTGGAATCCCAGGATGGACACAAAGCCCACCTTGTTGCTCCCACCAGCCCAGGGTGGCACTCCCAGGGATGGAACAGCCCCAGCTTCTCTGCCCAACCCGTGCCAGGACCTGCCCACCCTCCCACGGAAGGATTCCTCCCATTACCTAAGGGAGATCATCCATCTCTTGATTCCAGGTGTTCCCTTGTACGGGATGAGGAGGAGCGGGGAGAAAACATGAAAGTCTGGGATAAAATGTGGAAAAGCAGAGATGGAGGGAGATTTTTTGAAGTGGAACTTGCTGCTCTTGGGCATTTTTGGGCAGTGGTTCCTCAGCAGCCTCATCCTGTGCCATGAGCCATCAGTGGGTGGAGTTTCTTTTCAATGGAAATCACACCAATGCCCATTTTGCCCTTGGCCATTGTGTTTTCATTCCCTGTCCCAAAAGTCCCATGAATAATGTGATATTTGTAATGCTAATAATGAACAACTTGTAATATTTTTAATGAAATCCCTTTTAAAGCTCTTAAAGTCATAAATAGGTTTTTTTTTTCAGTTCTTTTTTTTCTTTAATTTCATCTGCAGATTTTTTTCAAGGCTTTGGAATCCCATCTAATTCTTGAAACAAGCCTGGAATAAATTGAATCAGTGTAAGAGGATATTTGGCATAAATATGTGACACTGTAAAGGAAATTTATGGTGTCCTCTCGCAAGAGATAAGGAAGGATTTGCCTCTATTATTATGTCTCTTTGAATCAACTTAATTTTCTTAACTGCTAACTTTGGTCTTGTGCTTTTTTCCCTTTCTAAAAAGTTTCCCATTTGCTCTTTATTTTAGCTTTATATCACTTTTTTCCCCCCTTCTGTTTATTCCATTTCCCCGTTGGGTTTCTCTCAGACTGGGGGGCCCAGTGAGGAGGTTTTAACCCCCTGTGCAGTCAGGATTTCTAATGCCCAGGGAGCAAACTTTGGGCCACTGATGGGAGGCTTTTTGAGCTCCCCCCTGTGCACCACATTCCCTCTGGCTCCTGGCAACCCACCTTAAAAGTGGGAATAATGGGATTTATGGTTCTTTTTGGCTCAGATGAGACAGCTCCAGGATGAGGCAGGAGGAACATGGTTTAGCTTCATGGATAGGTGCCCTCAGCTCCTTCCTGAGCTGCTCCTCACCATTCCACATGTTCCCTCGTGACCACCTGTGTCCCAGCTTGGCCAGGAGATGGTTTTCCATGTTTTCCTGCAGTTTGGAGGGGTGGGGGAAAGCCCTGCAGGTGCCACGTGTGCAGATACATCTCCTTTGGGATGGGAAATGAATCCATTTGGAGGCTCCATCGCAGGAGCAGAGCCAAGATGCCGCTCTTCACATTTCCTGCTGAAATATTCCAGCTAAATATTACATCAAAGGGACACCACAGCCCAAAATTTCCCTGTTTAAGCACTTTGCAGCTTCTCCTTCACCTGAGATGTTTTTAAGATGCAAAGCTGAGTTGCCATCTTGGTTCTGAGCCCACAGTCGTACCCAAATGAAACCAGCCTAATAAATACTTAATAATTACAGAATAAATTCTTGCTGTGCAGTACTTTTTTTTTCTTTTTATAATTTTTGATCTGCCAGAAGAAAGGAAATATGGCTTTTTGGGGACATGAAAAAGGAGCTGCCTCTTACCCAGGATCTTCCACAGGGCTGGTTTCGCTGTCCTGGATACGAAACTATTTTTGTGAGGGCTTTAATTGAGGAGAAAAAGACAAATGGATCGAATAACTCTTGCTGGTTCTTAGTCTGGTGGTCCCTCCCTTTGATGGCAAAGGGTTTGACAGCCCCACCGAGAAATCCTCCATCTCTGCTGCCTGAGTGGGAAAAAGGGGTGTTTGGCCTGAGCTTTTTAACCCCCCCTAACACATCCCCCAGCCCTCACTGCCCCTCCTGTGTCCTTTGTGTCCCCAGCCAGGATGTGTGACATGTACCTGCGGGGGCCCAGCGGGGTCATCACCTCGCCCAACTACCCGGTGCAGTACGACAACAACGCCTACTGCGTGTGGGTCATCACAGCCCTCAACCCTGCCAAGGTGGGTCTGCAGCACCAACCAACCCAGGGCCAGGCTGGGGCTGCCACAGCTCTGCTGCCCCTGCCACCAGGAGCTTCTGGGGCTCCATGGAGCCCATGGAGGTTTGGGGAGGGAGGGACCTCAAAGATTGTCTTGTTCCAATGCCATTCCATGGGCAGGGACACCTTCCATGAGACCTTGGGTGCTTCTGGGCAGCCTCTGCCAAGCCAAGCTTGGCTGGCATCGATGCCTGCACAATGTTTTAGGAAGAGCCTTGTCTTTTGAGGTGTCCAGTTATAACCACTTGAAGGGGTTAAGTTTCAGCACCGAGCAGATCTTAAGGTCGTAGAGTCATGGAATGGTTTGGGTTGGAAGAGACATCATGGATCATCCAGTTCCAGCCCCTGGCATGGGCAGGGACACCTTCTGCTATCCTAGGACACTCCAACCTGGCCTTGGGCACTTCCAGGGATGGGGCAGCCACAGCTTCTCTGCCCAACCTGTGCCAGACCCTGCCCACCCTCCCAGGGGGGAATTCAGGGCAGGGACAAAAAGATTTCAGGTTTTGGATAAAAGTATTTTGGGACTGGCATAAAAAAAACTTTCTGAATTGGGACAAAAAGCTTTCTGGAGTGGGATTAAAAGCTCCCTGGATTGGGATCTCGAGGTGCTGTGCAGGGAGAGGACATCTCTTGCCCGTGGCTCAGGCAGAGGGGAGATGCTG
>JAWWEW010000060.1:3899355-3939907 GCA_035583185.1 Anabacerthia variegaticeps
GTGGGTGGCTCTGGGGGCAGGAGCAGGGAGAGGGAAAAGGGAGCAGGGAAGGAGCAGGAATGACATCCAGCTCAGCAGGTTAAAGCCGAGCTCAGCCCCCATGTCCCTGTTCCTGCCCTCCCCCCCAGACTCTCCCAAGTGTTTCCCAGCTGCCTTTAAATCCCACCCCACCTCACCTTCCCTCTGCTGCACGTTCATTTTGTTCAAGGATGTAATTAAAAGTGAGCGTAATTACTTTTAATCGAAGCCCCTTTGATATGTTGGCGTGAGAGGTGGGGAGAAGCCACCCAGCTGAGCAGAGCTGCTTGTTCTGGCAGTGCCCAGTCAGGGCAGGGGGGCTGTGCCAGGAATGCTGATTTTTCCCAGCCTTTTGGCTGTGGATGGCCCTTCCCCAGTGGGATTTCAGCCCCCAAAGGGCAGCAGGGGCAGGGAGTTGTGGGTCTGTGTCCTGCTGTTCCTGAAATACTGTACATTTATAAGCAAGTCCTTTCTGTGTGGGATTCGGGGCTGAGGACAAGGGTTGGCTGCCTTGGCCTGGGAGGGATCAATTCCTTCCCATGTTCCAAGGCAATGGGAAGTGCAGTTGAGGGCAGTGTTTGGTGCCTCAGCTCCTTCCAGCCCTGCAATCCCAGCCTGGGTCTCTCCTCCAGATGTGGATGGGAAGACAAGAATGAAAATCCCTTTGCTGTGTAACTCAAAATGCCCTTTCCAGGGTGTTCTTCCCCATCTTTGCTCTCAGGGGACAAGTTTCATTCCCTTCAGGATCTGTGTCCCCACCCACCCAGGAGCAAATCCTGCAGCCCGAGGCTCTGAGTGAGGGATTCCTTGGACCTGCACTTTGGCTCCTTGTGCTGCTGATCCCAGCAGGGCATTTCCCAGCCACGTTGCTATCCCAGGATCCCATCTTTTTTGCTGGGAATTGTTAGGAATTGCTGTCACCTCCCCCCGGAGCTCCTGGATGAGGAGCCTCTGGTGTTGACCTCAGTTGAAGCCTTTAACAAGCCCAGATCTCCAGAGGATCCCGGGTTTAATGAGGAGCATTCCTGTATTCCAGCTCCCAACAAGGTTGTGCCTCGGGGCTCTCATGAGCTGGTCGTGGTTGGGCTGCACAGGAGAGCAGGAATGACCCGGATTCTGGGAAAGCAGAGAGTGGAACCGGGATATTTTTCAGTGCTGGTTTATTAGGAGTGATTTGCTGGTCAATCAGCCCCAGGGGGTTCTCCTTCATCAGGGGGATGTGCAGTGGAGGAGCTCTGGCTGCTCGAGGGTCAGCTGTGCCTTCCTCTCCTGGCCTGGAGCATCCACAGACAGAGATGGGATCCAGCAGCAGTGCAATGTGATATTTTATATGTTGGTTTGGTATGCCTTTGCCTTTAAAAACCAGCAACATCCCGTCCTTGTGTGTATCAAACAGACCTCTGTGGCTGGAGTGAAGCTGTGGGGAGCTGGGTGGAGGTGCAAGATACACCTCCAGTGGGTTTCCTGTCAGGCTGTGAGGGAGGAGGTGGAAATCAGCACCAAAATAAGCCCATAGGCCTTGGCCACTCTTTTACTGACCCTCCCTTGTGTTGCTGAATATTCAGGTTTTATCATCTCTGCTCCTTTGCTCTTCTGCCACTCTTGGGCACAAAGTTTCCCAGCTTTTCCATCAGCATCTTGCAGGATAAGCTTCTCCTCTGAGCTTCCTGGGCAAACTGTCTCATTTTTCTGGGAATTTCTATGTAGGGAAAGTTCCTCTTTCCCTCTTTGGTCTCTCCTTCAGCTTTTAAACCTGAGTTAAAAAGGAAGTGTTTGATTAGGAAACAGAATGTGCAGGTCCTGAGCCTCAGCTTTTATAAAGGGATTGAAATTAGGAAAATCCACTCATTTTGGTGCCTCCTAGCTTGGAGCAGAGATTTAGTAGCAGCAGAGCTGTAGTTTGTGCTCCATGAGCTGCCCATCAGATTTTAACCCTGAAATACAGAGAGATTGGGCAAATCAGCAGCTTTTATGAACTGTGCAAAGAGACTCCCTTTGCCTTTCCCTTTGAAATGATAAACAGTTCATTAATAACAGCAGTTTAGAAAGAGATTCTGGGTTTGGGATGGTTCATCCTGGCAGTGGAATTTCCAGGTAGGGAAAAGCTCTCCATCCCTGTGAGTCAGGGAGGGCTCAGGGAATGGCACCAAGTCCTTTGGGAAGGCCATGGCCCTGGAGCCAGGGGATGATCCCAGCGTTGCCCATTCCCCAGGGGAGGGCTGGGGATGAACTCCTTAAAATGCCTGTGAAATACTTGGGATCTGAGCAGCATTATGTGCCTGAGCTGAAGGCAGTGTAATCTCTTCATTGACTCAGTGGTCTTTAGCCCAGGTCCTGTTCCATGAAGCTTTTAATATGAGCAATGGGAAAAGCACGGGGCTGAATTGAGACCTCATTTGCAAGTCTATATCTGTTCTATATTTGGAGAAGGACTCGGAGCCAGATTCACTGAGCCCCATAATCCCCTCGAAGTTTGCTCAGAATCCTCCAGCAACAGCTCTGAGGGCAGAGTGCTCCTCTCTGACAACTTGGAATTATTCCCTCTACAGAGGGTGACATCAAACCTATTTGGGGGATATTCAGGCTATACAGAGATTTTATTTTATTTTATTTTATTTTTTTGTGTGCTGGTTCTTGGTGCCACGGGAATTAATTTCAACCACAGTGGAAAAATAAATCACTGGGGAACTGAGGAATGAATATGATAATTGGGGAATTTGCATAAAAACTATTTCGGGAGCTTTTTTTTTTTTTGCCATAATGGATGTTACTGGTTGATGTTTCTCCTGGGGTTGTTCTCACCTGGAGCCTCATGAGCTCTGTCCAAGCTTTTCGTGATGGAGGGAGGATTTATCCCAAATTCAGAGAACTGCTGGAGCCTGGGGAGAAGGGGGGAGATGAGTAACATGCCTGGGAACATTTGAATGTGACTGCAAGAGGTGTTCTCCTGGAGAGAATGATGGTGCTGTTTTCCCCTGCACTTCAAATCACTCGGTGCTAACAAAGCCTTGGAATCAGGTGTCACATTCCAGCCGATTTTCTTGCCTTTGCTAATTGCTTCCTGTCACTTCAGCGGCTTCAAATGGAGCTTTTGTGTCGTCCCGGTGTTTGTGTGTGCTGGTAGGTCTCTTGTTGCTTAATGAATCATTAAATAATTTTCAGCTTTCAGAGGCAAAAAGAAAAAAAAAAAAAACACAAAAAAAGGAAATGGGGAAATGGATAAATAAATATTGTATTCAGCATCCAGTTCCTGTGGCACGAGGTTACAGTCTTGAGTGTGCTAGAATGTAATTAGTTCTTTAATTAGGGTCAGACTGCTCAGAATGCAGCTCACTTGAGTGAGTGATTGAACTAACGATGTGTGCAGCTCTACAGCCCCGTGTTCTTTGTATTAATTACATTATTCCATCGTTACATGGTTTAATAATGATCTGCACAGGTTAATATTTTGGTACTACTGCTCAAATTAATGGTTTCAGACTTGGCTGGAGGGTCACAAAAGCTCCTGGTTCTCCCTGCTGGGGCTCAGGGACAAACCCTGTTTTCAGAATGTCGTGGCTAAAACACCTCCTTTCCACACCTTAGAAAAACACCCTGTTCCTTCTATATTGTCTAAAACAGCAACAAGTGGCCTGAAACCAAATCGGTGATTTAATCTGTTAAAAGTTAGGAAATTCACTGTGGTCACATCCAAAAGCTTTCTGTGCCTTCCTGGGTCAGGTCACTTAAAGAGTCCCAAGAAACAAAGCTCCATTGATTTCCTCTGGTGGAAGGGCTGGGAAGCACTTCTGTAAATGAACTTCTCTTCCTTTCCTGCTTGCTCAGCCTGGCCCAGCCTGCATTAAGGACCTTTGTCGCCCCTAAATCCTGTTGTGTTTGAAAATAAGAGGTTTCCAACCTCTTGATGTCTGTGGGTCTTGTGCTCCTAAATGGTCCGTGGAGGCTGCAGAGATGGAGTTGGGAGGGAAAGTTTGGGTGGAACAGGAGAGGAAACACAGGACACCAAGAGTGTGGATGATGATGATGATGATGGTGATGATGATGATGATGATGATGACGAAGAAGATGAAGATTGAGTTTGCACACAGCCTCAGACAGCCAATTCCCAGTGATAATTCACCTCAATCCTCTCTTGGCCTGAGCAGAAACCAGGAGAACTTTGGGAGCAACACGGAGCAAAAGACTCTCCACTTGCACTGTGTGTACCAAACACGTGCCTGTGTGCACAGTCCAACCCACCAGCAGGACTTCAGGGCTGGGAAGGAAAGGGTGGAGGTGCCTGGTGAAAAAAAAACCAAAGCCAACCCCAAGAAGAGCCTGCTGAAGTCCCAAGGCACAGATTTTTATCTCTAAAGTCATCTGGGAAATCGATAGATAAGGCTGAGAAATGGGAGAGGTAATTTCAGGAAGAGCTCAGTGTGTCTGGAGGGAAACTCTGCAGGGCTGCAAAAAGCAAGGCTGGTCACCTTTGGTGATGTCCTGGAGATACCAGAGCTCTTGGAAATTGCTGCTCCCGGGGGCAAACCGAGAACCAAAGAGGGCAGGAGGAGGGAGGGGGTCCCTTGGCGGGTGGTTCCTGTTAACGTGCTGCGTCTTTGCAGGTTATCAAACTCACCTTTGAGGAATTTGAACTGGAAAGGGGATATGACACCCTCACAGTGGGGGATGGAGGCCAAGTTGGAGACCAGAAAACTGTGCTTTATGTGTAAGTAGCAACTCCTGAGTCGCTGGGGAGGGAAGGCCAGCCCTGTGCTGTGCCTGGTGGGGTGGGGATGGTGGGTTGGGAGGAAGGAGCTGCCTTGGCTCCCTGTCCCTCAGTGTGGCTTGTGTGCTGCTTGTCATTTTGGGAGCTGTTTTGGTGTGTTCTTCCCTCTCAGCTCTTCATCTGGGCTTAATTTCTCTCGAGCTGCCTTGGTGGAGCCCTTAGAGAGAGGCTGGAGTTGTCCAGGGTGCTGAGGGAACGGGATAAGGGCTGGAATACCATGGGAACTGCAGGTCAGGCAGGACCCAGAGCTGTTGGGGTCTCTCTCTCCCGGGCTGCCCTTCTGTGCCCTCATTTCCACCTCTGCAGGGTGTAGATCCTTTATCTTTGGGTGACATCCCGAGCCTTTCACCCCCAGGGTGCATTTGGGTGAATGAAGCCCCTTCGAGGCTGGGCTTTGGTCCCCCCCAGTTTGCAAAAATGATGTTTCTTCAGCATTGGGAACATAGGAATGGTCCCACTTCCCTTCCAGGCCTCTCCAAAAGTGCTCCAGCCAAGCTGTTGTGCTCCTGCATTTGCTGCAGAGTGTTCTTGTGGGTTTTCCTTCTTCCTCTTCTCTTGTTTTTCCACACAAATCCGCCTCCCACTCCATCTTCCCCTCTATTCCCATTTCCTCACCTTGCCCAAAGCTCTGAACCCCGAGGTTCCTTTTCCTACACATTTCTTTGCAGCACCCGATCCTTTGGTCAGGACCCCCAGCCTGCAATGCCTGCAGATGGGAATGCTGATTGTTGCCAAAGTGTTTGTAATTCAAGTGTTCCAGAACATTTCACAAACCACTGCCAGGGGACCTGCTGCAATGATTCCTCCTTCCATCCCTTTTGCTTTGCCCAAAGCCCAGGACGATTTTCCTGGATTTGGTTTGAATCATTCCATGCTTTTTTGGGTTTTTTCCACTCTGTATTAGCCACTCACCACTCTGCTAATGCAAATGGGGACTATTCAGGATGGAGAAAGGTCTGGAATCTTTTCCCAGTGCAGAACTTTGCAGTCAATTGCTGGTGCTGGTCCTAGCAGGGAAATTTAGATCTATATACAGGAGAAGCTGAAAAGTAATGAAACGTGGGAGAGGTGTGGAGAGCACAGAAGTATTTCAGTTGTAATTCCTGGGGCTTCAAGGTCCATGGGCCACTTTTCCCAGCATTTGCTGCCCACTGTCACCTGAATCCAGGTGCATCCACTGGATACAAGCTGGAGGCTTTTTAAGGTAAATCAAAAGGCAGAAACCTAATCCTGTCAAAGACAGGAGCTCCAATTTTCTTGCTACTCTTCATTTCTTCTTGGCTGTTGAAGTGGAGCTCGGTCGTGCTGCCTTTCAAATCAAGGAACACTCTTGAATCAGCTTGCACAGCAGCAGCCACCATCCCAAACAGAGCCATGAAGGACCATTTGTTTCCAGTCTCACTCTCATCCCTGGAAAATGCATCTCAGGGAACATAACAGATTGTTAGGCTGAGCTTTCTGACTTGCAGAGAGGATTTTATTCCCCAAAGTAACAAGCACCCAAATCAATCACTCGCCTTGTTAAAGTGGAATAGCAAAGAAGGCGAAAAGCTTTGAAGCACCTTCTTTCCTCAAGGTTTCTCTCGTGGTGTGTTCCTCCTTCGTGCCTCTCTGCTGCCTAAACAGCCCGAGAATCAACAATAACACTCCTGCACTCTCCATCAAACTCTGGCCATGCAAAACAGCCGTTCAAACAAGATCCCCTCTTCATTTACCAGCAGCCTGGGATCAATAAAACTCCTGATGCAGGTCAAAGCAATCACGGAGCAGAGGTGGGGGCAGAGCTTGGATGGGCTGGGGAGAGATGACTGTGATTTCAGGGGAAAACACACTGAGGATGCCACGGGCAGAGCTGGAGCAGGGGCTGGTTGTAGGTGTTGCCCTGGTGCCTGTGGGACTGGCAGGGTCTCTGGGATGGTCAGTCCTGTCTACTTGAGGTACCTGTGCTGGAGAGAGCCTGGCACGGGGCAGGGAGCTGGTGGCACTGTCATGTACATGGAGTAAGTAGCAAACCCCTTGGAGCAGTCACAGAACCCCAGACTGGTTTGGGTGGGAAGGGGTCTTAAAGCTCAGCCAGTGCCACCCCCCTGCCATGGGCAGGGACACCTTCCACCAGCCCAGGTAGCTCCAACCTGGCCTTGGGCACTCCCAGGGATCCAGGGGCAGCCACAGCTTTCTCTGCCCAACCTGTGCCAGGGCCTGCCCACCCTCCCAGGGAAGGATTCCTTCCCAATATCCCACCTAACCCTGCCCTTTGTCCATGTGAAGCCATTCCCCCTTGTCCTGTCCATCCATGCCTTGTCCCCAGTCCCTCTCCAGCTCTCCTGGAGCCCCTTTAGGCACTGGAAGGGGCTCTGAGGTCTCTCTGGAGCCTTCTCTTCTCCAGGTGAGCCCCCCCAGCTCTCCCAGCCTCCATGGGGAAGGTGCTCCAGGCTCCTTATCAACTTCACATCCCTCCCTCCACATGCCAGCAGTTCCATGTCCCTATTTTGGGAGCACCAGAACTGTCCCCAGCATTCCAGGGAGAGCAGAGAGCCACTGGCCTTCCCTGCACAAGCAGCTCTTGGCAGATGAGCCACACTTCCCTTTGCCCAGGACCCTGGGAATTGCCCTGCTAAAGGCCTGGAGGTGGCAGGTTCATTCACTCAGAGGATGCTCCTGTGCAGTCCTGGTGTCCAGTAACTCTGCCTGGAGAACCCGAGGATCAGTTTTATCAGGAGCCCTTCAGGTGCTGCTGTACCTGAGGAGGGGCCAGGCACAAACCAGAGCTGCACATCTGGGTCAATTTAGATCTAAGCAAACCCCACAGAATAAAAACCAACCACCCCTCACCTCTCCCCTTGCGGTAGCTGCACTTAATTTATCAATTTATCCCAGGTAATACCTTAGCAGAAATAGGACAACAACAACAACATTAAGCACTGCCACTAAGACAGGCAACACAACAGTCCTACTGCTGGAATAATGATCCTTCCCACACACTGCTCCTGCTCCCAGGGAAGGGAGGCAGGGAGCTGAGCTCCACACAGCCATGCAAGGTGCCTGTGTGGGTGGGGGATAAAGCTCTAAAGCTCTGCTGAACCACAACGAGGTGATTAATCCCAGAGGCTGAATGAGCC
Source organism: Anabacerthia variegaticeps (assembly GCA_035583185.1). Classification (NCBI taxonomy): domain Eukaryota; kingdom Metazoa; phylum Chordata; class Aves; order Passeriformes; family Furnariidae; genus Anabacerthia; species Anabacerthia variegaticeps. The sequence goes on from JAWWEW010000060.1 coordinate 3,907,258, forward strand.
ACGCAGGGCTCATTAGCAGGGATAGAGCGGTGACATCTCCCTAAATCCCCTCGGAGGGAAGGCAGTGTCCTGATCCCCCCGTGCTGCCGGGATTAGCAGCACTCCTCCAGGGCTCACGGGGTGCTCAGCACATTTAGGGCTCCTGCCTTGGCTTCCAGGTGGTTTTTTTATTTTCTAGATCCTCGCAGAAACTTCTCTGTTGGGGTGGAAAAGGGTTTTTGGTAACGCTGGGAAATGCTGTAAAGGCACTTCGGAGGATTCACTCAGCAGTTTGGGTTCTGGGAATTTTAGTTGTTTGCTTGTGTTTTGCTTCAGTGAGAAAGAAAATGATGACTTTTGAAGCTGGATAATATATTGTAATAATGGCCCCAGATTGTAATTATTCTCGTGGTGATGGGGGTGATAATTTACAGGCCCTCAGCTGTGGCAGGAGACTCCCAGTGTAGGCAGAATGCAGAACATGCAAGGAGGCTCCTCAGGCTGGAAAATACAGCACGTTTGGGGGTGATTCTTCATTGCTTTGGCATTTCCCTCGTCGTTTTCTGCTCCTGCAGAGGAATATATGGGCTTCATTTTGCTGGGAAGATCAGGCTGGGGAGACACACAGGCTCTTTACTTGCCCTTGTTGCCTTTTGCAGCCTGACGGGCACCACCGTCCCCGACCTCATCGTCAGCACCCACCACCAGATGTGGCTCCTCTTCCAGACAGACAGTGTCAGCAACTTGCTGGGATTCAAAGCCACCTATGAAGGTAATCCAGGCACCTCTCTCAGAATTTCCCTGTCTTCAAGGGATCAGGGATGAGATGAGCACAGTGGATTGGGAATAAAAGGAGAGAGAAGCTTCTCTATTTATATATCGATGCTCTGCAGGCTTTTTTTCTGAAGACTGAAGCTTTGCTCCACTGAGAGCAGCTTTCCTGGGTTCTTTTCCATCAGAGCTGACTGGGTGGGTACTGTCTCCTTGCCACTTCATCTGCTTTGTTGGAAAAGAGCTGGAGAGTCTCAGCTGATGGTGACAGATTGTGTCTGTGGGAGGAGATGAGATGGAGTAATCAATGGTTCCAGGAGATCAGTGGTGTCAACTGCTTTACACTTTGCCTAGTCTGGAGTCTTACAAATGAAATGGAAGTTAGTGCTGGGATTTTTTCAAAGAAACTCGTGAAATTCATCAGGGATGTGAATACTGGAAGTCTGTCAAGAACTTCTCCTTGCTGTTGTCACAGGTGTTTGCAAAGGTAGAGGAAGTGGCATGGAAAAGTGTCCCTGTCAGCTCCTGAAAATGTTCAGTGGGAACATTCCAACCTGGCCCTTGCCAGGGCCCCAAACCCACATTAGCCCTCATTCATTTTGAAAAGGGTTTCAGGGAGGTGTCACTCTGTGGTCAGGGCAGGACCTGCCCCTGGTGGTGCTGCTGATGGGTCTGAGGGAGCAAAATGAGGGGTCTGAGGGACCTGAGCTAGGAGGAACCTGAGCTGCCCCAAATGGCAGGGAGCCTGGGCAGGGCTGGGGGCAATTCGGGTGCTGCTGGAGCATTTACAGGATTGTAGGGCCAGTTCAGCAGGAAAGTCCTGCAGGGACAAAGAGAAGAGACCTGAGAGAAGGAAAAGGCAGCTCCTGGTTGTCCAGGGAGCATCTTCACGGTGCCACTTCAGTCTTGGCATCTGGGGCAGTGCCAGCCTGGTGGCTCTGGGGCCTCAGCCTGCCACGTGTGTGTGTGGCTGGTTTTTGGCAGCCTGGCAGAGCTGCTGTCCCCCCCAGGCTCCCCCTGCCCACGGGGGCAGCTCTGCTTGGAGGTCCTGCCTGCTCTGTGAGTGTCATCCCCAGGGCACTGGGACAAACCCCTGAAGCCTCTCAATAAATCTGGGTTACCCTGTGGCTGAGGCTGCAAAGCCCATGATGTAGGGACTCCCTCACACTGCTCTTCATCTTCTGTGAACTCAGGGTCTCTGAGGAGCTCGAGTTTGTCCTCCTCTGACTGGCTTTGCTGTTATTGGTACTTGATCTATAGCCTGGCCGAGCTGCTGCTGCCCCCTGTGACCTGCCCAGCCCATTATCGTGTCCTGGATCCTCTTGTGTGGAGCTTCCAATGTCAAATGTGCTTCTGCATTTCCTGCTCAGCAGCTTTGCCTGTACAACCACTGCCTGTTTGCACAGAATCCCAGGGTCACTGAGGTTGGCAAAGATCCCCCAAGAGCATCAGATCCACCCTGTGCCCGATGCCCACCTTGTCCCCCAGCCCAGAGCACTGAGTGGCACCTCCAGGAGTGGGGACTCCCCCACCCCCCTGGGCAGCCCCTTCCACTGTTTAACAACCCTTTCCATGCAGAAATTCCTCCTGATGTTCAGCCTGACCCTCCCCTGGCCCAGCCTGAGGCTGTTCCCTCTCCTCCTGCCCCTGTTCCCTGGAGCAGAGCCCACCCCACCCCTGGATCCATCAGGGGGTTGCAGAGAACCAGAAGGTCCCCCCTGAGCCTCCTTTTCTCCAGGCTGAGCCCCCCCAGCCCCCTCAGATGCTCCTCACAGGCCTTACAGTGACTTCCACGGTTCTGTGAAATCTTTCCTCTCTTTTTTCCAGCATCTTTGCAGTTTCCCCCACACTTTCCCGACCTTGCCAAGTGGGTTTGTGCATGAACAAGCACGCTGAGGCCCACACTGCCCTCCCTGGAGGTTAAACTGCCCTCCCTCCATCAGCCAGAGCATAAAACCCTCTTAGTTTGTGCAAATGTTTCCACTTACAAAGCAAGAGGCATCTGAGTAAGAGGCAATTGGCAATTGCCAAATACATTATGAAGTTATGTGCAACTTCCTAACAAGTTTTAGTGCCAGTTTTATGGCCACACTTCCTCCTAATTGCGAGTGGAAAATTGCAGCTGATGGAGCTGAATAAAGTCAGGACCCAAAATCTGCCTAATAGAAGGGCAGGGTATTGCTTGTAGAGTGGGTTTAAATAGCCATCCATCCTAAAACATGAAGTTTTAGTGTTCTTGGGAGGGGAAGGCAATCACAGAGCCTGTTGCTGTGCTGGAACACTCACACCCAGGAGATTTATCCAGGCACAGCTTCGGGGACCTGCTGTGGGCAGGATGTGCTGAGGAGGCAAAAATGCCATCAGATTTTTAATGGTGGGTTCTGGAGAAGGGGGGAAACCAAGCAGGTCCTTTTTCTTCCCTTGGAGGTGAAGAGAAAGTCCCTTTGCAGCAGGAGGAGTGCAGAGAACGCAAGGGATCTGGGCTGGGCTTTTCCAAATGTGCACGTAGCGATGGGCTGAGTTTAAATCAGGGTGACAATATTGATTTTCAATGAAACTCTGTCAGGCTGAGCATCTGCCCCGTTGATGTTCCCCGAGATGCCTCCTAAATCCCCAGTGTCCCAAAAGAGACATTCCTTATAACACTGAGCCACGTTTTGGGGCTCCCAGAGCTGGTCAGGAGGAGTTGGTGTTTAAGCCCCTCTCTGCTGGAGGAGGCTTTCCTTTCTCCCCTCCTCAGAGAGTTGATTGATGCTGCAATTTAGTGCTTGATTTGTGAGAGGGCTCAAAGTCTCCCTGGGGTCCTGCGGCTTTGTCTTCTCCCTCCTTTCCTTCACTCTCAGGTGGTTGTGGGGAGAACGCCTTCCCCATGGAGCTGATCCCTTCTGGGAGAATTCCCATGGAATGGCTGGGAAGAAATAATTCCTTCAGGTAACACTTTCAAAAGGCCTGAAGAAATTTAGGGTTGATTAAAGAGGACTCAGTTCCCATAATCTCATGCACAGTCTTTCTTCAGTGGTGTTCCCCATGGGGGGACTGGAGGTGCTTGATCTCCCCAAAAAAAAACCCTTATATATCTCTTCTACTGATGGACTTCAGTTTATGACAAGCAATGGTAGAAAAGTGAATGAATAATATAAAACTCAGTGGCGAGAAATAAAAATACTTAAACTAAACTAAAAAATAACAGGAAAAAGCAGAATTGTAATGGAGTGTTATATTTTATAGGTTGTATTTTTAAGCTGAAGCAAGAGCTGAAAATCAAAACGAGGTTTGTAGACACACACACACACTAATTGAGTTTGGGCTTCTGGTGGAATTGGGTTAATTGAGGTGGAGCTGAGTCAGGTGTGTGCTCTGAAGCCCCAGCTGCTGCAGGCAGGGCATGATTCAACACTATTTATTGGGTGCAGGGGCTGGGTGAGGCTTTGGCTCTGCATTGCTGGAATTCAACACCGTGGCACCGGGAGGCTCAGGAGCTCTGCAGGTTGGGCAATTCCTCTTCCCACCTTCTGAGTCCAACCAAAGTGCTGCTGCCCAGCCTTGGGCACAGGAGCTGCTGCTCTGAGCACCTCTTTCCCCAGGGATTTGATGTGTAAGTGCAGCCCTGGGTTTGTTTTGCCCGGTTCAGCAGCCCCTCAGCCCCTGTGTTGTTGCTGCTGGGGGGTCTGTCAGGAAGCTGAAGGGTTTCTGTCTTGCCTCCCTTGCTTTGGCAGTCAATGTATTGACTCGTGTGCTAAAGCACGAGCCTGGAATGCTGAATTCCTGCAATAGTGCTGAGCCAACAAGGTGCAGGCTTTTAGCTCATGATGTGCTGCCCTGGCTGCTCGCAGGGTCAGGCAACTCCTATTTAAGTCTCGTCTGAGCCTCGTGGCAGCGATTTGATGTGATGCCACAGGGCTCTGGGAGCCAGCTGGCTTCAGCTCCTGCCTTTGCTCTGCACCGGGCGGGGGGAGATGTGGCAAAAACATGCAGAAAAGTCCCTTTTTAAATTAGTTTTTTCCCCTCTTCTCGTGTGTTTCCTCTTTGCATGCTTTTTTTCCTCATTCACGCAGTCCCAGAATGGTTTGGGTTGGAAGGGACAGGAAAGCTCATCTCGTTTCAACCCCCTGCCATGGGCAGGGTCACCTTCCCCAGGGGGGTGGGATCAGAATTGGGTGGTCCTTTCGAGTGGAACTGGATGGTCCCTTTTTTATATTCATTATTGGAACCAAAAAAATGAGGCAGCAGAAACACCCCAGGCCTGGTTCCTTCAGATTCCCACCTGGCACTGTTCCCTTTAAACCAAGTTTTCCTCTTGGGTCCCAAGCCCTGTGTGAGGGGAAGGGTTTTCTGGAGGCTTTTCTGCCTTGGGGGTGCCATTTGTGTGATTTCCTCAGCTCTGGCCCCAAAGTGCTCCCAGAAAGTGGGGTTTGGCTTGCAGGCAGGAGCAGGAATTCCCAGGGAAGGCCAGGAGAAGGGTGGCCCCAATTGGAGGTGCCTGCAGGGTTTGGGAGAGGAGCAGCAGGGAGGGTTTGATCTCAGAGCCCCAGTTTTCCCCCCAGAAGGCAAAGAGCATAAATTGCTGCAAAACTCCTGGTGAAACGTTTGCTGTTGGGAGAAATGCTGTTTTGTCAAAATTGTATCTGTATGAATAATATTTGATGGAGAAGTTTTGAAAGATTGGTGTCAACTTGTTTCATTTCAATAATGTCAAAACACTTGATTTGGATGTTCTTGTTTAGTTTTGACTTTTATTATTCTAATGTGGAAGTGATTTTGCTTTAAACATTCATCAGGAGAAATGTTTCAATCTTATTGAAGTAACATGTTTTGATATTTCCGAATCATTCCTTTTTTTTTTTTTTTCCACTGGAACTTCTGCCCTGCTAAATATTTCATGGGTTTTACCACCTGTGAAAAGAAATGCAGGAACCAGGGGATTTTTTCTCGGGTCAGAAAATGGAACTGCTGAATAAACTCCCTTGCCTGACCCCTGTAAGATAATCAGATGTGTGAGCTGTGTTTGCCTCCTGCTGCCAAAGGGGTGGTTTGTGCAGGGGGCTCCAATTCCTCATTTCTCTCCATCCTTAACCTCTGGTTTCACTCTCTGAGCTGGGTTCAGGCAGTGGGGGCAGAAAAAGGGTGACACAGGCAAGGGGGTGAGGGGGCAAACACTGAATTGGTGCCTCCAGAGCAGCTGTGTCACCTCAGTTCCCTCTCACAGGGGCTCAGAAGGCTCTGATTTCACTTTGCTTTTTTTTTTTCTGAGTACCTGAGCTTGTCCCTGTTTTACAAAAGCACTGAATGTGCTGAACAGCTGGAGCTCCCTTTGGATCCTGCTGGGGCTGGAGCTGCTCAAGGTGTCCCCCTTGGAGTTGGGGTGTCCACTGTCCCCCCAGAGCCACCAGCCCCAGCAGAGGGAAGAGCTCTGGGCTGCTCGTGGCATGTGAAGGTGATGGCAAAGCTCCTCTGGGCTGCAGGAGGACGGGAAGCTTTCACATCCCAGGAGGTTTGGGGAGGAGCAGCCTGGGAAGTGCTGGCACTTCTCCCTGCAGCTCCATCCCAACCAGGGGCAGGGTGGGCTGCCAGGGGAGGTCCCACCTCATCTGGTGGTTGGGGCGAGGGGTGTTGCTGTCACAGAACAACAGGCTGGTTGGCTTGGGAGGGACCTGAGATCTCCTCCAGTCCCACCCCTGACACCTTCCCCCAGCCCAGAGCTCACCCAACCTGGCCTGGAAGGGACAGGGAATCAGCTCCTGCTGCCCAAAGCAGCAGCCAGGCTGGGAGCAGGACATCCAAGAGCTGCTTCCCAGGCCCCCAGCGAGGTGGCAGCAGGAGCACTGGGACCTGCTGCTCCTGAATTCCAAGCCTCCAAGGTGTGGGAAGGGAAGGAGTGACAGAGAGGAGTTTTTCAAGGCAGTTGACTCGCAGCGTTCTCCGTTTGCCGTGTCTCTGTCAGACACAATGATAAATGTTTAAAACCTCCTTGTTCCCATTTGATCTTGGTACTATTTCTTGAGTTTTAAAGCTGAATTTTCATTTCATGAGAGGTACTATTGGCTTCCTGCTTTTTTTTTTTGGAGAGGAATGCACAGTTTGGTGCTGCTTTAACATCCCAATTGGTTTATTTTTCATGCCTTCTATGCAAGTGCAAATCTTAAACACTCGGGTTTTCAAAGTCTGCAGGAAGAGACGTAAATCCTGACAAAGTGCTTTCACTGAGAAACCTATTTCATGAGAACTTTAGTATTAATTTATGTTAAATTATTTTGGGGATGCTTCATTACCTGGCAGTGACTTTTTAGTTCAAGATGCAAAGAGCAGTAGCAGGAGTGACGTGCCTTGTGACTTCTGCTCAAAATACACCTGGATCCCAGTTGCCTGGAGTCAGAATAATAATGAGGTGCTTGTTGTTATTCAAACCAAATTGGAATATTAGATGGAGTCATGCAAATCTCGGATGCCACGATTTCCCCCTGTAAAGAAAATGTCATAAAAGAAATTTCCAATTTGGTGCAAGAAATTGAAAACGGGGAGGAAAGACAGCGAGACTGATCAGAGATGATGGGGATAAAAACGGGAGGACGGGGAAGAGGAGATGAGTGTGAAGCAGATAAATAATGTGGGAACACTAAGGAGGCTGGGGAGGAATGAAGTGTTGGAGCTAATAGTGATCCAGAGCAGGGGCCCTTTGGAAATGGAATTGTACAAAGCAGGAGATAAGAGAAAATTGTGCTTTCTGTGCAGACACAAAGGCCACGGAGCCAGGGATTATCTGGCCAGGGCAGGGATGGGCACGGGGCAGGGAGGGAAGGAGAGGTGACAGCCCAACAACCCCCCTGTGTCCTCTGGGCCAGGGGAATCCAGGGCTGGTCCTGTTCAGCAAGTCCAGGTCTCTTGGTTTCAATGTCCTGGGAGCAGCTGCAAGGCAGGAACCACCTGGGATGGCTGTATTTTCCATTTGGGATTATCATGGAATCCCAGACTGGTTTGGGTTGGAAGGGACCTTAAAGTCCATGTCATTCCGTCCCCTGCCACGGGCAGGGACACCTCCCACTGCACCAGGTTGCTCCAGCACGACTTTGAGGGGCAGCCACAGCTTCTCTGGGCAACCTGTGCCAGGGGAGGATTTCTTCCCAATATTTAACCTCGATCCCCTCTCCCTCACCTGAAATGTGCTGCTCTAAGGCTGGGAGGGGCTGTTGGGAGGGAGCTGCTCAGGGATGCCCCATCCTTGTGGAGCACTGGGGGTGAATGGCCAGCAGGCACTGCCCCAGCTGTGCCCAAACACAACCAGCATGTTCTTTCTTGCAGAGATCGACCAGGGCAGCTGTGGTGACCCCGGGATCCCGGCCTATGGACGCAGAGAGGGCTCCACCTTCCGCCATGGGGACAGCCTCAAGTTCGAGTGCCAGCCTGCCTTTGAGCTGAAGGGCCAGAGGACAATCACCTGCCAAAAGAGCAGCCAGTGGTCTGCTCAGAAACCTGTCTGTGTGTGTAAGTCAGGGAGGAGGTGACATGGGGGGTGCTCTGCTGGAGCAGAGGTGGCACCAAAGTGCCATCTTCGCTCCGGTCGAGCCTCGGGGAGAGCTCGGTCTGGCTCTTTGGGGGGCAGAGGAGGGATGTGGACCAGGGACCAGCAGCCACAGGGAGATTTGGGCTGTGCTGGGACCTGCTGCTCTCCCTGCTCTGCCCTCCCACTGCTGGGCCAGGTCCCTTCCCCAGGGGAATGTGGTGCCCGAGGCAGGACACGGGGGCACAGCCAAATTCCTCACTTAAACCTCGATTCTGCTTTTGCCATTTAATTTTCCCTCATTATCTGACAATACTCGGGCTCCCTGCTGCTGCACCTCAGCTTGCCATTTGCTGCCTGAGTTCCCAGCAGAACTGGGACATTCTGCTCTCCAGAGAGTGACCAGGGGTAACGTTTTGGGATGTAAATAGGAGTTCCTGGTGGGTTTTAATGGTCTCAGTGTCATTTGAAAATGTGTTGGGCAGTCCGTGACAGAACCTTCACACAGACACAGTGTGGTGGTTGGACATTGCCAAAAGTCACAGAAGTAGCTCTGTTTTCCCCTGTTGGTCACAAGCAAACCCTTCCTTTTGTCTGCTCTCTAATTAGGGGGATATGTCACAGTCTGTGCCTTGGAGCAGGTTCTGTGCTGCAGGGGAGTGAGGCTGAGCCGAGCCAAAACAGGACAGGAAAACCCAGCTGGGGACAAGGTGTGGGGAAAATGGAGAGAGAGAGAGAGAGAAAGCAGAAATGCTCTTTTTTAGAAATGGGAATTCACTGGGCAAGGGAGGAGATGTGCTGGGATGGACTCAGGGACAACAGAGCTGGGGGAGCCAAGCTGGTTCCTGCAGAGCTCACCTGGGGTCTTGAGGAGCTGGGGGAGGTTGGGAGGTCATGGGAGAGGGGGAAAAAGCACTTTCAAGGAAGTGCCTTTCTTTGCAAGCACTAATTGAACTCTGAGAAATGCCTGTTTGGGCAAAGGAAGCAATTCCTTTGTGAGTTCTGCCTTTTCCAGGTGCCATCAATCCCCTCCTACTTGGTTTTCTCTGTAAGCAAATCAGCTGAAGGTGCTGGGGAGGAAATTGCAGTTTTCCTGGGTGTCTGGGGGAAATGTCAGACTATTTCTGTGCTTACATCAGTGGGTTTCTACTTTTCATTTCCTGGAATTTCAGGCGACTTTGAACAGCTCATTGTTTGGTTGAGGCTCGTGCTGATGGTTTCTAATGGGACTAAACCTGGAGTTGGTGCCCAAGATGAAAGAAATGGGTTATATTAGTACAGAAAGGAGACTTTCCAGTAAAATAGGATTAATTTTGCAGGTAGATACTGATCAGGGGCATCGAATGAAGCCCCAATCAACAGTCCGTGCAAAGCATAGCATGGCATGAATCTTTGAATTCAAATAACTCCATTGTATTCTGTTCTCTGTGGCTCTCCAGCTTTGCTTTTATTTGTGGATCAACAAGGCAACATGTAGGCAATGGCAAAAGGATTCCCCAGCCCCCTGTACCCCTTCCTTGCCCTCATCTTGTTCCAGACAGCACCATGTTTAGGGTTTCCCTGACCAGGGATCTGTGGGCAGGCAGAATTCCCTGGGAAGGGCTCCATCCCTGGGGGATCCATGGCAGACAACACAAAGCATCTCTGTGTAAATCATCTGCTTGTGCCGTGATGTCTGTGTGTGCCTTTGTGTTCCAGCCCTTCCATCCTCCTCCTCCTCCTCGTCCCTGGAGTGCCCTGGGGGAGCCCAGGGGGCACCTGGGGAGCTCTGCAAGACCTTTCAGTGGGGTCCCTGCTCTTGTGGGGTGTGGGTACCTTGTCTCTGGTGGGCTGAGGGACCTGGACCAATCCATGGGGAGCCAGGGAACCTGCAGTGCTGGGGCAGCAGCATCTGTGTCTGTGCTGGGGGCTGATCCTGGGCAGTGCCTGGGGGTTTCTGTGTGTGCTGTGGGTGTTTGGGGGTGTGTGGGTGTTGTGGGTGTTATTTTGTGTGTGCTGCGGGTGCCTGGGTGTTACTTTGGGTGTGCTGTGGGTGATGGCTGGACACTGAAACTCCTGCTCCCTCTTGTGCAGCATCCTGCAGTGCTCAGCTCAGCTTCATCCTGGCTGTTGTTGGCTCCCAAAGGTGCATTTGCAGCCTTGGGGAAGGTGATGTGTGTCCCAGGCCAGGCAGTTCTCCCACCCAGCATCCTGCCCTTTTCCCTCCTGGCACTGGAATGGGCTGGGGGATGAGCCCCAAAGGCTGTGCTGACCTGGTGAGGTTTGTGCTCTGACGGTGGGGACTCGGGAGGGGTGTGACATTCCTGCTGAATTCTGCAGGTACCTGTGGCTGAGGAGATTATTAAGGTCATTAATGGGGAGGCAGCCCCATAATTGCAGCTCCAGAGTGGCTCAGTCTCTGCGGTGAGTGGTGATGGAAGACGTGGTTGGGGACAGGGGCGTTTCAGGGGTGCCATAACTTCCAAATTCCGGGTTGGAATGACTTTATACATCCTCGTGTCTAGCAGGGAAAGCCTCATGGTGTGATTTTTCGTGGACTTTTGCAGGGGAAGGCCCTGCTGCCAAACATTTACCGCCAGCATTTGTTTCACAAGGTTTCTGTGTCCATGCCAAGGAAAAGGGAGTGGGGGCCGTGGTGTTCTCTCGGGGTTCCCGCAGCAGCTCAGTGAGCCTGAAAAAGTTCTTTGCTCCTCTTCCCCAGCAGTTTCCCTTTCTTCCTCCTCCTCCTTCTCCTTGTCCTGCAGCTCCTGAGTTTTCCCTGCTGTACCTTTACCCAGTGGTTGGCTCATGCCAGGCAGCGCCGTCATGTTGTGTGAGAGAGAACTGAGATAAACTGTCGTGACGATAAATGGCATTTTGAACCAGCTCTCTGACCAAAGGCAAACCCATTGCCTTGTTTTAGCTGTCCTGCCAGTCGCTCTGGGAGAGTCATTTCAGGAAACAGCTGATTTTCTGATGCCACTTCGGGTCATGGATGGATCTCAGACTTGCAGGCTTGAGTTTTCTTGGACCCGTCGCATTTCCCAGGGAAATCAACCCTGGGGGAATAAAACTGTGTTTTCTGAATCCAAACGAGTGGGGCTGGAGGTTCCTGCCCTGCCCTGAGGGCTCTGTCTTTGGCGTCGCTGGGGATGGGGCTGAACCTGTGTCTGTGCCTGGGGGTGTCTCACTGGAGGGGCCAGAATTTGGGTTGGGCTCTTCTGGGCTCCTCCAGACTCTTGACATCCATCGCTCTGCTCGTCACCCCAGGGCTCCTGCTCTTGCTCTGCTCCTGCTTTAGGACCTCCAGTCGTTTCCAGTGGTTTTCCTTTTGCTGTGTTGTTGTAAACTCTCTGTACTGCAGCCCTGCTCAGAGCACTGCTCATGCATAACGTTCCTCTAAACGGAACAGAAGGCATTTCCCAAAGCATTTCCAATTGGAATTATGTTAAACTGTGTGCTTTCTTCCCTGGCCTTGGAGCAGATGTTATGCTTTCTTCCCCTCTTGTTCCCTTGAAAACCTCAGCCACAGCCCATTTCTCCTCACAGACCTGCTCGCCTTGCTTTCCAGTCTTTTAATAGCTGATTTGCCTTAATAGGAGGATAAAATCTCTCCTCTCCTTAGTGATAATTGCTCCTGGTTTTGTTATTAATCCCACACTGGCCCATTAGACCTGCTGAGTAACCTGAGCTCCCCTTTGCAAAGGCTGCAGACTCTGAGCTGGAGCTGAGCCCTCCTGTGTGCCCTGGCTGGGCCAAACCAGCAGGGTCAGGGCCCGGGCAAGCAAAGTGCAGTGGATGTTTTACCCAGGAATGTGCTGGACACAACCATGTCATTTGTGTCCCTTGAGAAGGTTTTCATTTAGCTCTAAATTAAACTGTCAATTGGTTATTTTCTCCCTTTCCCCCTTTCTCCCTTTCCCTTTTCTGCCTCTCACTTCCCCTTCTCCCTTTCCCCCTCTCCCACTCCCTTTCCCCTTCTTTCCCCTTCTCCCTTTTCCTCTTCCCTTTCCCACTCTCCCTTCCCCTCTCCCTTTCATATTATTCCTTTTAATTCCTCTCTGTGTAGAGCTGATGGAACAGTTCATATTAACTCCCAAACTGTTCCTCCCTCCTGCTGGGGATGTTTTCCCTCTCCAGCTGACACTGGCCTTGTTTACCTGCCTGTCGATGCCGTTGCTTTTAGTGGATTTGGGGAGAAGTGGAGGAATTCTAGTAACTATTATTCCAGGCTGTTTTGTCCTGTGGGATTTTTCAGTGTTGACTGATGCTTTCCTGGAGCACCCTGGTACCATTTTCCTGCTGGAAGGGCAGAGACAGCCTTTATCATTCTCTCTGCCCCCCCCAGTTGGGACAGGCTGACCTTAACCTACCCACACGTGTCCCCTGTGGCAGGGCAGGGCAGCCGGTTACATCCCAGCTCCCATCCCAGCTGCAGCCCCTCCAGGACACACATTTATCACCTGCTGAGCCCAATGCCAGGCTTAGCTGCTTCCTGCAGCTGTTCACCAGCTGCAAATCCATGAGGACCTCCCAGCCCCTTCCCCCTGCCCTTGACCCCACGGGTTCAGAGCACCAAACCACTGGGGAGACCTCCCTTTTCTCCAGGCTCTTCCCTCAAGCTGGAGATCTAAGGTGTCCCTGCAGCCAGGGAAGCCAATTAAAGGCAGGCAGGATTACCCTGATCTCTGTATACATGGGGGATTTGTAGCTTTTGTTAACAGCCTTGTTTCACGCTTGCAGCCATGTAAGACTGTTCCCTTCTTGCTTTGCAGCAGGGCACTCTCTTGTTGTGCAGCCCTGCTCTAGCAAAGGGCTGGCACTGCAGTCTTTGCCTAAGGAGAGACATGCTCAGGGGCTGTGCTGGGCAGGAATCACTCCTTATGACAAGGAATCGGGGTCTAATTGTCCCCATGAGCAACTCAGCCTTATTTAGTGTGGTTTTGGTTTGTTGGTTGGTTGGTTGGTTGTTTTCTTTTGGTGTAACCTGTATGCAAATCTTCCATCCCCATTTCTGGGGCTGTAAGAGGGCTGTGGGACCAGCCCCTGCTGCTCTTCCCTGGGACATCTCCCAGGGAAGCTGCACATCTTCCAGCATCCCCCTTGGCAGCTGAGATGGGAAGTTTCCATGGTTAGGGTGTCCAAGGAAAGCTGACATTCACCTGCCTCAAACCAGAGCCCCTTTTCTCCCTCATGTTACTTTGCCAGGGAGTTCTTCCTGGGAGTTGCAGAGCCAGAAGGGAGTCCCTCACTGGGAGCTGCTGCTGCCTGGGAGTTCTCTCGGTTTGTGATGAATTTTGGGGCTTTTGGGCACCTCGTGCAGTGTCCCTGGGGCAGCAGGAGGGGGACAGCGGTGAGGACAAAGGGTGGGAGGTGGGTTGTGAGCCAGCAGATTTGGCCAAGTCTTTGTGCTCAGCAGGGAAGCTGCTCCTGCCCATGGCAGAGCTGGAGAGGGCGATGTCCCCAGGGTGCCCGGCCACCTCTGTGTGCCCTGGGTGCCCCCAGCTGCCCTCTCAGCCCTCAGCAGGAGGATGCACTGCCTTGGGTTGTCTCCACGCTGTTATTTCCCTGATTGAGCCAGTGGAACTGGTCCCCTGGTGGGGTTTTGTGCTGCTCCAGATGAGCCGTCCTGTGCCAGGGCATCTGTCCGTGTTCCTGGCAGCGATTGCTCAGCAGGGTGGGTTTGCTGGGTGAAGCTGAAGTGGCACTTAGCTGGGTTCCTCAGCAAGGAGATTGTCCCTGTCCCCTTGCCCTGTGCCCAGGAGGGGGGACTGGGGGGTGTGTCGTGCTGCCATCACCAGCCTGGCCTGCAGAGAAGTTCCCTTGTTTAAAGGAAGGCTTTCCACGTGGGGTTGGGGTTTGGGGGGGCTGCAGGGGGACAGTCCCACTCCACAGGGGGAGTTGTTGTGTGGGTTTGTCTTTAGGGCTTTCTCTGCTCCCCACGAGTGGAGCTTCAGGTGTGGCTGAACCTGCCCAGGCTCTGCTTTGTGTCACCCCTGGGGAGCCACCTCCTCACCTCAGGTGACACCTTTTGGGGGGGTGTAACCCTCTGTAGGGTCACAGCACTCCCCCTCCTCCCTTTGGGGTGTCAGGACTGCGTGGGGAGAGCCCCGTTCCCTGCTCCAACGAGCAAAGGGACCAGCAGGAGGCACCAGGCTCCAAATTTCCATCTTCTTGTGGATCCCCAGGATGCTGCAGGGAGGGCAGATCTGTTCCACACCCGTGGGCACACAGCAGGACATCTTGGTCCCCTTTGTCCCTGTCCCAGGGCAGAGCAGCAGCTCCCAGCAAGTTTGGGAGCTTTAACCTGTTCCCAGTTGCTGTAGGGTGGAAATGAAACCTGCTCCTCCCTGTGCACAGAGCCTCCTGTACAGCCTATTTCAATGGTATTTTCCTCAAGATTTGGTACCCAAACCCTGCCTGGTTTTCTTCCTTCTCCACTTATTGCTGTCCCAGCCCCGTTCAGCTGTTCCATCAGAGTGACCCGAAGAGTTTGCTGCTGTGAAATCCAAAAGCTCCCAGTTAAATTTGCTCTAAACCCCGTCCCTCACCTCCCACCTGCCCTGTGGTGCCAGAGGGTTTTTAGGAGGAGAGTTCCTCGTGGTGCAGGGGTGTTTCTGCACATACAGAGAGGGCAAAATACAGAACCTAAAGCACTTTGCTTTGCAGCTGGAGCAGTGCCCTGAGCCTCCAGCCCTGGCAGCTCCTTGGGGTATGTGCTCCCTGAGTGAGGAATGCTGCTTATTAGCCAGGCTCCTGCTGAGCCCCTGTTTTTCCAGTCCATCCAAACTATGCCTAGAGCAGGGATCTTCTTAAAGGGGAAAGGTAAGGAGCAAATCCACTCCTTTCTCCAAGCTCTCTCCCAAGTGGTCACAGTCTGTGAGAACAACACCTGAAAACTGAGAGAAGCCAGGATTTTTTGTTATTGTTTCCATGGAGACTGAAATTATTACAGTGATTTCCTGCTCGGGTTTCAAGCACCTGAACCTGGTGCCTGTCCTGTTCCCACGGTGTGACCCCTTCCCTGGGACCAGCCCTGGGTTCTCCTGAGCAGGGCTGGAGTGTCTGGGGACACCAGGGATGGCCTGGCAGGAGGAGGGAGGTGATTTGTGAGGAGCAGAATAGGAGAAACAACTTGGATGAGACAAGTGCAGAAGCTGCTGCTGGTGAAGGACTCTTGGGTTCCTCTGTGTTCAGCCCAGCCTTGAGCATCACCCGTGGGCACACGGGGCAGTGTCCCTGTGCCACATCCAGCTGTCCCACTGGGAGTCCTGAGCTGTTCCTTCACTGTTTCACTGCTCTGAATCGAGGCAGAACCGGGAGGATGGTTGTGATGACTCAAAGAAATCCCTTGTGCTGCTTCCTCCCTGCCTTTGCCCGGTGCTCTCTTCCTGCTGCTCTTGCTGGGATTTATTCTGCTGCATTTGATAAAGGGATTTTTCCCTTCCCTTTGCAGTGCTCCATCAGGGATCACAATTGTTGACCAAGATCAATGCCTGCTTAGAAATGGGACCCTTCACCGTGCACATGATGAGGTGTCCTTTTCTAACATTTAAGAACAAGGGTAATAAATATTAATTGGAGCCTCTGAGGTCTCGGGGCTGGGGCTGCTCCCAGCTCAGGGCCCCTGATGGGCAGGCTGCAGGCAGCAGGGCTGTCCCCTGTCATGTTGGCATCACTGCTGGCTCCTCGGGGGCACTTTGTTCCTCGCTGCCTCCGAGGCACCAAGAGCAGGAGCCTGGCGGGGCTGGGCTGTCTCCCACCTTTGCTGGCTCCAATCCCCCCTCTGACAGCTCTTCTCCCTGGCTGTGACATGTTGTTGGACAGCTCCTGCCTGTCTCCTGGTGCCCAGCACTGCAGAGGGGCTGCTGTGCATCCCAGCCCTGCCCAGCAGCTGAAACCTCCTTTCACGGTGAAGAAAAACCTCCTCAGTGTAGAAAGAAGAAGCAAATTGTCATATCAGAGGCACCAGGATGTTGTTAAGGAACCTTCTGGACCAGGGGTGGCTTCCTGGGCTGGATGGTCCCCTCTGGGAGGTGAAGCCAAGCTCCTCTTTCCACCAAGGAGAGCTTGTTCCTGGCCATGGCCTTGGGACAGTGGCCTCTGTCCTCCTACCTGATCTCCTGCTCACTGATCTTGTGGAAGATCAAAATCCTCATTTACTCCTCTGCAGTGGAGACTTCTGGAGCTTTTTTAGCAGCTCCTGTTTAATCTCTCCCTCTGTTTTACGTAGCAAAGGTTAATTTTACATTCTTCCCTCACTCTGCTTTCCTTCCCTTTGTCAGCAAGTTCTTTGTGGTTGTTATTTCCCGAGCTGAGCTGTGCTGCACCTCTCCCTGCCTGGCTGTGGGATGCTCTGGGTCCTGCCTGAATGCTAATTTACCTCTTTGCAGTTAAAAATTTATAGGAGAGACCTCGTTCCTGGGAGGGGTTCCTGCCACTGAGCTGCTTGTCTGTGTGGGGATGCATCTCCTCCCAATATTTCTTAGGCAGATTATGTTCTGCTTATGCTGACAGAATTATTTGACAGCATCCCCTGATATTTCAGTGTGGAGCAAAGAGCCCAAATCCTGAGGATATTTTGCAGTTTGTTTTCTCTTTAATCTGTTCCCTTTGTTGCTGAGAGCAGGAAATAGATTGTGTAGCTCGTGGCCTTGATAACGTCATGGCAACGTCCATCTTATTTGATCCAAACCCATTAAGTGTTGAAGGAAGACAGAGGGAAAATAACAGAGGGAGGCTGAGCAGTGATCCAAATAATTGTCTAAATGCCAAACTCCAGCCAGTCTCATCCTCTGCTCGGCGTCCCTTTGCCAGGAATTAGTGAGATGTATGTTCCCGGTAATGGGTTTTACCAAGGGTGATGGGGGGGAAAAAGATGAGCAAAGCATCCCTACATAAAATATCCCAAACTCTGGGCAGGTCCCACTTCAAAGGCAGCCTTGCTTTTCCAAGTTAATGGGCCTTGTCAGCTGCAATACAGTATATATTGAAAACCCTGGAGAGCTGAAGCTTTTTCATACACACTCTTCCCCTCAACTCGTTTGCAGCCTGGGTTGGATTATTTTCATGGGAATGGCAGCCTGGTTGGGTGCCTGTCTTTGGGAATGTGCTATCCCAGCAGAAGTCAGTGATTTGTTTGTGATGGCAAGAGGAGTTTCCCCTCCACCTGGGCTGCAGGTTGCTCTGAGGTCTCCCAACCCCTGGCACTGGGGGGAAACTTGGGAATATTCTTGGGCTGTTCTTCCTCCAAAGCCTTTATTTCTCAGTGCTCCCACAGCTCTAAACAGCTGCCCAAGGAGATAAATCAACTCCTGGCTCCTTCTCAAAGGCCTCAGCAATTTATGGCTGTATCCCACAAGTGTTTAGTGCAGGATGGGCATGGTCTGGCTGGAAGGAGATGTGTAAATGCAGCAGGTCACTTCTGGTGAGGAGCACAGGGGGGAAACGCATTTAGCAATGGAAAGGTGAGCTGGAAGTGCAGGGTTGATGTTTTTCAGCAGACCCTGAAAAGCCTGCACTGCCCTCAGAAGGGATCTGCAGTTTGGCCAGCAGTTCAAATCACAGAGCTTGGCCATGGGCAGCAGCAGAGGGGGCTGGAGCTGTGCATGGAGTGAGGGGCTGGTTGGTTCCTCTCTCCAGGTTCTTGTGCCACAGCAGAGGGTGTTGCTGCAGACCCACCTCGTTTAGTGCTGATGTGACTCTGCACTGGATCCACTCAGCCAGGTCATTCCTGGCAGGCTTTCCCTCAGGGACCTGCAGGACAATTCACCTGCACAATCCCACATCCCACCCGAGCCACTGGGAGCTCCTGCACTTCAAGAAGCCTGGGCACAGCAGGGCAGCCTGTGGAAGGCACTAGGAAAACACAGTGCTGGGCTGGAAAACAGCACAAACCAACCCACCCGAGCCTGGGGGCTGCCTGGAAATCACCTCTTCCCCTTGCCAATAAATCACTGCCACGCAGTGAATGGAGCACTGAGCCCTGGTGTCCGTGACACTCCAGCAGCTGGGACTTTGGGGCACCTCCCAGCTCCAGGGGCAGAGGGAAGGGCTGTTTGGAGGGACCTGCTGCCTGATTGATGGTGGTTTCTCATTGCAGTTTCCTGCTTTTTCAACTTCACCACCCCGTCTGGCATCGTGCTGTCCCCGAACTACCCCGAGGAGTACGGGAGCAGCCTGCACTGCGTGTGGCTCATCATCGCCAAGCCCGAGAGCAGGATCCACCTGGCCTTCAATGACTTCGATGTGGAGCCCCAGTTTGACTTCCTGGCCGTGAAGGATGGTGGCACTGCTGAATCTCCGGTGCTGGGGACCTTCTCAGGAAACCAGATCCCCTCCTCTCTGACCAGCAGCGGCCATGTGGCCAGGCTGGAGTTCCAGACTGACCACTCCATGGAGAAGAGAGGCTTCAACATAACTTTCACCAGTGAGTCCCCCATCCTTCCTTCCTTCGAGCCCTAAATTCTTGTTGGAAACTGGTGGGCAAGAGGTTGATCTCACTAAAGCTGTTGGAATACCCAAGTGAATCTGAAAATGGGGGATTACTCCAGCTTTGCGGTTGGGTAACTGGGGATTGGTGGCACAATTTTAAGTGAAGTTTAAGTGTTGTCCAGAAAAAAAACCCTCAACAATCTGGCCCTGGGTTATGTGTCCATGGAGCACCAGGGTTGGTGTTCTCCCATCAGGGCTTGCACAAAGGCTGGAGGGGGACTTTGGACAAGGGTGAGTAGTGATGGGACAAGGGGAACAGCCTTAAGGTGAGGAAGGGCAGGGTTAGGTGGGATATTGGGAAGAAATCCTTCCCTGGGAGGGTGGGCAGGCCCTGGCACAGGTTGGGCAGAGAAGCTGTGGCTGCCTCAGCCCTGGAAGTGCCCAAGGCCAGGTTGGAGCACCCTGGGCTAGTGGAAGGTGTCCCTGCCCGTGGCAGGGGGGTGGAAGTGGATAATCCCTCCCAACCAAACCAGTCCCTGATTCTGGGATTCCCTGGGCTTTCTGCTCTCCCCTGTGCTCAGGGGTTGAGGTGATACCCTGTGGGCAGCCCCATTGTTGGACCTGGGATGGTTGTGTTCCTCACTCAGTACCACCCCCCTTTGCTGACAGCCAAAAGAGATGCCAGACTTTGGAGATAAAGACAAACACGTAGCCCTGTCTTACATAACATGGAGCCCTGAAATTTGCACAGACAGGTCTGGCTGCACAAAGCCCAGCCTGCAAACCTCCAGCGAACGCCACGGCAATTTTAGCCTCATATTGTCCTGTAATTTTCTAAAGAGCCTTATTAAAGCTATTCAGCAGAACTGATAAATGGCTTTGTTATAGTGGCCTTTGGTGGCACAGCTAAATTAACAGCCTTTCTAGCCATGATTGCAAAGCCTTTATTTTTTTTAAAAAAAAAAGGAAAACCAGAGGCCTTAAGACACGGTTTGCCAAACTCTGGCGGGCTGGAGACTCCTCAGGTGAAGGGGTTTGGGGGTATCCCAGAGCCAGGAGGGACCCCAGGGCCTGTCAGGAGGGTGACACCTCGCCCAGGATCTCCCCTCCATCCCCCCCATGGTGGGAGTTGGGGCTGGCCCCTGCATAAAGGCATTTTTTAAGCAATTTCTTTATCAATATGAATTGCTCCTAATTACAGAATTCATTTGTCCTGACTGAGCTCAGACACCTTGAGGTCCTTCCCTCGGGTTCAGGGAGCAGGGAGGGGACAGTGCTGCTGCCAGGGACAGATAGCAGAGCACCAGGCTCAGCTCCATGGAAATAACAGGAATGGGGATGCTCTGTAACAAATCCCAGCTGGGCTGAATTTGGGCAGGTGCATCAAAGATACCAAAAGCTCGCGTGTGACTCATCTGGAGGCTTTAATCTTTAATGTGCTGCTCCTCTCTGAAGTCCCACCTCCCAGTATGAGGAGAGGTAGGACATAATTATGCACTTAATGGGGAATTAAGGCTGTAGATTTAGTTCCCCGTTGGTTGGCCAGTGTGGATTTTAATTGCTGGAGAAAGGCAGGTCTTCAAACAGGACCCAGGTGGTTCTGCAAATTCCACACGGACTTTGTGACACCTGGAAAGGTAATTGCTGTGTGTCCTTTCTCCCAGGAATGGGGACAGTGAGAGGTTTGGATCAGGGACTGGGACTAAATCCTTCCCTGGGAGGGTGGGCAGGGAGCCCAGAGAAGCTGTGGCTGCCCCATCCCTGGAAGTGTCCAGGGCCAGGTTGGAAGGAAAGACTGGGAACTGAAAAATTTAAGTTTGAGGTTCAACATGTTTATTTTTGGGACAGAGGTGAGGGAAACAGGATGCTAATTCCTCTTCTCTCTTCTCCCTTCCCAAACCTTCCCCTCCCCTCCCTTCCCAAACCTTCCCTCCTGTCCTCCCCCAGCCTTCAGGCACAACGAGTGTCCCGACCCCGGCGTGCCGGTCAACGGGAAGCGTTTTGGGGACAGTCTCCAGCTGGGCAGCTCCGTGTCCTTCCTGTGTGACGAGGGCTTCATCCGCACGCACGGCTCGGAGACCATCACCTGCATCCTCAAGGAGGGCAACGTGGTGTGGAACAACGCCGTGCTCAGATGTGAAGGTGCCTTGCCTTGTCTCTGCTGGAGGGTCCTGGACTGGTTTGGGTGGGAGGGGACCTTAAAATTCATCCAGTGCCACCCCCTGTCACAGGCATGGACACCTTCCACTAGCCCAGGGTGCTCCAACCTGGCCTTGGGCACTTCCAGGGCTGGGGCAGCCACAGCTTCTCTGCCCAGCCTGTCCCAGGACCTGCCCACCCTCCCAGGGAAAGGTTTCCTCCCAATATCCCACCCAAACCTCCCCTTTTCCAGTGTGGATCCATTCCCTGTGTCCTGTCCCTCCATCCCTTGTGCCACGTCCCTCTCCAGCTCTCCTTTAGGCACTGGAAGGGGCTCTGAGGTCTCCCTGGAGCTTCTCTTCTCCAGGTGAACCCCCTCAGAGAGAGATCTCCTGGTTTTTCCAGCCTTTTGGGATCCAGGATCATGGTCCTGCCTGGCACATATCCCATAGTGAGGGTGTCCTGGAGGGCCAGGATGGTCCATGGGGTTGTCTCTGCCCAGGAGAGTTTCCTCAGAGGGAAGTGCTGGGCCAAGAATGATGAGCTCAGTTTGTTTTTCAGGTTTTTTTGTGTGAAATGAATGCTGGGGGTTAATTTTATTAGCTCAGTTCTTGTTGCAACAGGTGGGTTTTTTAATAACAGTAATAAAAGGTTCTGCTTTAGTGATGATTAAAAGCTCCCCTGTTGCTCTTGTCACGAAGGGAATGAAACAACAGGGAATGGAAGATGTTTTTCTGTCCTGATTTTTGAGACATGTAAAATGTATGATATTTATATAATGAAAAAAGCCCTGGCAATGGATTTGGGCAGTTGGGAGCCCGAAATTTTGCATTTACATCTCTTGGCCGCCACAGCCAAGCCAGACATGGGGGAGATGGGCTGAATTAAAGGCTGTAATGAAGATTTCAAAGCTTTTTTAGTCCTTTAAAGCTTCTAGTCTGGAAAAGAGAAAGGAAGAAAGAGCTCATTAGGAGTGGAAAGTCTTCCTCTGCCCTCTCTTCTCAGGGAAGTGATGCCCTGCACTGGTGTGTTCAGCAATTTGAATAACAAGTGCTGTGCTCTTGAGAAACAGTCCTGGAATATTGGGAATAATTTCACTCATTGTCATGTGGGCTCGAGTGGATGAGCAGCAGAAATTGCACAATCTCGCCCATTGTCTTTGAGATGGGGAGAAGGTGTTTTAACAAGTTTTATATAATAAGAAAGTAGACTTTTTCTATTCTTATATAATCTTCCTTCAGCTGACAGAATGTAGATTTAATTCAGGGTTCCCATTACGTTGGAAGCATGAGCCTTTGAGTTTATGTATTTTTTAAGTATAGAAGGGAAACATACATTAAATAATACACTTTTAATCAACTTTTCTCTTTGGAAGCTTCGATAACCTTATGCCATTAGCTTGTGCCTTTTCCTCTTGATCACAGTGGTGAATTCCTTGACTCACCCTTCAGTCAGCACTGGATAAGTGGACACTTTAATTACCCTTTTTAAACAAGGAGGGAGTGCAGAGATCTAAAGTACTGCTTAGCACTTGAAAAAAAAAAAACCCTAATGGGAAAGAAAGAGACCTAAAAAAAGAGTTGAAAGATGGGTAGAAGTCCTGACAGGAGATGATGTGGCTTTGGGGCAGAAAGGAGCCTCTTGTTCAAAAATAATTGCTTTTGGATCCAGTGGAGATCAAATGACTTTCATGTGCCACCCCTCCCATCAGCAGGGGGGTTTAGGCCTGGGCTGACGTATTTTAGGTCACATCCAGGGTGACATTGGGTGGCCCTTGGGCACAGCTCAGCCCTGGGTTGGCCCTTCAGCAGCTGCTGCTCAGAGCTGGTCCCCACAGTCCCTTTGGACAATACCTGGCCCTTTGTTGAGGGCTGGGGGATTTTCTGCCTCTGGTCCCTCAGATCCAGTGTCTTTTTTTCCCTGAAAATATAACAATACACCTTCAGCTTCTGCTGATGGCACAAGGGACCAGGTGAGGAATAAATGCCATGGTCTGGTGATGTCCCCCGTGGTAGAAAAGCCATGACTCAATTACCAGAGATAGGAAAGACTTCCTGGCACCTGCAGCTGCTGAAATGCAAACTGACCTTGCCGTTTCCTCTGCTTTTATATCTAATAATTATTATTATAGCCTGTCCCCTCGGAGCTGCTGCTCAAGGTCAGCCTGCTGGCTCCCCCGGGGACGGGAGCAGATTACTGCGTGTCCATTTGGAGCTCAAAAGGCAATTTCTTACCAGCTACTGTTGGGTTTCGCCTGGTTCTGATTATTTTTAACATTTGGGAGGCTGTAATGCCTGAATGCTTTGGGTGGCAGGATTGTCCTGCCTGGCAGGGAGGGAACATCTGATGGTGCTTCTCACCCAAATTTCAGTACATGGAGACGTGGCACTAAAGGACAGGGTTTAGTGGTGGGCTTGGTGGGGTTGGACTTGACAACATGAAGGGTTTTTTCCCAGCCTAAATGATTCTGTGTTGAGTGATGGTGTGAATTGTGCCATTTCCTTGTCCCCAGCACCCTGTGGTGGCCACCTGACGTCGCCCAGTGGAACCATCCTGTCCCCTGGCTGGCCTGGCTTCTACAAGGACTCGCTGAGCTGTGCCTGGGTCATCGAGGCCCAGCCTGGCTACCCCATCAAGATCACCTTTGACAGGTGCTCCTCCAAATCCCCTCTTTGTGGCTGTTTTGGGTGCTCCTCGCAGGGCTGAGGTGAAGCCACAGCAAGGAGGAACGAGCTGCTCCGTGTGTGTCTGGCACTGACGCTCCCCCCTTCCCTCTTTCATTTATTCACTGACAAGACATTAAAATCCACCCAACCCTCCAGCAGAGAAGGTGGAAAATGGTGATTTTCCCCCCCTCTTGTTTTGACTAACTCCTGCTCATTTGCAGGGTTATTTTGGGCACGGGTAGGACACGTTTTTGGAGGCTGAGCTCCCACGTGTTCCTGGGGGAGCAGCAGCAGGCTCGGCAATGCTGAGTCCCTTGGCTTCCCCTGCCCTGCACAGCTGGAGGAGGGCTCTGCTCTCCTCCCTCCTGTGTCTGGGAGGTGATTTTTCGTGGAGCACAAGGTGCTTGTTGCTGTGGTGTCAGGAGATGAGGGAGGTGAAGGTGAGGAGGAAAGCACAGCACCCAACATGCTCCCAGGGGATGCCCAGGCAGTGGAATGGCCCCTGTGCCCTCTGCTCCCTCCTGGGGACTGAAACGAAGCAGAAACCATCACCGTGGGGTTTCAGCCTCTCTGTGGCCCCTGCAGGTTCAAGACAGAGGTGAACTACGACACGCTGGAGGTGCGGGACGGCCGCTCGTACTCGTCCCCTCTCATCGGGGTCTACGATGGCACCCAGGTGCCCCAGTTCCTCATCAGCACCAGCAACCACCTCTACCTGCTCTTCACCACCGACAAGAGCCACTCCGACATCGGCTTCCAGATCCGATACGAGAGTGAGTGCCGTCCCAGGGGTGCCATTCCAGGGGTACCATCCAGCGGTGCCAGGAAGGGCTGCCAATCCAGGGGTGCCATCCAGGGATGCCATTCCATGTCACTCCACATCCTCCAGCAGCACAGTGGCCTCAGTCAGGGGGCTCTGGAGCTCTTTTCTCCTGGGCCAGGCAGCTCCTGCTCTCCAAGGGCTGCAGGGTGAGGAGCTGAAGTGCTTTGGGCCAGCGAAGGAGCAGTTCCTGTTGTTTCTGGAACCGCAGAGTGGTTTGGGTTGGAAGGGACCTCAAGGCTCATCTCCTTCCTTCCACCAGGTTCCTCAGAGCCCCATCCAGCTTGGTCCTGAACACCTCCCTGGGTGGGGAGTCCACACCCATCCACCAGCTGAGATGTTTGCAAAAGGCTTCTTTCATTTTTGTTTTGGCACCTCCAGAGTCCCGATGATTTTGGGAGGCAGAGATGAGTCCACAGGGTCACAGAATGCCCAGAGTTACATCCCCCAAGGATCATGGAGTGTCCTGCACGGGACAGCCCTAAGAATCCCCCCAGCTGCTCTCCCTGACTCTGGGATGACCTGGCGGGTTTGGGATGAGCTCGGGGAGGGGCTGGGCTGTCCCCCAGGCTGCTCAGTGACCCGGGCTTTGTTGGCACAGCTGTGAAGCTCCAGTCTGACCACTGCCTGGATCCCGGCATCCCGGTGAACGGGCAGCGCCACGGCAATGACTTCTACGTGGGAGCCCTGGTGACATTCAGCTGTGACTCAGGGTACACCCTGAGTGACACTGAGGCCCTGGAGTGTGAGCCAAACTTCCAGTGGAGCCGCCCCCTGCCCAGCTGTGAGGGTAAGGACACATCTGGAGCAGGGGCCGCCCCTCTGCTCGCACATCTGCAGCTGTAAATCTCCCCGGGCCATTTGCTCCCTGGGTTTTGTTGGAGCTTTGGGCTCTGTTTGGCCATCCAGAAGAGCTGCAGCTGATTTGACTCTCCTCCTCTGTGCCCTGTTTGCAGCCCTGTGTGGAGGTTACATCCGTGGCTCCAGCGGGACCATCTTATCGCCAGGCTTCCCCGATTTTTATCCCAACAACTTGAACTGCACGTGGACAATAGAAACATCCCATGGCAAAGGTGAGGAACCTTCAGCTCGGCGTGGTTTGAGAGGACTGAGGGGTGGTGGTGGGTGGGGCAGAAAGGGCTCCCTGTGTGAGCCAGGAGTTTCTCTTAGGGGTGATGGATAAGGTGAGGAGAGGTTTGGTGTCAAAACTCTTCATCCTTCTGAAGGGGAGGATTAAGAGGGAAAGGTGGTTCCTTATCAACCACAGCCTGTGCCAGAGGTTGTCTTCTGGGGCAGTATTTTGGAAACCACAGAGAGGTCTCTGGGTCCAAATACCCTGAAATTCAGCTGGCAGCTCCTGCCCCTCCACTGCCCCTTGGGAGGAAGTTTTGGACTCTTCAGGTTCTTCCCTCGCAGGTCTTTGGACATCCCACACGTGGCCAGCACACGAGCCCCTCACTTGCCACGACTCGGCTGTTCCCACAGTGGTTTTTATGGGACTGCAGACACTGAGTTACTTTATGGCCTCACAAGCTGCACAATTTGAGTTTAAAAGCAGCTTAATTTTAAAGGTATTTAAATGCTTAAATGGAGACTATTAGTTTTAATCTGAGAGCTTCAAAGTGATTTCTTTTCCCTATAATTTGTTTTGCTGTTTCTTCTGCGGAGAATGGGAAGGAAAAAACCCCCAACCTTGTGCTGGCCGAGACATTTTGCAACCCAGTAAATTTCAGACCAGAGCAAAGGTTTAATTGGTCACAAATCCCTTAAAATGAGTTTCTAATTAGCCCTTGTGGCTACGGTTGCACAGCCTTTAAGTGGCTCTGCTGCTGGAGAAGCCTCGTGCCCTGTGCTTGGAGTTTTTCCCTTACAAATCCTGCCAGCAGGGGCTGCTCTCAGGTCTGGGGACTGAATTATCCTGCTGCTCTGTTGTTCTTTCTGTGGGGTGATGTTATTTCTGTGCCTCAGATTGGCTTTGGTAGAACTGAGGGTATAAATTTCCTGTCAGATGAGATAAACAGGGAAAATTCAAGGCATTTTGCCTTCCCCACACCTCCCTCCCGGGTCAGATCTATTTGCAGTCGGCTGCACTGCTGGTGGGAGCCACAAACGCTTGGCAACTCTGAGAAGTTTCCTGCCTTTGGATATAAAGAAGGAATTGTCAGAGTCAAGAGGAGTCCTTTGGGTCATCCCTAAGCTTTGGGTCATTCCAAGGTTATCAAGGTACAAGTTTCTGCTGCCCAAGGATGAAGTTGGGATGACCATGTGAGCCCTGTTTCTTCCCAGTTCCATGGGAAAGGCTTTATGATGGTTACCAGCCTCTCTGACCTTCATTTCTTGGAAGGAAATGCTTTCATGTGACCAGTAAACCTTCCAAAAGCACTTGGATAGACACAGGGACAAATGGAATATTCCGTTATAATTTGATGCTGTCGAAAACCTGTTGGGTTGGATATTAAATCTCATGCTCCAGAGCTCTTACCCATCTCTGGGCTGGTGTCATCCTGATCTCCAAAAATTAAAGGAAAGGAAGGAGGAGCCTGCTCCTCTGAGCCATGTTACAGGTGTCCTGTGGTTCCTTTGGAAGAAGGTTTGGATTTTGGGAATGATGGAATGCAGAGCACACCGACCCCTGGGTCTCCCCGGGGCGGCCTCTGGGGTGTTAATTATTGGCTTAAGTGAACCAACGTGGTGGTGCCAAGGGGGGACCTCAGTGTGAGCAGATTGCAGTCCTTGGAAGAGCCTGGGTCTCTCCAGAGGGGTTCTGAGGAGGGGAAAGCCCAATCAGGAGTCCTGCCCTGGGCGCTCACAAAGCGAGCTGAGATGTTGGGCTGAGAAAAGCCATATAAATGCAAAGAGGCTTTTTATTGCTCGGCGTCGCTTTGCCTTGTTAACTCGCTGTGACGAGGATGTGACAGGGTTGCTGATCTCAGATCCTGCCTGCCTGGGCTCCCTGAAAGCTGTTGCTGCCATTTTTTTGTTGGTTTTCTTGCCTTGTCCAAAAAAATGGAATTATTTTCCAGAGAATAAGTGTTTCTAATGGTGTTTGAATTCCAGCATGAAAAATCGCCTCGCTGGAGGCTTCTGCAAAACCCTGAAGGGCTTCCCATTTTGTGTCTGGAGGTGTGGAGGATACTTTGAGTAATCCATTACTCCTTTCTGGCTCATTTACAAATGCAGCAAGGTCACAGCCTTCTCCCCAAATGTTTCAAATTGTTAAAATTGAATTTGGGAGACGAGACAAAATAGTTTTCCTGGGTTTGTCTGTTCTTTCCGTGGCTGGATCTGTCGTGGGCGTCATTCTTGGCCGTGTAATGTGAGTAAAAGTGTAGGATTTTCTTGGAGCAACCTGGACTAGTGGGAGGTGTCCTTGCCCATGGCAGGGGGATGGAGTAGGACAGTCTTTCAAGTCCCTTCCTACCCAAAGCATTGCCTGATCCTGTGATTCAGTCCCGTCACAGGAAGGCAGAGAAGGTCCCTGCAGTTGCACCACTGACACACTTTCTCTTGCCTATGGAAAAGCCTCTCTGACCTTGATACTTGGCTTAAGTCCTGGTTTTTGAGCTATGAATTCCTTCTGGAACACACTTGTTTTCAAGTCCTCTCAGCTACAGCTTTTGCTGCTCTTGCTCTCTATTTAAAGGTCAACACTTTTATAATAAAATACCTCTTGGAGCTGCCTGGCTGCTCCTCCTGCTGCTGCTCTGTCCCTGTTCCCACCTTGCCAAGGCACAGGAGTCAAACCCCTCCCCTGCCTGGTTCTGTCCCGGGCATTGGAGCACATCCCTGCCCTGGGATTTTTCCCTGGGTCCTTTCTAACCTAAACCTGATTTCCAGGGTGCTTTTCCCCCTCACTGCAGACCCCGTGGGGTGAAGCCACCTCTGTTCCTCCCGCCCTGCAGGTGTGTTCTTCACCTTTCACACCTTCCACCTGGAGAATGGCCACGACTACCTCCTCATCACCGAGAACACCAGCTTTGCCCAGCCCCTGAAGCAGCTCACGGGCTCCCGGCTGCCGGCGCCGCTCAGCGCGGGGCTCTTCGGCAACTTCTCTGCCCAAATCCGCTTCATCTCCGACTTCTCCATGTCCTACGAGGGCTTCAACATCACCTTCTCTGGTAAGGGCAGCGCTGGGCAAAGGGTTCTTCCCTTCCCTTCCCAAACCTTCCCGTCCCATTCCCAAACCGTCCCGTCCCACTTTGCTGCAGGTGAAAGGATTGTGGAGTGTTTTGGGTTGGGAGGGACCTCAAAGACCATCCACTTCCACCCCCCTGCCATGGGCAGGGACACCTTCCACCAGCCCAGGGTGCTCCAACCTGGCCTTGGACACTTCCAGGGCTGGGGCAGCCACAGCTTCTCTGCCCAACCTGTGCTAGGGTCTGTCCACCCTCCCAGGGAAGGGTTTCTTCCCAATATCCCACCCAAATCTCCCCTTTTCCAGTGTGAATCCATTCCCCCTTTTTCTGTCCCTCCATCCCTTGTCCCAAGTCCCTCTCCAGCTCTCCTTTAGGCACTGGAAGGGGCTCTCAGGTTTCCTTGGAGCTTCTCTTCTCCAGACTGAACAGCCCCAGCTGTCCCAGCCTGGCTCCAGAGCAGAGGCATGTCCAGGACTGGCTGATCCCTGGATGAACATCCAAGTGGAGCAACGAACCAAAGGCACAGGGAGAGACCAGACAGACACTGGCAGTGACCAGCTCTGCCTTGCTCCTTATCCAAGAAGTCCAGATTGCTCAACGTTGCCTTCCAAAAGATCCCATCTGTCCCAGCTTCCCATGCTGGAAGTGCTGCAGTGATTTTCCTCTGAAAACCAGAAGAGGCTGTTGGGGGGAAAGGGATGGTGCACCCCAGGGAGAGGGAGCTGGATCTGTGTCCATAAACAGGGAGGGAAAGACGAGGGATTTAATTCCAGTGGGTCCAGCCCTGTCACCCCCTCGTTCCTGCCCCTGGTGTGGGTGAGCTTTGGGTGAAGGGCACACGGTGCTTCACTGTGCCCTCTACCCTGAAGTCCCACGAAGGACTCCCAAGGGTCTGCCTGTGCACACAAATTCCAGGGAATGTCAATCCTTGCTGCCGGAGTGCCCTGACAAGCCCTTCCCTGAAACAATCAGTGAAGGGACACGAGTTCATTGCCTCGGTGCCGTTCTTTGCTGTGTCTCTGTGTCCTTCTGGGTCCCCAGGCCAGAGCTGGGACTTCAGCAGCTGGGCTGGAAGAGAAATGCTCTGGTTTATTGTGGGTAATAAACCCTAAATGCCACACCCACCGAGGGGCAGAGCTGTTGCCATAGATGCAGATAAAACCTGGTTTCCAGTGCCTTTGTTCTGGCCTCTGAAGTCAGGGATTTGCATGTGATACTCTGTGGAAAGGAGTCAGAAAATTTCCAATTAACTTTCATTCTGATGAGGGGGAAAATGGCTTTTTGCCTTTCAAAAGATTGCCTCTAATTATAACTCTGATTTCCAGAGTATTTGGAGGCTGCTTTCCTATCTTGGAAAGCAAAAATGGGAATCAGTTATATTTTTAGCTGCCTTTACATGCACATATATATATATATATATTTATGTGCAGTCTTGGTGCTTTGCAGGCCTGTTATTTTTCAAAAAATAACCCTCAAAAGAGGTTTCCTTCAACATTTTTTGTGGCCAAAGACATGTTTTTGGCCATTAGCCAAAGGTCTCCGTGCCCTTTCCTTCAGCAGCAGCTCAAATGTTCTCTTGCACTCCCCAAGCAAGAGGCTGCATTCCTTCCTTTCCAGGATTAGTGATGGAGAGGAGCAGAAATCCCACCCGGATCAATCCATCTTCATTTGCCTAAAGCAGAGGGAGAAGGACAAATTTCCATCGTGCTTTGTCACCACTGATGTCACTTGGTTGGTTGTGTGACAACAGGGACAGGAAACGGGACCTGTTGCATTTTGAGGTGCTGGTGGCACCTCAGTGGGGTTGTATATGGAGAGTGAAACCCAGGTGGGTCTTCATGGCTCCATCCTCCTGGATTCTGCCTTTGCAGAGCTTCTGGAGGGTGAAATCCAAATGCAGGTGGGTCTTCATGGCTCCATCCTCCTGGATTGTGCCTTTGCAGAGCTTCTGGAGGGTGAAATCCAAATGCAGGTGGGTCTTCATGGCTCCATCCTCATAGCTTCTGCCTTTGCAGAGCTTCACAGGTCTGGAATCAGAACTTGACTTCAGCTGGATGAAAACCTAGAGCTTCCTCCTCATCCTCAGGGTCCCCTCAGTGGCGAGGATGGAACGGGAGGTGTCACCTGCCATTCCATAACTGTATGTTTGTCCCCTCCAGAGTATGACTTGGAGCCGTGTGATGAGCCAGAGGTGCCAGCCTACAGCATCAGGAAGGGGCTGCAGTTCGGGGTGGGGGACGTGCTCACCTTCTCGTGCTTCCCGGGGTACCGGCTGGAGGGAGCAGCCCGGCTCACCTGCCTCGGCGGGAGACGGCGAGTGTGGAGTTCGCCTCTGCCAAGGTGTGTTGGTAGGTGGTCATGTGCTTTCATTTTGCTTGGTTGGTTCCGCTGTGCTGGATGGTGTAGGTGGGCAGGGATGGGTGGCATCACCCCTCGGGATGGGTGCCGTCACCTGGGATGGGTGCCGTCCCTCAGGATGAGTGACATCACCTGGGATGGGTGGCATCCCCCAGGATGGTGTCACTCCTCTCCCAGGGTGGACGGGGCAGGGAGGGGGGACAGTGAGTTGGGATGAGCTGGGAGGAGCTTTCAGCCCTGCCAGGTGTGTGTGGGGACAGGAGAGAGGGGCAGAAGGGCTGCAGTGCCCCCCAGGCTGGGCACACGGTGGGTGGCACGTGTCCCCAGAACCCCCTGTCCCTGCTGCCCCTCTGCAGCTCCAGCCCCTGCATTGTCCAGGCAGGAGTTCCATGGGCCAGGGGAGACCTGTCACCCCTTTGGGGCAGTTCCTGGCAGCCAGCCTGGTTTTAGGGCCACCTCCCCATGGAATCCAAGTCACCTGAGAAGCTTCCTGGTGGAGCCTTAGGGAAGCTGCTGTGGGGGGGGCTCTGGAGCCTTGCAAATCCCACATTAATATGGCTGTGTGGGGGAAACCCCCTCTGGCTTGGACCTTTCCCTTGTTCTCCAGATGTTTCTTTGCTCCATGCACCTTTCTCTTCCTCCTGATCACTGCAAGTGCTTTTTTAGCCCCTCCAGCCATTAGTTCCACTAATAACTAAATAAATCTGAGGAGAGAGGAGAGGGAGGACTCCTCTGCAGCACTGAGCTGGCTGCTGGCTGTCCTTCCTGCTGCAGAAACCCTTCCCTGGCAGGGATGAGGAGCACCCCCTGCCCAGCCCACAGCCCCTGGGGAAAGGACAGAAGTCCTGTCCTACCTGCTTGCCCTGGGGCAAAGCCTGCCAGGGACATTGTCCTGCTCTGTGTGGTGACCTTAGAGGGCCATTGCAGGGAAAACATCCCCTCCAGAGCCAGCCTGATTTCCCCTCTCAGCCGCGGGGGGCTGAATGCATTTCCCAGCACTGCTCTCTGTGTAGGTCACAGGGCTGCTCATCCTGCTGGGACAGGCAGCAATTCGGGCCATGCAGAATAATCAGGCTGCAGATAAAGCTAATCAGGGGAATAAAGAACCAAAAAGAGCCATTTAAAGGCTTTAAAGTCCATGCTCACACACCAGCACCGAGTGGACCCAGTGGTTGCCATTTCCCTGCTGCAACTGGCCCTGAGTGAACATCTTGGGTGTCTGCTCACAGCTCAGGTCCAGTGGTGGTGGCCCAGAGCTCTGGGGCAGGGGGACAGCTCTGTCACAGTGTCCCCACCGCATGCTCACATCTCTGTGCCCACCCTGGATGCAGATGGGAATTGGAGACTGACTCAGTAAGATCACAGGAGATTTAATTGCCTTTCCAGACACTCCATATTCAGTTCCTGCTCTGGAGATGGGTCTGAGGAGAGCTGGGAGTGGTTTGCTCCTTTGTCCAACCCGTCTGGCCAGGGCAGGAACTCTCCACACCAACTGCTGCTTCGAGCAGGTCCCAAGTGCTGATGCCTCCAGGATCATCCCTGGGGAGTCTGTGCCAAAGGGATGATCCTGGAGGGTTCATCCAAGAGAGGTGAAGAGAAGAAGAGAGGAGAAGAAGGTCCCCTCCAAAGTGCCTCCTCTGGGTGGCCCTGCCCTTTGTTTCCTTGGAGGAGCAGCAGAGTCAGTGCAGAACCTGCAGGTCCCTCGTGGTGGGTTTGGGAGCTGGGAGGACTCGTGGGATGAGATGGAGCTGCTGCTCACACAGACTGGGCATGGTGGAGTGCCTGTTCCCAGTTCAGAGTGCCTGTTCCCAGTTCAGAGTGCCTGTTCCCAGTTCAGAGTGCCTGTTCCCAGTTCAGAGTGCCTGTTCCCAGT
>JAWWEW010000060.1:3949392-3964523 GCA_035583185.1 Anabacerthia variegaticeps
CTCTGGGGCACAGGGGGTGACTCTTGGGGCTGGTCCTGTGCAGGGCTGAGGGTTGGACTGGATGATCCTGGTGGGTCCCCCCAGTTCAGCATATGCTGTGATTCCCTCAGCATATCACACACAGTCACAGAACCAGTTGGATTGGAAAAGACTCTGAGATCATCAAGTCCAGCCTTGTCACCACCACCTTGTCACCCAGATCATGGCACTGAGTGCCACATCCAGTCTCTTCTTAAACCCCTCCAGGGTCAGTGGCTCCACCACCTCCCTGGGCAACCCATTCCACTCTCTGATCACTCTCTGTAAAGAACTTATTGATGCCCAGCTTAAGCCTCCCCTGGCACAGCTTAAGACTGTGCTCTCCTGTCCTATTTTGGGTTCCCTGGTAGCAGAGCCCAACCCTCCCTGGCTCCCCCCTCCTGTCAGGGAGCTGTAGGGAGTGAGAAGGTCCCTCCTGAGCCTCCTCCTCTCCAGGATGTGCTCCAGACCCTTCCCCAGCTCTGTTCCCATCCCTGGACACCCTCCAGCCCCTGGACACAGCCCTGGACACAGCACTCGAGGGGTGGCCTCAGCAGTGCCCAGTGCAGGGGCAGTCACTGCCCTACCCTGCTGGCCACACCATTCCTGATCCAGGCCAGGGTCCCTTTGGCCTTCTTGGCCACCTGGGCTCATGTCCAGTTTGCTGCCGGTCAGACCCTCCAGGTCCCCTTGTTTGCTGGTCAGAGCTTTCAGGTGTCCCCAGAGCCCTGCTGCTGACAGGTGACATTGCAGTGGGCACGGGGGCAGGAGCTGTGTGTCTTCCAGCCCTCTGTGCTCTGCAGAGTCTGCAGACAGAGAAGGACTCGTGTGTTTTGGGCTGGCAGGTGATGCTGTGCCCCCCCCTGCTCCAGTCACCTTCACAGCAGGGTGAGGAGCAGTCCCTGCTGGAATCCACAAGCAGGAATTACAGCTGTTTCCCCCAGGTCCTCAGAGACACCAGAGCTCTGGCAGCTCCCCCAGGGGTTCTCAGAGCTGCTGCTCGGGGGGCTCTGGAGACCAAGGCTCGTTCAGACCCCTCTAGTGTGATCCCCCGAGATGCAGGTCCCGGTCAGTGGCTGCTGGGCTGTCCCTGCTCTCAGCAGCCCTGCCTGCAGTGCAGCTGCAATCTGTCTCTGCCTGCCTGCTGGGCCCCAGGCTCAGCCCTGCCAGCACAGGCACTGCAATTAGCTCAGCTAATACTGACAGAGGGCTCTGGGATGCACCTTGTGCAGAAACCAACCTGCAGGTGCTTCTCTGGAGCTGGGGTGAAACAGGGAGGTGGTTTGGGCACTGATGGAGTGACCCTCCCGGGGCTGGGACACATGGAACCATCATCCTGTCTCTCCCAAGTTTTTCTCCTTGTGCCTTGTATGGCTGATGGAGCCAGCCAGCTCTTTGGGGACAATTTCTGCCGCATTTTAGACCTTCTGAGGTGACCAAGACACAGGGAGAGCTTTGTGTCACCCGGCACAGCCGTGCCATCCCCTTTTCTTTTGCCAGGCTCGTGTCTCATCCTGCTGGGAAGGACCAGACTGGGCTGTGAACTTGCTTATCTTCAGCTGCACAGAAGGAGAGGGATTTCCTCTGGCTCTTTTAAGAGCAGCTTTCTCTAAACTGCCTGGGTGTAATAGACTCTCATCAACTTAGCAGGAAATAAGCTCTGCTCTGCTGCCTGATATGGAGCTGGGCTTTGTTGGCTGCTCCTGCTCAAAGCCTTTGCTCACCAGGTGTGACTAAGTAGCCAGCCCTAAGCTCAGGAGTGAACGGTTTGGGATCTTATGAACTTTAATGAGGAATATAAGCTTGCAGAACTTCTTTACTCCAGGACTTGCCCTGCTGGGCAGTAGTTGTGGAGCTGACAGACCTTGGGCTCAGCGAGCAGTGAAGTCGTGCTGCCTGTTCCCAGCTTGAGGGGGAGCTCAGGGGCATCTCACACCTCAAAGAGAAGCAGCAACGAGTCTGGGAGGGACACACATGCATTTCTGAAAGGTCAGGTTTGATGCTTCACAGGATAGAAGGATAAATCTCTTCGCCACCCAGGGCAAGTGAAAAGTGCTGGTGGGTTAGTTGGTTGGGCAGCCTTTGCCTGGCACAGGGTTGTACAAAACTGCTGTGAGAGATCAGGGGGTGTCTGGGCTCCCTGAGTGGATGTGCCCCACTGTACATCAGCCCTGCCCTCTGTGGAGTGCACTTGAAGTTGCTGTTCCCCAGAGCCCTTTCCAGCTGGAGTGGCAGATGCTCAGAGCAAAGGACAAGCCAGTTTTTGTGTGTGTGGAAACTTTATGGGGTGCTGGAGGAGGACGGATGGAGGACAAGTCAGGAGTGTAAGGACAGAGCCCGGGTCCAGCTGGTGCTGTAAGCCTTGTGGGAAATAAATACAGATATATTTATATACCCTAAGCCTTGTAGTAAATAAACACATGTATGTTTACACACTCTCCAGTTGCCACGGCCACTTCCTGCAACGACCCAGGAATTCCCCAGAACGGGAGCCGGAGTGGGGACAGCAAAGAGGCAGGAGATTCCATCCTCTTCCAGTGCAACCCGGGCTATGCCCTGCAGGGCGAGGCCCAAATCACCTGCGTGCAGATTGAGAACAGGTTCTTCTGGCAGCCAGACCCTCCCTCCTGCACAGGTATGGCCACATCCCTGCCCCTTCCCATCCCATCCTGCAGGAGGAGATCCCATCTGCTTTCAGCATTCGAGGGCTCCCTGTCTCACAGGAGATTTTGGGTGGATGCCCAGAGTGCCTGGGACAGTGAGGGTCTGGTTTGTGCTGGGAGCTCCCAGGACACAGGGCAAGGGATGGTATTTAACCTGACAAGGCAAAAGGAAAGGCTTCTTTAAAACTCAGGTTGGTAGAGAGGATTGGGGCCATGGGTGAATAATCTCTGCAGGAGGAGACAGCCAATTCTGTCGTGAGAAAGGACTTTGTGGCATTTTCTTTGAGCTCAGAAAAGAATTTCATAAGGGAAGCTCATAAAAGTGATTCTTTTTAATACGTCCAGCACATGTAAAAACAGTCATGCCAAGCACATTAGAGCAATAAACACCAAATTTGCTGGCCAATTAAATGCTAACCCCTAAAGACTTACCTGTGACCTCCATGCCTGTTCAGGCACTGTTATCCCAAGCAAGAAAAAGCAATTAATTCAGTTTCTACCAGCAGATTTAATGCCAGCTGGGAAGGTTCTCTGGCGTGCCCATGGTCTGTGCTGCAGCAGGACTTGGGTTCTGAATCACTGCCTTGAGCTGGTGTGGCACCTTTTCAGCCTCCCAGAGACAGTTCTTTCCATCTTCCCAGGGCTGGCAGTAAATCAGGGTGCTGGATGGAGTGCCCAGCTCTTCATTTCCCTGCCGAGTTTCCCCACCAGAAGCTGAACTCTGAGTTCTCTGCAGGGAAATGCAGCCAGTGCCTTCACCCTGGAGGAAGGTGAATTCCCACAGCTCCTCTCCAGTTTGACTGGGAGTCGTAAACTCCATGAGAGAGCTGAAAACAACTCCTTGCTCCTTCCCTTCTTGGGTGACAAAGGGTTTGGAGGGATAACCAGTGGCCAAACAGCAGTTTCACAGGAGCTGGGGGCCAGGCTGCCTGGGTGCAGCTGAATTGGGAAACTGTGTCAAATTTAGGGCTTGCATTTTAGGCGTTTAGCATTTCAAATGGATTTTCACATCTTTATGGTGCAGCTTCCTCCATCCCTGAACAACGTAGGCTGAACAGGAACAGCCCCAGGAGCTTTGGGCTATTTGAAGTTCCTATCCTGACCAGCTCTAAGCAGCAATGGCAGGGCCCAGTTCCTGCTTTAAATCCTTTGGAGACCAGGGGTGGGATTTTCAAAGCAGTCAGAGGGTGGTGAACACTCATCTCCCTCAGGCTTTTCCAAAATGAGTCCTTCTAGTTCAGTTTCTTCGGAGCTTCCCCCTGAGAGGAAGGGGAAGGCACCCTTGGGGTTAAAATGAAGATGAATGGACACACAGTTGGTGCTTGTGGTCCCTCCAGGGTGTTTCAGGGTGGCCTTCAGCCCAATTGTTCATCTGTGTGCTGTGATTTCCTTGCCATTCCCAGAGGGAGAGCAGCTCTCTGTGCCTGGGACTGCACTTGGCTGAAGAAATTGTTTCTGGGGCCTTGGAGAGAAGCCTCTGGTTTCATCTCTGCTGGGTGATCTTTTTAGAGCAGCCCCACTGTGTTTTACCTGCTATCACTTGGAGGTGATTCTTGTGCATTTCCAGGCTTTCCAAAAGCCCACAAGATAAAAATATAAGAATATAAAAGTCCAAACGTGTTCTCTCCTTCATGGGAGATCCTTCCCGGATTTGTTCCATCATTTTTGCCCCCTCCCAGCCCATTCCCCATTCATTTGTTGCTGTAGGCTGGTGTCAGACCCCTGAGTTTAATCCAGGCTGTTCTCCCCTCCCTCTCACCCCCTCCCAAATGTGGGAGGATTGATCTGAGCAAAGGGGGAATCTCAGAGCATGGACCCTCCTGAAGAGACAGCCAAAACCCCACTGCTCTTTGCCCCAGGGGGGAACAGGAGCAGGAGTTTTCAGCCTTCAAAGAGCAATCATTGATTTTCCAATCAGCCTGGCATTCAGTGTGTTGGTAACTGGACTGAACATGAGACAATTAAGCCCAGGCAACATGTTTGCACCCGGTTGGCAACCAGACTGGGCTGGGGGTTGCCTAAAGAAATGCACCAGAAATAAAATCTCTCTCTGTCCTTCTGGTTCCTCACTTAGAGATCTCAGGGGGGCTGGGATGGCATCCAGGGCTCTGTGTGTGCGGAATAACAGAGCCCTCAGCTCTGGGAGCCTCCTGGAACACCAGGGCTGCACTCCAGTAATCCTATGGATCCCTTCCAGCTTGGGATAGCCTTTGATATCTTCATACCAAGCCCTGCAGCTGCCTCTGGGACCCCTTCTCTCTCCCTATCTCCCTGCTTTCCTTTTCCTGCATCTCCTCTGCTGGTTTTTGAAGTCCCTCTGCTACAGAGCACCCTCTTTGCTTGTTGTCCCCCAGCTCCCTGTGGAGGGGTCCTGACAGGGCCAGCAGGGGTGATCCTGTCCCCGCAGTACCCCGAGCCCTACCCACCAGGGAAGGAGTGTGACTGGAAGCTGACGGTGTCCCCTGACTATGTCATTGCCCTGGTGTTCAACACGTGAGTACCCAAGAGTTTGGTCCCACTCTGGGGCCATCCCTGGGGACAGGGAGGGGACACCAGTGGGAGGTGAGCTGGGGCTGCGAGTCCCTCTGGGGAGGAACCCAAGCAGGCGTGGTGGGATGGGGTAATGTGCTCCCAGGCACTAATTTGGGGAAGGTGCTCACACTGCAGCTCCTTTTGGATGTGCACAGCTTTTCTAGAGCATGAGGTGGTGCAGCACATGCAGGGGTGGGATGGATCAGCACATGCAGGGGTGGGATGGATCAGCACATGCAGGGGTGGGATATACACAGCTTTTGCAGAGCATGAGATGGTGCAGGACATGCAGGGGTGGGATGGATCAGCACATGTACTGGTGGGATGGATTCCTCCCATGGGATGGAGCCAGGAATGTCCCATGCTGGGTTGGGGAGCTGTTCTCGGGCAGGAGCTCCCCATGCCCTCCTGCTCCAGGCACTGCTTGGGTGTTGCAGCTTCAGCCTGGAGCCTGGCTACGACTTCCTTCACATCTACGACGGGCCTGACTCGCTGAGCCCCCTCATCGGGAGCTTCTACGGCTCCCAACTGCCCGAGAGGATCGAGAGCAGCAGCAACAGCCTCTTCCTGGCCTTCCGCAGCGACGCCTCCGTCAGCAACAGCGGCTTCGTCATCGAGTACACCGGTGAGCCTGGGCACGGCTGGATGGGCACACATGGATGGGCACGGCTGGATGGGCACACATGGATGGGCACAGCTGGGTGGGCACAACTGCGTGGGCACAGCTTGCTGGGTACAGATGGGTCAGCATAACTGGGTGGGCACAGCTAGGCGGGCACAGATGGATGGACACAGCTGGGTGGGCATAACTGGGTGGGCACAGATGGCTGGGCATAACTGAGTTGGCACAGCTGGGTGGGCACAACTGGATGGCCAGAGCTGGGCGGGCACAGCTTGGTCGGCACAGCTGGGTGGGCACACCTAGAGAAGGAGCCAGGGTAGGTGGATAAGATCAAGGCAGGTAAGAGCAGCAGAAAAGGGCTCTGACGTGGCTGAGGGTCCGTCACGAGTGGCTGCTTTTGTGGGGGGCTCTTGGGAACAGGGAAGAGAGTCTTCCCTTTTTTTCTTTAGAGAAAAACAAGGGAGGTTCCCAGAAAACATTCCTTTCTATTCAGGCTTTGTGTTCTGTATTTTTTATACCCTTTGGTGTTCTGTATAACCCTTCCTGCTCCACGCTGAATTGAAACAGCTCTGTCTCCTCCTCGGGGAGCAGAAGGTGCCACTTCACAGAGCCACACAAGGCTTTGGGTTGGAGGGACCTTAAAGCTCATCCAACACAAAGGTCCTCCCTGAGCCTCCTTTTCTCCAGGCTCCCCCTTGCTCCTTTTGCTCCAGCCCCTTCCCCAGCTCCATTCCCACCTCTGGTCACACTCCGGCTCCTCAAAGGAGGGGAAAGAAGGAAGGAAGGAGGAAGTAAAACATGGTGGTGGCCTCAGCTGTCACTGTGAGAGACAGGACGGTGGTTTGAGAGATGCCTGGGTGGTTTTAGCTCTGGAACGAGCTGGGGAGTGACAGAGCTGGCACTGCTGCTGGGGACAGGGGCAGAAGGGAGGCGGCTTTGGCAGGTGCATTCCCTGTTTGTGCTTGGAGTGGGTGGGAGAATGGAGTTGTTACACACTGGAGTAGAAATGTGCTCTGAAAAGCCAGTCCTGGTGAGTCAGGGCTGGGCAGGGAGGGGAGAAGGGTTGGGAACTGGAAAGAAATGATGCTTCCAGCCTGCTGTGGGAGTGTGGAGAGGGGGAAAAACACCTCCAGGGGTCCTGTGGAACTGGGTTTTGCCTCCGTGGTGGGAAGCAGGCTGGGAAGGGTGTTGGGAGCAGGGGGACACCATGGGCTGCTCTGCTTTGGGGGCTGCTGCTGCTTTCCCTTGTGCTTGGGCAAGTTTCTCCTCCTGTACCCTGTTCTCCAGGCTGTGGTGCCTGTAAATTCAAATTTACCTGAGCAGAGCCTGGCAGTGAAAGGGTAATTCCTGTCAGTTCTGCTGAGCAGATGATAGTTAGGAAATAATAAGACAAAACCAGTTAGCACTGGTGAAAATCCAAGAAATTAACAGTTTCCTGCTCTCATTAGAATGAATTTTCCTAAAAATTCAGGCTTCTTTCCCCCTTTCTTTTCAGGCAGCCAGAAAGTAGTTAACAAACACAATCTCATTAAATGAGAGTGGTTGTTTCTCCTAAACACTCCAGCAGTGTTAGTCACACCCACGTACCAACCCAAAGCCAAAGCTCTGCCAGGAAAGACTCAAGCTCGAAGTTTGCTCATTAATTTCCCTGCTCTTTAAAAGGAACCCGGGATGCAAGTCTGGGAAGTGGCAGGGAAAAGAAAAAAACAACTTTGGAGAATGGAAGGAAGACAAAAAGACGTGGCAGGAGGGAGCATGTGGGGAAAGCAAAGCAAACAGGAGGCTCTGCTCCTTGCCACGTGGATTGCCCAAATTCAGCTCAAAGACACGGGCACTGCCAGGGCTCGGGGTGTGTGGTCAGTGCTGCTGGCCCTGCAGCTCCCCAAATGCCACTTGTCACCTGTCCCTGCCATGTGAAAGGCTCTTCATTAGCAGGGGCTTCGTGGGTCCTCTCTTTGTCCCAGGTATCTCTGTATTCCAGGGATTTTGATATCCCCAGTATTCAGTGCAGGAAAGCCAAGGATTTAACTCAGTGTCTCTCCAAGCACTGTGTTTTGATCCAGGATGATATTTGTGTGTCTCAGGAAATTCCTGGTGATGGAGAAACCCTGGATAAGTTTCCAAAGCTGTTTCCAGCCAGTTTAAAAGCCCCCTCTGTACAAAGGGCTCCCATTGCCAGAAAATGCAACTCTCACCAATTTGGCTGGGAATGAGTGTCAGAAGTGAAGATTGTTGGGAAATCAACTGGGTTCTGATAACCCATTTGCATTTCAGCATCTCCCAGGTTTTATTGAGACCATTGTCTGTAGCCACACAGTGCTGCTGTTTAATGGAGCCTTCCCTTTGGTAATGATGGCAAGGGCAGCCTCGCCATTTGGGGAGCTCTTCCCAAATTAACATTATTATTGTAGAATCATTCCCAAATTGGTGTGTTTGGTGAGTGTTGGGGGCTCGGACTCCATCAGTCACTGCCCCCATCCCACCTCGTGCTCTGCCCCAGGAGCACGTGGAGGTTTGGGCAGAGGATCTGCAGGAGTTTCCAGGCTGGATACTCCAAAGTGGGAGATTTTCTCACGCTTTTTAGTAATTCCTGTTTCTGTTATGGGCCAGAAGTGAAGAGGCATGAAATTGAAAGCAAATGAAGCAAAACTGATTACTTTCCACCCTTCCAAAGGACTGAAGGAAAAGCCAAACCCCAAGCCCGATTTCAAATTTGTCGTTATTTCACCAGAACTATTTTGCCCATCCCGTGCTTATAAACATACACTCAGCATTACTTATGGGTTATTTAAGGTGGAAATTCCCCTCGGGAACGCTGTGCTGTAAAATTCCATGCAAAGCAAGCTGTTTAACAACACCCAGCCCTGTTTGCTGCTGAAACAGTGGGAACCCAGGGGTGGTGTTTGAGTCCAGGACAGCTTGTGTTTGGAAATGAGCTCTGCCCTCTGGAAAAGGTAATCCGTGGATTTGGGAGGAGTTTTGGAGCATTGTGGTGAGAAGATGTGGCTGCCTCATCCCTGGAAACGTTGAAGGCCAGATTGGATGGGGCTCTAACAACCTGGTCTGGTGGAAGGTGTCCCTGCTCATGGATGAGCTTTAAAAGGTCTCTTCCAACCCAGATTATTCAATAATTCTCTGAAGGCCTGAACAGGTTCACAGAGATGGAGTTCAGGATGCTCTTTATGGACACCAACTGTGCAGTGGAGCTGTTCAGGACTGTGCAGAGGGAAGCCTGAGCTGCTCTAGGGGCTCGGACAGGCTTTGAGTTGTGCTCAGAAAGGAGAGGGAGAGCACAGAAAACTCCTTTTCTAGCAGAGTAATGAGCCAGTTCTCCTGGCAGTTTTGTCTTGATGCTTTTCTAAACATCTGGCAGGCTCAGTCCATGTGAACTGGGGCATCAGGGTGAGGTCCTCCCCTTGCTTTGGTTCCCTGTTCCCCTGGGTGCCCAGTGGCAAAGGAGCCCTGGGGGCTGATCCCCTTTTTCACTGCAAGCAGAAAAACAAAAACAGGGTCTGGGGGTTTTGCTGTTTTCTGTCTCTCCCTCCACACCTTCCCCAAATCCTAAAAGGCCATGATTTAATGCTTAAACACATTCTAATTGGCCACAGAGCCACTGCTCTCAGAAAAGCCCTCATCTTTAATGAGCAATTTCCAAATGACAAAAGAGCAGGATTAATCAAAGCCTCTAATTATATTTCAGGCAGAGAAAAAAAAAATAGAAGAAGGAAGAGAAAAGGAAAAAAAATTAAAAAGCCCTTAGAAGAAGAAGGGAAGAAATATCCAAGTCCTGACAGCTCTGTAGTCTTTACTGGAATTTTCATATGTAAATGGGGTTTTTAACTCTGCAGGGCAGAGGGAACAGAGAGAAAAATGTCTTCATTTTGTTGAAGTGCTTGTAATCATTTTGCCATAATTGCAGCCGGGTTGCACATCTGGAGAGTCACCCAGCTCACACATGGCACCGAATTTCCATGGTGAGAGCAGAGCCAGCTCTGGGCTCCAGGAGTGAGGAGTGCCAGGAGATGATGTGAACAGATGTGGCACATCTGAAATACGTGCCAGGTTCAGCCTGGCTTTGGATGTCCTGCTTTGCAAAGTTCCTCACACCTGAGGAGGCTGGGGGGGCTCAGCCTGGAGAGAAGGAGGCTCAGGGGGGACCTTCTGGTTCTCTGTGACCCCCTGATGGATCCAGGGGAGGGTCGGGCTCTGCTCCAGGGAACAGGGACAGGAGGAGAGGGAGTTGTGCCAGGGGAGGGACAGGTTGGACATCAGGAGGAATTTCTGCATGGAAAGGGTTGTTAAACATTGGAAGGGGCTGCCCAGGGAGGTTTGGAGTGCCCAGCCCTGGAGGTGTCCATGGAAAGACAGAACATGGCACTCAGTGCCCTGGGCTGGGGGACAAGGTGGACTCTGATCTGGGAGATCTTTCCCAACCTCAGGAATTCTGGGATTCTGTAAATCAACTCTTTGCCTCGTTGATTTGATCTTGGGTACCTGTAAATCCAGGGGTGAACTGGAGCCCTCCTTCCTCCAGTGTCCCTGTGCTGGCTCTGGGCATCACAGCAAGGTCTGGACCAGCACAGTCCTTATGATCCACCCCAGCGAGATTCCCAGGGGGAAAAAGCCCAAACCTCCATATTGACCAAAACTTTAGAGTCCTTTTATGAGGCCCCCAAAGAGCTTGGGCATTGTCTCCTGCAGAGAACCCCCGGGAGTCGTGCTTCGACCCGGGATCCATCAAGAACGGCACGCGGGTGGGCTCGGACCTGAAACTGGGATCCACCATCACCTACTACTGTGATGGGGGCTACGACATTGAGGGGGTCTCCACCCTCACCTGCGTCATGGGAGGGGATGGGAAACCCACCTGGAACAAGCCCCGACCCACCTGCACAGGTAAGTCCTGGGGAAGGGGAGGAGGATCCACCCGGTGCCAAATCCTTCCTTGTTCTGGTGAAAAACTCACTGTTGCTTTTGCAGAGAGAGGGGCAGGGAGGGGCTTGTGGTTTGGGCTTTTCCAGGTTTTTTGGTTTGGGCTTTTCCAGGTTTTTTAAGACCCACAGGTCAGGGAGAGCTGATTTGTGTCAGTTTTTATGAGGTTTCCTGAGCCTTCTTTGGAGAGAGGCAGCGAAGTGGCCACAGCAGATGCTGCCCCTGGAGCAGGGAAGCCACTTCAACCTCTGCTCAGGCTGATCCTTGCTAATCCAACCCCTGAATCGAGGGCTTTGCTGAGCTGGGACAGAGTTTAGTAGGAAAACAAGTTGTATTATTTTCTCAGGGGTTCTTTTGGTTTGTTTTCTGACTTAATGGTTGAAATTATGGGTCTGCAGTCAGAGCTTAGTCTGAGAAGGGAATCAAGAGGTACCTGTTGGTCTGTAGAATTAAATCCCACATTTTGGAAAGGGAGGACACCGAGGAAGGGTGAAAAAAGCAGGAGCTCATCCTGCCAGGCCCTGAGCTGTGAGTCAGGTGGGGCAGTGCAGATCCCACATCCTCCCACACCACAGCCAGCAGCCCTTCCCTGGCATGCCTCGATGAGCCAGGATGGTTTTCCTTCATGAGAACTCCCTGGAAACACCCAGAGCAGGGCATGCAGCGTGGCTGGGGCAGTGACAAGGCATGGCACGTGGGGAGGGTGGCTCTGGGAGCAGCAGGGACAGGCTGGAGTTGCAGACTCCAGGAATGACCCCCTGTTCCTCTCCCTTGCAGCGCCCTGTGGGGGTCAGTACACAGGCTCTGATGGGGTCGTCCTCTCTCCCAATTACCCCCAGAACTACAGCACTGGCCAGGCCTGCTTGTACTTCATCGTGGTGCCCAAGGACTATGGTATGGTGCCTGGGGGTTTGGGGGGCTCTGGTTTGTTGCACTGGAACAAAGCAGTAAAATAAGTGTGGGACTGGATGGGCTTTGAGGTCCCTCCTGCCCCAAACCACTCTGGGATTCCATGAATTGCCCTGGGGTGCCTCGAGGATCCAGCTGAA
This sequence comes from Anabacerthia variegaticeps, assembly GCA_035583185.1. Taxonomy (NCBI): domain Eukaryota; kingdom Metazoa; phylum Chordata; class Aves; order Passeriformes; family Furnariidae; genus Anabacerthia; species Anabacerthia variegaticeps. The sequence goes on from JAWWEW010000060.1 coordinate 3,961,209, forward strand.
TCCCTGAGGAAACACCACCCTGCTCTTACACCGCGTGATCTTCTTGGTCTTATCTTAAAAAGCCAGGAACAGGAGGGTCAGACAGTGTGACTGGAGCCCAGGGTGGGGTGACAGGGACATTGGTTTCCCTTCTCCACCTGCTCCCTTCCAAGGTGCCCATTAAAAGGAGCAGGAGCACCATTAGCAGTGGCTGTTCTGCATTTGCCATGCCCTGCTCAGGTTCTGGACAGCAGGACTCAGGGGGAGCTGCTGTTACTTCTCCAGTGTTCCCAACATCAAAGCTGGGCTGGAAACCTGGATGTGCTGGGAACAAATGTCATAGCCTGGTGGATGATGGATTTCACAGCAAGAGACCTCTCAGCTTGTGAATCTGCACTTAGAGCTTGAAAAGGCAGAGCCAGGAGAGGAGACAAAGGGAGAGAAAAAAAATCTTCTAAGTGCAGATTTGTCAGGAAAAAAAACCCCTGTTGTTCCATTGTGAAAAATAAAGATAAATAACTCGAGTCTCTCTGCTTCAGCTAAAAAAATGCTCTGATCATTCCATTATTAGTTTCTCCCTTGTATGAGCTCTGCTTGCTCCTGGGTATTTACTGTATGCAGAGACAATAATAACAACAACAACAAGATTTTTTTAAAGTCGTGTTTTCCTGAGCAGGGTCAGAGTTTAGTGAAGAGGTTTTTCATCTCAGGGGTTCTGTGGTTATTTTGTTTTGCTGTCTGTCTCAGTGGTTTAAATGATGGCTTTGCAGTCAGACCTTAGTCTGAGAAGGGAATCAAGAGGCAGCTGTCAGTCTGTGGTGATGGGAAGAATGAAATCCTTTAAAATATAATAATAATCATGATAATAACATACAGCAATAATAGTAATAACAGTGATAATAGTCCTAAATAAATAAAAATACATCTACTGTAGGCAGTGAGACCAGAGTACCCTCATTAGCAGGCTCTGTGAGCAGGTTTGGGACTGAGTGTCAGTAAAATCCTGAATATCCTCTCTCCCAGCCATCCACCCTGAGCAGAGACATTCCATCTGGGAATGAAGTTCCTCGAGGCAAGGACTGTTCTTCAGTCCACGTTCTGTACAATGCCTGACCCAAGGGCAGGCTGTTTCCTGACAGAGCTTCCATACAAACCATGATAATGATTATGGTGTGGTGGAATTGGAAACCTCGGGTGATGCAGGGAGGGAAATGGATGGGTTGGAGATTCCCCTTTGGCCTGGGAATCAGTGGGAAAGTGGCGTGGCAAGAGCCAGAGAGGCTGGTGCTGCCTCTGGGATCCCATATTCCATGAAAACACCTCCTGGCTGTGTGGAATGGTGCTGGGGATGGCAGTGGGGACAGCAGTGGGACATCACCATGCCACCACCCCCCCCTCTCTCCCCAGTGGTCTTCGGGCAATTCGCCTTCTTCCAGACGGCTCTCAATGACGTGGTGGAAGTGCACGATGGCCCCAACCAGCACTCCCGGCTCCTCAGCTCCCTCTCAGGCTCTCACACAGGTAGGAACATGGCCCTGTTGCTGCTGCAAACCCCAACCTGACACTGAGCCCCTGCTGGGTCCATCCCCCTGCCTTCCCCATCTCCTCTTTGCCTTTGTCCCCGTGCAGGTGAATCCTTGCCCTTGGCTACCACCAACCAGATCCTCATCAAATTCAGCTCCAAGGGTCAGGCCACAGCCAAAGGGTTTCACTTTGTCTACCAAGGTGAGCACGGTTTGGTCTGGAGGTGTCCTCGTGTTGGTCCTGAGGTAACACTCAAGAACACAGGGATGGCCCAAAGTGTCCTGAAAGCTTTTGGTGCCTGTGGGTGCTGAGCAGGAGCTATCCCAGGGGATGAGGGTTATTTTGGGAGCAGTGAGCTGGCAGGGCTGTCTGGCTTCTGGAGGTACTTTGTATTCAGACCTTTCATTCCCACTCAGCCTCAGCCCAGGATTAGTATCAGGACTATCTCACTGAGTCATGCCCCGAGTTACACAGGGAATTGGGAGATTTATCCCCCAGCAATTTTTCCCAGTGGCATTTTAGCACATTTCTGGGTGTAAGCAGCTGAAATCTTGTCTGGCAGCTCTGAAATCCTCCCTCAGTGCGTGTCACAGGCTTAGGTCTCCTGCTGTCAAACTCTTGCCCCTTGATCCCTTCAGTAACAGCTTGTGCTGCGTTGGGCGAGCCCCACTTAGGGATTTGATGGGAGGAAATAGAAAGTGATGAAGAGAACAGTGGGAAAACAGAAGGGATGTCTCCCCCACGTGCTCCCTGGAGTTATCTGTGGTAGCCAAAAGCTGCTGCTGCAAAGAGGGGCCAGGCAACGGCGTGACCTGAGCCTTCCCCAGGGGGTGAAGTGGAACATGGTTTGGATTTTGGAGTATCCAGAGAGCTGTTCCCTTGAACTTCAGCCTAATTATTGTAAAACAGCTGTGGGTCTGATTGTAATCTTTGGAGAGGTCAGCAAAGCCAAGGTTCTGATGAAATCAGGAAAGATTTCCTCCTCCCTCCTGCAAGAGCTGCACACTCTACAGAAAAACAAGAGGAAAAGAAAGAGCCAGCCCTGGTTCGGATCTGCCTGGCCAGGCTCTTCTCAATTAAACACTAATAAATGCAAAGCAACTCGGAGAAAAACACTAATTCAGTTCTTCCTCAGCCATAGACCTTTTTTGGATTCATTTTTCCTGTCACTTACCTGCCAGACTCATTTCTTTCTGGGACTGTAATCTCCAGGACTCAACAGGAATGATGGGGATTCCAGCAGTTGCTTGAAAACATCACAGCTTAAATCCCCCTCTTCTCTCTTGTGCAAAGAAGATTGGTTAAAATTGCTGTCCTTTACAGCCACGAGGCTGAGGGAGCTGAGAAGCCCAGAGGGTTTCCCACTGGGGCTCTGGCATTCCCAGCTTTTTGGGAAGTCATTGCCAAATGCCTTGGTTTTCCTGACCTTCTGCTGAGATGAGTTTTCTGGAGGGAGGCAGCACGTGGGGCTCTGTCTGTGCCAGCTGCTTTCATTTCAAGTATAAAATCATGAGATCATTAAGGTTGGAAAAGACTTCTGAGATCATCAAGTCCAACCTTCTATCGAGAACCCCCATGCCCAGTAAGTCATATGAGGAAGAGCCACGTCCACTTGGTTTTGGAACGCTGGAATTGGATTTGTATCACTTGAGTTGACAGAATCTGGAGTGATATGGGCAGGCATTGGTCTCTCATCCCTGTGGGGACCAGGGACAGCTCCCAGGGAATGGCTGGAGTTGTGTCAGGGCAGGGTTAGGTGGGATCTCAGAGAAAGGTTCTTCTTCCCCCAGAGGGTGGTGGGCACTGAGCAGG
>JAWWEW010000060.1:3967049-3994092 GCA_035583185.1 Anabacerthia variegaticeps
AGGCTGCCAGAGCTCCAGGAGGGTTTGGATGATGCTCTGAGGCACAGGGTGGGATTGTTGGGGTGTCTGTGCAGGGCTGAGGGTTGGACTGGATGGTCCTTGGGGGTCCCTTCCAGCTCAGGATGTGATTTCAGTGGATTTTTGCCTCTGGGAGGCTCTGTCTGTGGGAAAGCAGCTGAGCTGGTGTAAGAAACCACTGGGGGCATTTGGGGTGTGGATGTTCCTCCTGCTCAGTGATGGGCTCAGCGAGCCTGGCACTGGGTGACACAGGAGGGGGAGTCTTGAGCAGGTTCCTCCTTATCTCAGGGTTCCTTTCCTCTTCTTGACATCACTTTGTGAGGGGTTTGTTCATTAAGTGCTTTTATTTCTCTGTATTTATTAATGGATTCGTAGGGGATCCTCCCTCTCTGCCACTCTTCCCTCCACAGCTTTATTGAAACAGCAGCTCAGCAATCCCAGCCAGGAATTCTTTCCTGGGAATTCTGACCACCAGAACCAAACCCAACCCTGGCTCTGGGGTGGGCACAGCCAGAGGGAGCAGCACTGGAGGCATCACAGAGAAATCTGGGGTGATATTTGGAACCCTCTGCCAGGCTTTTGTTTTGTCCAGTGTGGCAATTTTTCCTCTTCTCTTTGGTTTTAAGCCATTTAAAAGAGGGTTTTGCAGGGTCTCAGAGCTCCTGCCCACGCTCTCCTGTTCATCTGGAATTTTAACCATGTTCACCCCCCCCCCCAAATGGCTTTTAAGACTTTGCAAATTTCTGGGGAGTCCTGGGATGGGGAGGTGATAATTCACTTAATTTTTAGAGCTTTGTAAATCCTTCTTTGTGTCCTTCCCCACCCTCGTGCCACTTCCAAACCCCCATCAGCTGAGCCTAGAGGGAAGCAGGAATTACAGCAGGAGGTTAAGCCTGGCTTTGTCCTGAAGGACTTCTTCCTCACCTTTGGGTTGTGCCAAATTAATGGAAATTTAATGGCAATGTGGTTTAAAGGTTTGGGTGTTTGGGTTTTTTTTTTTTTGAGGGGGTTATTTTGGGTTTTGGAGTTTTTTGATTGTTTTATTTTTTGACCCCTTTCCTGCTGGGTGGGATTTTGTGCAAGGACAATGGATATTTTGGGGTCTGACAGAGAATGCAAACCAAGTGTGTTTTGGGGTTGTGCTCTACCAGTTGCCAGGTCTGGGCTGGGAGGGTTTTGGTGACAAGCAGGACCCTGGTCCTTCAGTGTGACCCCTTCCCCTGGCACAGCTGGCAAGAGGGGAGGTTGGGATTAGATATCAGGATGGAATATTTCACTGTGAGGTGACAGAGCTGAACCTCCCCTGCTTCCCTGGTCCTGCTTTTGTGTGTTAGATGCTAATTTAAGCATCAGTTTACCCTCGTTTTGTACAACAATTAAAGGTTAAACAACTGTAAATCAGGGGAGGAGGTGAAATTAAAGCTTTCTTGGTCGCAGAGACTCACTTGCAGGATTTTTATGTAATCAGAGTATGAGCTGGCACTTCTGCTATGAATTATTCATTCCCATAGCAAACCTTCCTGAGTGAATTAATTTATATACATGGCAGTAAATAGATGCAGATCCCTTGTGAATCCACATGTCAGACTAGAATTAGGACCTTAAAAATGTTTATTCCGTTAAGTTGGGGGGGGGAGAATAAATAATTTAGGAAGTGTGAGAGCAAACAAAATGCTCCTTCTCAATCCACTGTCAATAATGGAAATCACAATGGGGTGTAATGAGGCAGGGAGGGAGGGGATGGTGTGACCAGGGATGGCTCCGTGGGGGCCACTGCAATTCCTGCCACGTGAACTCCACTGGCTTTTGGGCAAGAAGTCCTTTGGAGGAACTTCAGAGCCTCTTCTGTTATTCACAAGAAATCCAAGAGGGAAGAGGTTGAAATGGCTGAAATAACGGGGTTTGATTTTTGCTTGTTTGGTTTCAAATGGCTGTGTTGCCTTGGAGGGTCAGTGGGGCAGAGCCAGGTGGGGCTTTGGGGTGGGTGAGTAAACCAGGGAATAATTGGGGGGAAAAAAGGGTTCCCAGGGTCCTGGCCATGTGTGTGCTGAGATTTGAGGGCACTGAACTCTCCTGGCTGTTCTGGGCAGGGAGGGTGCCCTGCCGGGCTCTCTGCTGCCAGGATTGCAACCAGAATTAGGATTGGTGGGAATTCTTCAGCCAAAGAGATCTGAGAGAGTTGAGGCTCTGCAGTAAACAGGCCACACCAAGAGGGAAATCTCACCCAAATTACCCAAATTCCAGCATCCTCTTTGCTCAAATTATTTACGCTCCTGCTTTGTCTTCAAGGGGCTCTTTAAGGTTTTTGGTCTCACAGTTTAATTTGGGGCACCCAGTGTTTGAGAATTTCATCCAGAGTTTACAGATTAAAGCTGGTTTTTTCCCCCAAAAACCCTTGGCTTTGTCTCAGCTTTGCTGTCTCCCTCTCTCAGCCAGGTCACCAAACTTGATTTACAGCCCAATTTGTGCTGTGTTTTTCCTGGCACACTGAGCGCTTGGAAGCCCCAGTTTTGAGGACTAAAGGCACAGTCATTTTAATGGTAATCGTGGCAAACAAATCTGTGCAATTACATGGAGATCTTTGCTCAGGGATGAGCTGCTTTCCAGTGCAAATGCAGATTCCTCAGCTCTCACGATGTTGCTCATTTGAGGATTGTGTTGATGTTCTAACTAATGGAGTCGAGTGACTTCCTAAAGCCTCCAAACCTTGGGGGCCGTGGCAGGGAAAGGTGAAATTTGAAAATGCAGCTCGAGTGATTCAACTAAAAGCTGAGGAAAAAAAAAGGCAAAGGCAGAAACTTGATTGGATTGGGAAAAAAAAAATAAATAAAAATCCTGTTGTTTAATGTAGGTTTTTGGTCTTATTTTAGCTCGTGGGTTGCTGGGGGTTGCTTTCATTTGAAAGGGCTGAAAGTCTTCAGGGATTTCTCCAAACAGGGGGGGAAAAAGGCTGGGATTCTCAGCAGCTGTAAATGAGCTGTGCATTGCAGGAGCTCTCTCTTGGTTTGAGCAGCAGAAAACAACATTCCTGCCACAGGAGTCTGGAGTTTGGGGGAAAAGAGCTGGATCTGTTTTTTGGAGTAGCCCAGAGAAATAACAACACCCTTTAGTGCCCCTTGAACTGATACCAATTTAACTTGTTACCATGATTGCAGGAATTGTCCTCTTATTCTCCTTTATTTTTGTTTGCTTTGCTTTCTCTGCAGATCCAGGTGATCAGTTTTGTCACGGAGCAGAACTGGGATTCCCTGGAAGTGTTTGATGGAGGGGATAACACAGCCACCATGCTGGGCAGTTTCTCTGGTACGTGCTCAGCATCAGCCCAGCCCACATCTCCTCCTCTTCACCTCCTAAAACCGAGCTTATGCTTAAGGGCTTTAAAAGCTCAGCACACATTGAAGCCTGTGCTTAAAGGGGATCAGGGGCTCTGCTGGGCTGGGAATTTGAACACCACTGCCAGGGAGCCTCAGCCACAAACCCACGGGGGGTTTTGTCTCCCAGCCTGGAACTGGGAATTCCCACAGCGCTGTGGGTTGTGTGGGGTGGGCTCAGACCACCACATCTGGCAGGGTGACCTCACCTGCCTGGTGGCCACCAAAAGGCATGAAGGGCTACGACACAGCTGTGTTTGGCTTTCAGCAGAGCAGGGAGGAGCCAGATTTGTAGAGCTTTCAATTCAGAGCCACTTGCAGAGCAGTGGCCCCAGTTCTTGCTTATTGAAGGAGCAAATGTGCTCCAGGTGCTTTGAGGTTGGGAGGAGAAGGGTTGTGGATGAAGAGCAGCAGAGTGTGGGATGGAGCTGCCTTGTCCTGGTGCTGCAGCAGCTTCCGGGGAACGAGGCAGGAGAAGGAACCTGGACTTTTCAAGGACCTGTGCTCCACCCAGGCTGTTTCTCATCCCCACTTCCCTTCTTGATGCTTTTTGTCTGTCAGTGGTGAAACTTCAGAGGCAGCTGACGTTGAAGAGGCCATTGCAGAGAGGCCCTGGGTATTTCTCAATTGGCCTCATTAGAACCTGATCAAAACCGAGGGAGCTTGTTAAGTTAAAGGACTTTCTGTTCTCAGCCTCTCCTGCAGCAAATCTCCGAGGACACGGAGGAGGAGAAAGATCCTCTTCAGTGTCTTTGTGCACCTCTTGTTTTCGCAGGGACTACGGTGCCTGCGCTGCTGAACAGCACTTCAAACCAGCTCTATCTGCATTTCTACTCGGATATCAGCGTCTCTGCTGCCGGCTTTCACCTGGAATACAAAAGTAAGAGCAGCCCAGCCTTGATCTCCTCGTTCCTCTGAGCAGTGGGGAGATGCTTGTGGAGCTGCTGCCTCGTCCAAGTGGGAGCTGCTGGGTGGGGAAGGGGCTGCTGAGCTTGCCTGCTCTCAGCATGGAGAGGGGGATGTTAACTAGACAGTGGATGCAGCAGAGGAGATGGGGGGTCATGGGCTGACCCTCAACGTGCTGCTGATGCTCTTGGTAGCACCTGTTTGTTGGTGTGTGCTAGCACAGGAGGAGACCTGGAGGCTGAAGGATGAAAAATTCATGGCGAGTTGGTGTGTCCAAGGCAGGGCTGTGATCTTTGCTGGGGAAGTGCCTGCAATGCCAGGGGCTGGGAGGGCCTGCCTGCTCTTTGCAGGCACTGTTGGTCCCTGCTGCAAACAGCAGGCAGGGCTTGGCACAGCTTCCTACAGAAATCCTGGCCCTCCGAGGTCATCTCCTGGAGCCTCCCAGGGAAAGCAGGCTCTGAGAGGAGGTAAAACTAAAGAACCTGCTTTGCACACCTTTCTGCAGCCCCTGCTTGGAAAGGCTCCGAGGATGGAGCTACCCAAACTGTCCAGGCAGCCTTTGATCCCAGGGTGGGTGCTGAGCCCTCTGCTGAACTCAGGCCATATTGCCAATGTGTCCCTCACGCCATGGGGTGCAAACCAGGGTATTTTAGGTGCTGTCTGAGGGGTGTTGGGGGGCAATCACCCCCCTCATCTGCTGGACACCATCAGTGCTGTGGTTACCAGGGCACCCCCTGGATCCAGGTCAGCTCATTTCAGGCATGGCACCTCTTTGTGTGCCACCTCCAGGCTCTGGAGAGCATCATTGCCATTGGATTGCTCCAATGCCCAACCATGCTCCTTGTGCAGTCTCCAGCTGAGGGAGGCACGTTGGCATGAGCTTAGTGGGAAGCTTTGAGGTCATGTCCCAAAGAAGGCACTGCCCAAAGCATGGGCACCCTCTCCTTTCTCCCCCTCTTTTGGGGGTTGGAACCAGATGGTCTTTAGGGTCCCCTCCAACCTCACCCACGGTGTGATGGTGTTGGGCAGTTCAGGGGGTTCATGGTTAGGGGTTATACCAACACCCTGCACTCTGCCTCCAGCAGGTCTCCTGGCAGGTTTTTGGGAATGCAGCCTCAAAAACATGGTTATATATGGGGATATAGAGAGAACATACTTTAAAAAAGGAAATCCTCAGTGCTAAGAGAACAAACCTGACTGAAGCTGGAAGACGTGGCAGGGCAGAGAATCTCTCGGGAAGGAGCTGTCAGGTTTGGGTAGGATTGCCAAAAATGCCTTCTCCCCCGTGTCTGTGCTCTGATCCCTGCCATGGGAGCAGATGTCTGCTTGGGAAGGGTGTGTGCCAGCCAAGCTGCACTGGGTCACCCTGGTGGGGGCTGTCATCTCACTCACTCCCTCATTCCCTCTTCAAGCAGTGCTGGGACAACAGGAGGATTTTTGGGGTGTCCTGTGCTGAGCCAGGAGTTGGGTGGGTGATCCTTGGGGGTCCCTTCCAGCTGAGGGTGTTCTGTGGTTGTCTCCTTTGAATTGTAGTGCAGAAGGGGCAGCTCCCAGCCCTGCTCAGCTCATCCACATGGATGTTTAGGCAGCAGCCAGGAGAGGAGTGGGCTCCCAGTGTGGCAGGGGCTGCAGCTCCCAGTGTGGCAGGGGCTGGCAGCCAAACTGGCACTCCTGCAGCTCCCAGGGATGCTCTGCCCATGTCCCGTGGTGCTGGTGCTGCTGCTGAGCTGGTGAAGGACGTGGGCACAGCTCTGTCTGCACTGCCAATCTTCCCCGGGGCGATGCAGACAGAGCTGGCTCTCGCTGGACACCGTGCCTGGTAATTCGTTCTGAGCACCGAGCTTGTCTCCAAAGCCAACCAATGTTCTGTTGGGGATTTGTGTTTTGGGTTTGGGTTTTTTTCCCCTCAGGCAACAAATAGATTTGAAAGCACATTTCGTTTTGGGAAGCGTGCACAGAAATCCTGCTGTGGCTGCCCCGTCCCTGGGAGTGTTCCTGGCCAGGCTGGAGCAACCTGGGCTGGTGCAAAGTGTCCCTGCCCATGGCAAGGGGTGGCACTGGATGGGCTTTGAAGTCCCCCCAGGCCCAACCAGGCTGGGATCCTGTGCAATGTCACAGCTGTTTGCCTGCAGACTGTGCTTTAGAGGCCAATGGGTACTAAACCCTCCAGGTCTTACTGGCTTTACCGAGTGAAAGCCTGTCGATTATTGAGCCCAGCGAGGCTGGGCACCTGGAGCTGCCCCAATGGATGTGGGTTAGAAGCTCTCTGGCTGCCACTCCGTTTCTTCTCCATCTGCACTCCAATCAGTAAGTTCTTTAAGCACCGTGTTACCCCCCTGCAGCAGTCAGGTGCAGGTTGTTCCTGAGCTGGGCATTATCAGCCTTGCCTGTTCCCTTTGCTGAGGGAATTAATAGGTGTTGATTTTCAGGGCAGCTGGAAATAATGTGGGTTTTTTTGCTTTGCTGGAATTTCCCAGCCCTGAGCCACAGGTTTTGTCTGTGTTCATTAGAGCTGCTGCGAGGAAGTTGGGAGAGATGAGCTGAAACACCAGAGTCTTCCTCCCCTTCCTCCCTCTCTGGGTTAGTCGAGCAAAGCTCTTATCTCTACATGCTCCAAGTCAGAGCACAGCAAGAACAATTTAGGACTGAGCGGGACTCGGTGCCCACTGATCTGAACGGGAAGTTATTTCAAGCCATTTTCTCTCCTGCCTCTCTGAAGGTCAAGCAGTCCATCCATGTGTGAGGAGGGAACACATGTTCCCTTGCTGGGAAGCGTGGCTGGAGTTTCAGGAGGAGACTCAGCCTCTCCTGTCCCCTTTCTCTTCTCTTTTCCCTCTGCTGTGGACTCGGTGGGGTTGAGGCAGAGCAGCAGCCCTTGCAGAGATGCAGAAGGTTATCTTGGAGTGGCAGCTGAGTGAGGGAGGTGCTGGAAGGGGTTGTGAGGTGCCCTCAGGCTTCCTTTCCTCTCCTTTTGGTGCTTCAGAGGGAAGGGGAGATGAGGGAAGGAGGGCTGTGCAAGGCAGGGCTGTGTGAGGCAAGGAGGGCTGTGTAAAGGAGGGCCCATCACCTAACACTCGACCTCAGGGGTTGTTAATTGGGTTTGCAGAGGATATTCCCCGTTGTAAAGGGAGCTGGGATGGAAGTGGGGTTGAATGAAACCTTGTAGGCTGTTCTGCAGGTGCTGCCAAGGACCAGGCATGCTCGTGTGTGCTGGTAAATTCGGGCTGTAAAGGGAAACAGGAGGGAAAGGGTCGGAGATTGGAACTGAGCAGCTTGTGTCCAGAAAGGGGCAAATTACAACACAGTCCGTGTGCCCTTGATCTGCTGCCCCCTCTCCCAGCTCTGCCAGGCGCTGCCCAGCTGGTAGAGGCACCCCCAGTCCCAGCTGTTGGGTGCCAGGGGTTGTGGTGGGTGTTTTGTTTCAGGCACCCTCCCTTGCAGTGGCTGTCGGAGGTGCAGCTCTTCCATCACCTGGGCTCAGTGAGAATGTTTTTGGTCACGAGCCACAGAGTGATTCGTGATACTTGTGTGCATGGGAAGAAATGTGTGTTCAATACCCCTGGGTCCTGGATGTGCCTGAAACACGGGAATGCTGCACAGTCAGGACTGTCCATGGAGGGTTCGAAGGGCATGGGGCGTCCCCACCCAGAGTGTGGTTGGGTTTGGTGACCAGGGGAATGGGGTGAGATGAAGAACTGGGGTGTGTGTTGGGGGCAGGAGGAATGGGAAACACATCCCTGCTCCCTGGAGTGCTCACCCCTCTTCCCTCCACAGCCGTGGGTCTGTCCAGCTGCCCAGAGCCCCCCGTGCCTGGGAACGGGCTGAAAATCGGGGAGCGCTACTTGGTGAACGACGTCGTCTCCTTCCAGTGTGAGCCGGGCTATGCCCTCCAGGTACGGACAGTGCCCACCCAAAAGGGGGCCAGCAGAGCCCTGGAATGGTAGCACAGCCAACTCTGTGTCTTGCTTTCCTCCCCTGCAGGGCCATTCCCACATTTCCTGCATGCCGGGCACCGTGCGCCGCTGGAATTACCCTCCGCCGCTCTGCATCGGTAGGACTCGTGCTCTCTCTACCTGGCAGATATTTATAGCACTTCCCTAAAAAAAAACACGAGTGAAAGGGCTGATTTAGAGAAATTCAGGTTTGTTCTGGAAGCGAGAGAGAGTGTGGAAGAAAATCCTCATTTGTTGCCAGGGAAATTGCAAGGGAGAAGTCCCCGGGGGCCGCCCGGAGTGCTTTATTTTGAATGTTTAAAATGTGGCTGTGGTGGAAAATGTGCAATACAAAATAATCTTCCTCGACGCAAAATTGTTCAAAAGGGAAAACCTGAAATTTCTTAGTGCTGGAAGCAGGTTGGTTTTCACGGGTTGAGGGGTTTTTTTTCCCATCTGAAGGCTGTTTTTATGAAATGCATCTTGGTATCCCTAAAGCTGCTTCTTTCACTGGAGCCTGTTCCCATATCCCAGCTGTGCCCTTTGGTGCCCTGTTCCCACTCTGGTGGCCAGCAGGTCCTGTGTGACCACTTGTGACCCCAGGTCACTTGCCAAGGTGGCTCTTTGCCCCTGACACCCTCAAGTTAGACCTCAAGTCCCTTTCCACCATGGAACAAGTGATCCCGAGGAGAAGAGGGACAGAGGCAAAGGGAACTTGCTGGAGCTTTTTGATTATTTTCACTCTTTTGCTTTTAGCAAATCTAGATGTTTAATATTCATGTTGCACATTTTGCAGCTCTGAGAGAGACATTTATGCATTTAATAGCTTTAGTTAACAGTTATTTCAGGCTCCTGCTGTTCTAGCTTACATCATTTTGCTTTAAAGTAATTATAAGAGCTAACAGTTCTTTTATCTGATGATCTGCAGGCCAGGAATAAATAGAGAGACATTTACAGGAGAATGACTGAGCTAAAGGACCCACACCCTTGGGAGCTGCTCTGAAAGAAACCAGAAGCCCTTCGGCTCAGCTCTAGAGCTGGGAGATCCCAGCATGGAGGAGGATCCCAGTATTCCCAGCTGGCTGAGAAACTACGGGTTTTCCTCTTTTAAGCAGCACCAGTCACCCCGTTCAGCCTGCAAACACCAGTGTGGTGGAGCTGGGGTGTCTCTGTGCCAGCCAGGACCACGGGCAGGAGGGGCACAAATGCCCACCCTGTCCCTTCTTATCCCTCAGCTGCCTCACACTCCTCTGGAAAAGGTCATCCAGCTCCAGAGAGGCATAAACATGTTTACAGCCAAGTGTGGGTCATCATGAGTGACCCTCATGTTTTCTGGGGTGTCACAGCACCCCGTGCTGACCATCCTGGGGCTCTTTGCCCTTGGCTTATCATGCACTGGTGGGTGTAAAGCCTGGCCAGAGCCCTGGCTGTGCTGGTGCCCCTGCTCAGAGCACAACCCTCTTCCTTCCCCAGCCAAGTGTGCCGATTTGCTCCTGGTCCACTTCATCCAGATGCTCGACTTCTAAATAATTTAGAAGTAGTTCTATTAAAGAGCCATTAAGAGGAAAAAGAAGGAGAAATCTTCTGGGAGAAACCTTGTTAGTAGCAAATACACCCGTAATGAGATCTTGGACCAAGAGTCTGTACCTTGCTGTCAGAACGTGTTAGGAGAGCATCCACCTGGGTGGATGGTGGTGCTGTAACCAGGTGGAGGTCACCCAGATAAGCATGAGAAGATGCTCTCTGTGCTTAAATCTCATGTGCTGCTTTTTGTAAACATCTTTTGGGGCTGTCATCTCTGGATCTGCTCGTGGCAGGGAATTCAGTGTGCAAACACTCTGTTCTATATTTGTCAGTAATTGCCCAGAGATTGGCAGGTGGAGCAGGTAATGAGGGAAAGAAGTCGCTGTAACTGGAGACAGAATAGAGATCACTGTTTCTTCACAGGAATTTTTTAGGTGCTTAAAAATTCAAGCAAGTGCTGCTGCAAGTGCTGATAAAGCTCTGTGGCCAGAGCAGCGTCCAGCTCCTCTCCTGCTGCCCAGATCTGTCCCTCCCTCTGGCCTTGCCAGAACTGCCTCTCTGGGCCCAGGCTTTTATCTGCAGAGGGCAGGGGATGGACACGTGCCCTGGGAATGTGCCTGGCCACCTCTGTGTTAGTTCCAGAGCAGGGTTTCCTTCTCTTCTGAGTGTTGAATTTCTTCATTTCCCACACGGCTGGCCCTGACCATCCTGCAGAGAGACCCCAGAGGGATCCTGACCATTAACCCTGTTGGTTTTACAGCCCAGTGTGGAGGGACAGCAGAAGAGATGGAAGGAGTGCTCCTGAGCCCAGGCTTCCCAGGGAATTATCCAAGCAACCTGGACTGCACCTGGAGGATATTGCTGCCAGTGGGGTTTGGTGAGGCTGCTGGGTTGGGGTTGTTGCTGTCACAGGAGAGGTGGTGGGAAGATTATTAAATCATGGGATGGGTTGGGCAGGACCTTAAAGCCCATCCAGTCCCATCCTTTGTCACGGGCAGGGTCACCTTTCACTAGCCCAGGGTGCTCCAGCCTGGCCTTGGACACTTCCAGGGATGGGCAGCCACAGCTTCTCTGGGCAAACCTGTGCCAGGGTGTGCCCACCCTCCCAGGGAAGAGGATTCCTTCCTAATCTCTGATGTTGATCTCCTCTCTGCCAGTTTGTGGCCACTGTGCCCCCAGCACGGTCCATCCACGTCCTGCTGACTGCCCAGGCTGCTGTGGGTGCCAAGGCTCCGGGTGTAGCTTGGCATGCAGACTGTTCCTCCCTGCTCTCCAGGTGCTCACATCCAGTTCCTGAACTTCTCCACTGAGCCCAACCACGACTTCGTGGAGATCCGGAACGGGCCCTACGACACCAGCAACGTCATCGGGCGGTTCAGCGGCGCCGAAATGCCCGGCTCCCTCCTGTCCACCTCCCACGAGACCACCGTGTACTTCCACAGCGACCACTCCCAGAACAAGCCAGGCTTCAAGCTGGAATATCAAGGTCAGGAGGGCACCATCCCATCTCCAGGTGGTGGAGGAGAGGGTTGGTGGTCACGGCTGTTGAATTAATTCCATGAGGGCTTAACCCAAATGAGTGGAAAGGTGTTCCATGGAGGTCAAGTTTAATCCTAACAACTGAGATCTGTTCACCCCGATATGCCCACGGTGCAGAGCAAATGTTCCTGGAGTGCCCCGTGGCAGTGAAATGCCTTTGAATTAATTCCAGCCAGGTTCACTTAGGTTTTGGCTCTGTCAGCTGTCATGTGAGAGGGAGGAGAAGAGTCCTCAGAGTTTGCTTTGCCATGTTGTAGCTGCCTTTGTGTCTCAGCTGAGCACCCTTTCCATGCAGAAATTCCTCTTGATGTCCAACCCGCCCCTCCCCTGGCACGGCTGGATGCTGTGTCCTCTCATCCTGTCTCTTGTCCCTGGGAAGTGAAGTCTGAAACGTTTTCCCTTGGATTTTCCCAGCCTACGAGCTGCAGGAGTGCCCTGACCCGGAGCCTTTTGCCAACGGGGTCGTGCGAGGAGCTGGGTACAACGTTGGCCAGTCCATCTCCTTCGAGTGCCTCCCTGGCTACCACCTCATCGGCCACCCTGTCCTGACGTGCCAGCACGGCACCAACAGGAACTGGGACCACCCCCTGCCCAGGTGTGAAGGTATGGCTTGGGGGGCACCTGTGGGCACCTGCCCGGCTCTTCCTGGGCACAGGGAAGGCTTCAGCCTCCTCTCAGTCCTTGTGTGGTGTCTCTGGAAGCCAAAGCATGGCTGGGAATGTGCCCTGGGAATGAAACCTCACCCCCTGAAGGGCTGGGGCAGGTTCACCATGAGTTGGTGTTCAGCTATTCCAGCACAAAGGGAATACTTGGGGCAACTCAGAACCAAGGAGCAGCTTCTGGGGGGTGTTTGAGTGTCCTGATGTGGGGGAGGACTCTGGCCAGCTGTCCCCTCACTGCTGGGGCCACTGAGCTGTGTTTCAGAGTGACACTCTGCAGGCTCCTTGTAGTACCAATTTGGTTTTGGGTTTGAGCTACTGTTGATTCAGGACTGGTGACTCAGGTCTGGTAAAAGACCCTTGGAGCTCTGGGGACCCTCAGTGTGGGAAGGGTGTTGTCCCTGCTGGTCTCCTTAGTGTGGCATCTCCAAAGTGATCCGGATGGGAGATCTTCAGGAACTTTCCATGATCTCCTGTGTGAAGCCCAGGGTGGCAGGAGGGCTCTGCAGGCTCCAGACAGGGAAACTCAAATGTCCAAATTCTCTTTTCCAACCCCAGCGTGGCTGTCTCAGCCTTTCCCCCTCGGGCTGATGGCCCAGGTCTGTGTGATTTACTTCAGAAGCTTTTCAGAGGAACCTTTTAAGAAGTTCAATTCTGCTTGTTGAAGATTTCCCACCACCTTTCCCAGGAGAGCTGACCTTTCTCCCAGCCTCTTCCAGCCCTTGCTCTGCAGGAAGTGGGGGGAGAGAGAGAGGTGATATTTTCCCTCTTTTAAGTCCTTGAACCCCAGAGAACACAAAGCATAAAGAACCAAATCCTCAGCTGCTCTTTCCCTGAGCCCACAGTGTGCCAGGGGGAGCCTGTGCTGTGCCCAGAGGGGGCTGGCAGGAGGGCTGTGCCCTCATCTACCCCAGGCACCAGCTCTGCCAGCTGCAGCCAGTCCTAATATTGTGGTTTTAAGTAGTTTTCTGGCTCTGCAGCACTTGGAGAGCAGAGAGATGAGGGGTGTTTTGGCCCATTTGCTGCTGGTCTCTGAGCACATCTGCTTTGCTCTTCCTGCTGGTGAAGGCAATGCAGAGCTTGCCTTTTCTTGCTTTTGCCTTAAATGGTCCATTTTTGCATAGCAGCAGGCAGGGAGGACGTGCTGCCTGAGGCAAAGCACCTCACCTTCCCCTGGCAGGTCAGTGCTGAAAGCTCTTTTAATTAAAAGAGAAGCTGTAATTGTGCAATAAAGGCACAGAGGCTGAGCTTTGCAGCCCCGCTCCAGGGAGTTTGTGCAGGGATCAGCAGCATCCCTGCTGCTCTGCAAGCCACAGGGACCTTGGCCCCTCAGCTTTCCTGGGGTTTGGTTCACCAAAGGAGCACGTGGAGTTGTAAAAACACACGTGCCCTGCCCAGCTTGGCACACCATGGGCCAGGCAGGGACTCTGGGGAGCTTGGCCCTCCCCTGGCACAGCAGGGCAGGGGGCAGAGGTGTGGGCAGCTGCCCCTGTCCAAAAAGGGCTGTGGGTGTGAGCCCCTGGGCCTGAATTAATGCCTTCTATGGGGAGGGAGAAGCATTCTTAAGGTTGGAAGAGACCTTTAAGCTCATCGAGTCCAACCATCAACCCAGCACCAAGTTCACCACTAAACCGAGTCCCCAAGTGCCACAGCCACGTGTTTTCTGTACACTTCCCGGGCTGGTGACTCCACCAGTGCCCTGGGCAGCCTGTTCCCATGCCAGGATTGGGTTAATGCTTGGCTTCAGAGCAGAGCTGGCCTGGGCAGGTGGCACTGACCTGTGCCAGTGCCTGCAGGTGAGCAGGAACACCCTGCAGATGTTGTGTTTCCATCTCCATTCCCATGCCAGAATGGTCCAGAGGGTGGTGCTTGTAGAGGAGCCCCCCAGACCTGGAGCCCTGCTGTGTCCCTGCAGCAGGGGCTCATCCTTCTGGCCCCCTTTTTTCCCTGCCCAGGCTGTCTGTCATTGCCTCTCTTTAGTGTGCAGGTTGCTCTGGAGCTGGAAGACACCTCGTGCAGCAGAGCTGTCCTGGTGATGGATGGCTTGGCTGCCCCTGCTGCCACACAGAGCCTCATTTGCCCCCTGCTGCAGGAACAAGGGCTTGGATTTGCCCACTGGTGTGAGCCCAGCAGGAGCTCTGCTTTCCATGCATGGGTGCAGACAGCTGGTAGAGCCCAGAGACTCTTAGCAAGGCATGAGAGAGGGTTTATTTGCACACCTGGCTGTCACAGCTGGACAAAACGCCCTGGCAGTCTCCTTTCAGCTCTGAAGCACGTCATAAATCCATTGGAATGGGCTTAAGTTAAAAATGTTCACTGTGGTTGTGACAGGTGGAGATTATTTGAGGCAAATGAGGCCAAAATCCAGATCCAGGACTGGCATCTTGTTCTAAAATCGAAATGCAAGGAAAATGGGAAATAGAGGATCTTTAAGGGTTGTGATTGGAGGGTTGTTTCTTCCTCAGGGTTGTGTTTCTCTCTGATTTCCTGCAGTGCCTTGTGGGGGGAACGTCACCACCCAAAATGGGACAGTTTACTCTCCTGGCTTCCCCAACCAGTACCCCAATTCCCAGGACTGCACTTGGCTTCTCACGGTGCCCGTGGGGTATGGAATCCACCTCAACTTCACCCTGCTGCAGACTGAGCCCTACAACGACTTCATCACCGTGTGGTGGGTACAGCTGAGAGCTCAGCGGGGCTCCTGGAGCTGCCCCAGGCTGGAAAGATGCCTTTAAATGCTGGGAACTGGGATCTCTGGTGGAAATGGGCTCAGCTCTGCTGTAGTTGCTCAAGTGGCATTGGTTTCTTCAACTCCAGGAGCTTCCTTTTCTATTGGGAGGAGGGAAGAGAAATTATTATTGTTGCATTATTTCTTTTCATAGAAATCGATAGAAATGTGATTTGTGCATATTAGCAGGTTCAGGCAGTCAAGGGAGCACAGGTAGCTGCTCTGGTTGAAGAGCTTGTGGCCAAATTCCTGAGCTTGTAGCACACAATAATTGACTTTCAGAATATCTCAGTGTCTGCTTTGCAAACAGGCAGTGCTATTCCTTTGGAAACAGGTCCTGAGACTTCAGGTTCTGAGGGTGAAAGTGAAGTTCACTGGGGGAGCTCTGGGAGCCAGAAGGGACGAGTCTGGTTCTCCTGGAGCAGGGAGAGGGGCTGGGAGTCCAGGTCAGCTGCGCAGGGAGCTGCTGGGAATGAAATACAGCTCTGGCAAAGGGGGCACAAGGGGAGCCTCTGTGTGTGCAGTGGAGGAGGAGGAGGGGTGTCATCATGCTCTTTTCTTGTGGTTCTGCCCTTAGGGATGGCCCCCAGCAAACAGCCCCCCAGCTCGGGGTGTTCACTGGCAACTCAGCCAAGAAATCAGCCCAGAGCTCTTCCAACCAGGTCCTGCTGAAGTTCCACAGCGACGCCGCCAACGGGGGCATTTTTGCCATTTATTTCTACGGTCTGTATCTCTCCACCTGCCCCTGGGGTTTGGGGGGAGCAAATTTGGATCACTTGGGAGGCAGGGATAGCTCTGGGAAAGGTGGGGTAGGAATGAGAGACTCCCACCATTGCTGTGGGTAGAGCCCATCCCTGCCATTAAAGAGAAGCCCTGGACCTCCAAACATCCTGTTTTCCCAAATACCTTTGGAAAAATGTCCTGCCCCACATTATGGAGTAAGAAAAGCAGGACAAGGCAACAGGGCATCTCCTTCTCTACAGATGTGTTTAAACATCCTCCTGACCCCATTAAGGTGCTGCCAGGAGTGCCAGCCCTGCCATGGGGTGAAGAGTTCACCATCGTGGAGTTTGCAAGAATTAATATTCAGGGAGCTCTGGTGTCTTAAAAGGCTGCTCTAAATTTCAGGGGAAGTTGTGCTTGGCTGGGGTCAGGTGCAGGGGGAGCAAAGATGCAGGAAGTGCTGAGCAAATAGCAGAAAATGTCTTGCATTAATATTCATTTAGTTCCTGGTGCCATAAATTCGGTTTCCCCCCCTGCTCAGAGCTCTGGGGTGTTTGTTTTCGTGAGCTCAAGCCCTGAGCACCCACCTTCTCCTGAGCACTGTGTTCCTTTTGCCCACTGTGAGCTGAGATTTAATTTTGGGTGGCAAATTTGCCATAAAAAAACCCACATTTCTGCTCATCAGCTGGATTTCCTCCTGTTCAGCCACATGGCACTCCTGAAACAACACCTGATTAAGCAAATTGGACAAATTTGGCCCTGTTTCACC
Organism: Anabacerthia variegaticeps; assembly: GCA_035583185.1. NCBI lineage: Eukaryota > Metazoa > Chordata > Aves > Passeriformes > Furnariidae > Anabacerthia > Anabacerthia variegaticeps. Next base: position 3,983,219 of record JAWWEW010000060.1, read on the forward strand.
TTCTGTGAGTGCTGACATTGACCTTGCACAGGTCACTGTGAACTCCAAGGCACAGGCAGCATTTGCAGTTGGGAACATCAGCATTCCTGGAGGACTTTGGGGAAGAAATGAGTAATTCCAAGTTATAAAAGGCAATCAGTGAGTTTTGAGAGGCCTGTTGAAGGATGGGCATTAAGGGTGGAATTCTCAGAGTAATTATTTGCACCCACTTGGTGCTGGAGCTGGGGGAGATTCTCCCTCCTCTGTCATGGACCAGATCCCACTGAGCTCCCCAAGATCTTCTCCCAGTATCCCAAAAGGTGCTGGTGATGTTGCCTCAGGTGGGCACCCTTGGTCACCCAAAGGGATGCCACTGTCCAGGCCCCTCCATCTCCTCTGGACTGACCCAAACCTCTTCCCTGTTGGGAGTGAGAAACTCTGGGGGCACAAATTCCTGGATCCCCCTCTGCAGGCTTTGGAGGGCTCGTTGCATTTTGCCAATTCCTCCTGCTTGTGGAGAGGGGGGGTTTTCCCTGGTGTGGCCATGGGTGCTTTCCCCCTAGCTGAACTTCTGCTGCCCTTCCTGTGCTCTTTCAGCCTACCAGCTGTTCCGATGCCAACCTCCCACCATGGTTCCCAACGCAGAGATCATCACTGAGAACGAGGAGTTCAACATAGGTAACCTCTCCTCTCCCTCCTCTCTCTCCTTTCCCCCTCTCCAGCTGCTGGAATGCCCAGGGCAGCTCCCAGGTGGAGCTGAGGTTCCAGGAGACCCCTTCCCATCAGGAGCTGTGCCTGCCCCTGCTCAACACCAGCACCTTGTTGGCCCAAGGCTTTTCCTCCCTGACAGCACAGAAGTGCTTTGGCTTTTGTGACAGGGTTTGGAGACACTCAGCAATCTCTGGCACAATCCCAGTTTCCAGGTGTTTCACTCAAAGCCTCGTGGCCTTTATTCCATGTTTTGAGGACCTTGCAGCCACATCCACAGGGCTCTTTGTATTTCCTGCTGTTGCTCCTGCTCCCAGCCACGTTTTGAGTGTCTGCAGCCACTGAAGTAGCCAAGATTGCCCTTAAAGCAGCTTTTCTAACTCTCTGCTCTCTTTGAGGGAAGCCTCCCCCTGAAATGACTTCACAAATGGCAGTCCCAGTGTCATGCCAGCAGTGTGACCCCAGCATGCCTTCCTGTGCCTTTTATTTCTGTGTTTACACCCTTTATTTCTGCATTTGCACCTTTTGTTTCTGCATGTTCTTGCCAGAGCTCAATGGCAGAGGCACCAAGAGGTGCCTGAAGCCCAGGCTTCCCTCATCCCAGGGCACAGGCCAACCTGAATGAATTCAATAATCTTTCTCTTGGGTGAAACTGGTTTCTGCCCCTGTCTGCAGGTGACATAGTGAGGTACAGGTGCCTTCCTGGCTTTACCCTGATTGGAAATGAAATCCTGACCTGCAAGCTTGGCACCCACCTCCAGTTTGAAGGACCTCCCCCCACGTGTGAAGGTAAAGCTGGGGGTGCCCACTGTGGTGGTTCCACAGTCCCTGGTTGTCCCAGACTTTGTGAGAAGGTTTGGAAACACTGGGGACTCTTGGGCACAGTGGCACTTTCCAGGTGTTTTGCTCAGTGTCCTGGTTAAACCCAGGATGCTCAGGGAGGGAGCTGGGGGAGGTTTTCATGCACATTCAGCACCTTTGGGGTGAATTCTCAGATCTCCAGGGTGCCAGTCATGTAAAGCCAGCCACAAGGACCTTGTGGGGAGGGAGGGGACACCCCTGTGTGCAGGGCAGGGCTGTTGTGCCACCGTGCCTGGCTGTGCCAGGGCTGAGCAGGAGAGAAAATCCTGCCACTCCATTAGTGCCATGGAATGTGTGACATGGGAGAGGAATGAAAGCACGCTGGTTGTACACCTTGCTGCTGCTCAGGAGGGATCCCAGAGATGCTTCCATGCTCCCATGTTCCTGATTTATCCTCTGGATTCCTGCTGGGCCTTTTGTTCACTCCAGCTGTGATTGTTTCATCTCCTTCCTTCCCTCCGATGTGAACATTTTTACCATATAATGGGATATTTTTCTATAGCTTTATTCTCTCCGAAAGAGCAGGAACTGAAGGAGAGAAAGGGAGGTCATTCAATTATTTACTGATGGTTGTTAGCCTGGGGGTGAAGGGACTGCTTAAATTACATCTGGCCACCAATTTATAGAGGTCAAAAAATCACTGATGGGATTAAGGATTTGGAAAGAATGCACTGTTCTTTCCGGGTAGTTCTGGCTCTTTTCTCTTCCTACAAGTGCAGTGTTTGCACTGGGGTTTAGTGGCAATTACGGATAAATAAAGATCCCTTTCTTTATGCTTTCTGCTCCCTGAGTGTGTTGGGCCCCCCCTCTTCTGGGGTATTTTTGTTGGCCGTTTTATGTTTCCAGCAGCTGAATGGGGTGCAGTGATTAGAGCAAGGAATTGGAGTTCTTATGTCCCAGTTAACAACTCCCTGGGTGACCTGGGATAAACCTGTAGTTCCACACTCCGTTCTAACCCAGGAAAGAGTTTCCAGGGATTCCTGGGGAGCCTTTTGTCCCTCGGGGAGAGCTGCTTAGTTGAGGTGCTGCTCACTTTGAAAGGGCTGTGAAATCCTGCCGAGGTGGATGAAAAGCTTCGTTTGCATTGTCGCTTTTTGCCCCTTTTCTTTCAATGTGACAGTTGTGGGGATTTTGGGACACAGAGCCTGGATCATGCCCAGGGGATTCTCCACGAGCCCCAGGGCTCAAGGTGTGCACAGGTCGTGCTCCACCTTGACCTGGCTCCTCAAGACAGACCTTGTTGGCTGCAGTATCTTGTGTTTTCATCCTTCCTCTGAGCCCCAGCAAGGTCACTGGGTGTTGTCTCTCCCCGTTCCCTGCAGTGCACTGCCCCATGAACCAGGTGCTGACGGACTCCACGGGGGTGATCCTCAGCCAGAGCTTCCTGGGCACTTACCCTCACTTCCAGACCTGCTCCTGGGTGGTGAAGGTTGAGCCTGGCTACAACATCTCCCTCACCATCGAGTACTTCCTCAGCGAGAAGCAGTACGACGAGTTTGAGATCTTCGATGGTAAGACATGCACCACTTCGACCTGGGGGGCTGGAACTGGGTGGTCTTTAAGGTCCCTCCCAGCCCAATCCATCCTGTGGTTCTGGAATTCCGTGACTTGCTTGGCACCTGAGGGCAATGGCAGAGGTTTGTGAGGTGTTATCCCTGTTCCCAGAGAGCTCCAGGGTCAGCTTCCCACCGCCTGGAACCTTCTGCTGAACCTGAAGCTCCTCCTAATGGATTCTCTGCACAAGGAAATATCAATGATTTGATTTATGGATGATCCAAAGCACTTTTCAAAGGAGCAGGAGTTAACGAGCTCCTGGGAGAAATGATAGCAGAGATTGCTGCAAGGGATGAGCTGGGAAGGTGGGAATTCTCATCCCTAACTCCAGGCAGGGCAGATTCTCTAAGCCTGTGAATTCCCAGGATTGGAGAGGGGATTTGCAGGACCAGAGAGGGGATCTGAGGCTGTTCCCAGGGCAGCAGCTCCGTAACCACTGCAGAACACGAGTGCTGTGCTGGTGCTCCTGGCGTTTCCCATTGGGACTGGAGCCCGAGGCATCTTGCCTGGAGCAAATCCCAGTGTTCCTGTGATCAGCTGGCCTTTGTTTCTGTTGGACTCCCAGGAGTCAATCCCAGCACTGTGAGCCCTGGGCTGGCAGCGAGAGCTCCACACTGCCCTCCCTGCTCCTCCTGCAGAGTCACCCCGGGCACAAAGCACCACGAGTGGCTCCGTGCCTGACTTCTCCCTCTTCCCTCCTTGCTTCCAGGTCCCTCTGGCCAGAGTCCCCTGCTCCTATCCCTGAGTGGGAACTACTCAGCCCCCCTGACCGTGACCAGCAGCGGGAGCAATGTTTTCCTCCGCTGGTCCTCGGATCACGCCTACAACAGGAAAGGCTTCAAAATCCGCTACTCTGGTGAGCTCCCAGCAGGGCTGAGGTGTCATCTCCTCAGCCAAGGGTCTCCGTGAAATTCTGGGGAATAAGAACCAGGATTGCAGAGTCATAACCAGGAGAAATTCAGGAAGAAACCTCGAAGATTTGTTTGGTTTCTCTAGTACTCTTCAGGGTCAGAACCAGGGCGTGGAGAGCCATTGATTCCAGGGATGGTTTGGATTGGACAATGGGAAAGGTTTCTTGATGAAGAAGTGGTCAGGCATTGGAACAGGCTGTCCAGGTGGAATCACAGCCCTTGGAAGTGTTCAAAAAAGGTGTCCAGGTGGTGCTTAGGGACGTGGTGTAGTGGTGGGTGAATGGTTGGACTTGTTGCTCTTTGAGGTCTCCTCCAACCTTAGCGATTCCATGACTCTGTAGATGAAGTGGCTGTGGATGTGGATGAAGGAAACCCCTCCCAAAGATTGCTGTGCTCCTAAGTTATCAGGTCCTTGCAGTGAGGCTGTTCTGAGCTGCTGGAAGAGGAACATCACAGAACATGAGAGCTTGTGTCAGGAGCTGCTCGGGCACACCTTCCCTGTGGTGACACCGTGGTGGTGTCCCAGGTGTTTCAGATGTTGTGTTCCTGCTCAGGGGTTGTGCTGCAGCTCCTGGGGCAGGCCCAGGGACTCTGGGATGCTCACTCAGCACAAACCCACTGCTCAATAGTGATTATTTGCTGAGAATTCCTGAAAATGAGTTACCGTGTCCCCGAACTTGGCAAATCTTAATTAATTCAAGTTATAAAACTGGCTTGAGAACTTGCCAATATGTCATAAATAAAGAATGGCTTTACTCAGTAAATGAATTAAGTAATATTTAATTAGCAGAAATTAGTCTTTATTTCTGGAGCCGAGTGAAACTTGGACCGGAGCCCTTCTCTCTTCCCCCCTTTGACTTTGTATTTATCCATCACAGCTCCGGTACCGCCTTAGGTTGTGGGGCAGTTCCTGGGAACGGGAAGGGAATGGCTTTGCTGCTGCCCATCCAGGGGCTGATTTCTTTTCCTCTGCCCTCCTCCAGCCCCCTACTGCAGCCTCCCCCAGCCCCCAGCCCACGGGATGATCCTCAGCCACACCGGGCTCAGCCCCGGCAGCTCCGTCCGCTTCGGCTGCGACTCCGGGTACCGCCTGGCCGGGCACAGCACCAGCACCTGCACCCAGCACCCCCAGGGCTACTTCCACTGGAGGGAGGCCACCCCCCTGTGCCAAGGTGAGAGCACTCAGGGGTTGCTGTGAAGATCCAGGAGTTACAGGAAGAACGGGGGGGAAGGAGGTAAAATTGCAGAAATACTGGAATTCCTCTAATACTGGAATTCGAATACTGGAATTCCCCTAATTCCCTGTTGAGATGCAGGTGGGCACGGAGGAGTGCTCCTCGTGCCCGGGTCCTTGGGAATAGATGGGTAAGGAGGGAAGGGAGTAGCTGGTTGGGAGCAGAGTGGGTGGTTAAATAAACGTTGTGTGAAGGAGAAGGGTTTGAATGCTCAGTGAAGACACAGCCAAGCCTCGGTTGAGAATGGGAGAAGCCATTGATTGGAAGGGCCTGGAAAGGCTTGGAAGAACAAGAAAAGGCTTGGAACAATCTGGAAAGGGGGTCCTGCTCTGGTTTAGTGGTTGGAATTTCCTTCAGTAATTCTGGAAGTGCCTTCTCAGTGTGCCAGTGAGGGATGAGAAATTTCCGAGGATTCACGTGGTTCCTGTTGGCTTCCTGCAAGATTTAGACATGAGGTTGTTCTTCCCACATTTCCTCCCAATTAACCATAATCTCTAGGACATGTCACACCCAGCATGGAGCAAATTCCAGGCAGGGGAGGGAGGGGGGACAGGCCTTTTGCTTCTCTTTTGTCCCCTCCTCTCTGTTCATTTTCTGATTGCACCTTTTTCTCCACCTGCCAGTCATCCCAGTTCCTTTGTGTTGCTAAAATGCCCATCTTTATTCTGATGAAGCCTTTCAGTGTCTTTGAACATTCTTCCCTGTTCCAAGGGGACCGAGCGCTGGGATTAATATTGCATTGACTTCCCTGGAAACCAGCCAGGGAACAGGCAGCACAGGCACCATCTCACTGCAGTGTCTGTGCTGCTGTCCAGGCCAGGCTGGAAGGAACAGTGGGATTGTTCAGTGTGGGAGATACCAAGAAACCTTGAAAAAAATCCCTTCTGTGCTCCTGAATCGCTTGGGCTCTTTGGGAATTGCACAGGGCTGCAAGTTCCCCTGCAGGTGGCTTTGTGCTGGGGGTGCTTAATTTCCCTTTGGAGCTGATTGAAGTGCGAGTGGAAGGCAGTAAATAAGACCCTGCCACCCCATCCCGTTGGCAAGGGAAAGCTGGGCACAGGGTCAGGTAGGGATTGATCCTCCCTGGAAACAGGATGGGGCAAAGCCAAGTGCTGGAAGGAGCAGATGAACAGCACAGCGAGGGCTGTCATGGCAACTGTGCCTCCCGAATCCTTAGCCCAGAGCGAGGGATCCCTCTGATTCACTGCATCTCCTTTTTAGGGAAAACCATGGAATCCAGAGCAGGCACAAGTGCTGCTCAGCCTTCACTGCCCTGGGGTGCTGCGATGCCACCAGAGCCTCCTGCTCGGCTCCAAAAGCTGCATTTGCTTCCAAGAGGTGGAGTGGTGTGTGAGGACTGGATCTGAAACAGGAAGGAGGGGATGAGATGATCCAGGAGGATGTTTGGGGATGATGGGAGAGGATGTGCTTGGATGGGGGGACACTGAGAGCCACAGCTCAAGGCAGAAATGAAACCCTGAGTGGCACTTCCAGGTCACCAGGGAGGGACTCAGAGCCCACCCTGGGAACGTTGGGAAGCTCCTGTGCTGTTGCTGAGCCCCCATGGGAAGGGATTTCCCACGGGAAGCACTAAACCCACCCTGTACCATCGTGGTTCAGCTGAAGGTGGGACCTGTCAGGAGCCTGGTGGGCACAATCCATGGGGTCACTCCACGGCAGAGAAGGAATCTGGGGACTAATTCATGGCATTTCAGGGAGGCTCTGGATCCATTCTCCCCTTTGGAGGGGTGTGTGTCCCCATTGACCATGCAAAGAGCAGCTTGGTCAGCATCTTGGTGCTGGATGTCCCTCTGGAAGAGCCTGTGTCCCTCCAGCAAGGAGAACTTGCTGGCCACATTAGATCCTGAGGTTGGAAGAGCCCCTTGGGGCAAGTCCTTTCCTGTTTCCTCCTATTTCCATGAGGAATCTTACCCCTGGCCCATGGCTATGCAGTGCCTGGGGATGGGTGCAGGATGCAGGAGGTGGGTGAGCAGCAGTGAGCCAGAGCTGGAAGAGAATTCGTGGAGGAGCAGCTCCCCCCCCAGGCCTGGAGCAGCCCATGGCCAGGCCTGGCTCCACTTCTGCTTCAGCTGCATAAAACCCAGCATCCTTTTTCCCCCCACATTGCCCTCTCAAAGCCAACTGGCAGCCTCTTGTGTTGGGCTGGACTCAAACTCTCCCCTTTCAGGTGGCCAGGACCTCATGGCAGGGGTTTGGGGACTCTGGGCCCAGCACTTCATAAATCTCTGCCCCGAAGAGCCATGGCAGGAGCAGCAGGACTGGGGGGCCCATAAACACAGGGGCTGGTTCACAAATGCCATCTCCCGGAGCTCCTTGCTGCCAGCTCCTAATCCTCTTCCTTCTCCGTCCCCTCTGAACGATCTCTCCTCCATGCTCCGTCCTTGCTGACATCTCTGGAGGCAGCAGAGGATGTTCTGGAGGCAGCAGAGGATGTTCTGCAGGGACCAATCTTGTGTTGGCACAAAGGGAGAGAACACTCCATGATCTAATGTGCCTTTTCTGCCTCTGCTGCCTATTTTTAAGAGGCTTTGGTTTTGGAATCCCCGCTGCAGATTTGCTTTCCAAGCCTCTCTCCCTTCTCCCAGCAGGGTTTCTGTACCTCTGAGCCCCCAGAATTTCTCCTCCTCCTTTTTCCCTGGACTGTGCTCTCCAGGGGTCTCTCCAGAGCCAAACACTGGTTTGATTTCTCCTGGACAAACCTCTGCCATCCCTGGTTCTGATGGATTTCAGTGCCAACAGTGTGAGCCTCAGAAATGCTCTCTGGAGCAGATGGCAGGTTTATTGCCACCCCAAAAATCAAATGTCTCTGCTTCGTGTAGGGCTCTGTAAACAAAAGCTTACTAATGATTTCAGACTGACAGGGAGTAGGCTTAGTTGGATATTGGGAAGAGACTCTTCCCTGGGAGGGTGGGCAGGCCCTGGCACAGGTTTGCCCAGAGAAGCTGTGACTGCCCCATCCCTGGAAGTGTCCAAGGCCAGGTTAGAGCAACCTGGGCTGGTGGAAGGTGTCCCTGCCCATGGCAGGAGGTGGGATGAGATAATCTTTAAGGTCCTTCTCACCCCAAACTATTCTGGGATTCTGTGAAATGAAGGCAAGAGGGAGCTCAGCCTCTCTGAGCTGGACCAAGCTGGCCCTGGGCTCCCTTCCCTCCCTGTACTCAGTTTCCTGGGGCCAAAGAGAGAGGGGGTGAGTTTTGGGAAAGCCTCAGGCTGCAGAAGAGAATGGAAGGCAGAAAGGAGAAGGCTCTGCTGGGAGAGGTGCCATGGGAAGGGCTCAGCTTCCCCCCAGCCTCCGTGGCTGGATGCAGCAGACAGGAATAGCAGAACTGCTGGGTGGAAGGGAAAAGGCTGGACTTCCCAGGTCCCCTCTTTTCCCTGGGCATGAAATTGGTATTCAGCGTGGCTGCTTGTCTAGACACCCAGCCTTGGAGAGAGCCTCGGCGAGCTCCGAGCTCGCTGGAGTGACATCCCTGTGATTATCAGTCCAGCCAGGGCTCTGCCTGATCCTGCTAATAGGAGCCTGTGGAATTGCTCCCCCCTGCCAGCACCACCAGCCCCCACGAGGTGCTGGGGGATCTCTTCCAGCATCCCAGCAGGGGCAGGAGTGGGTGGAAAGCTTCTTGGACCTTGCGTGGTGGGAAGCTCCAGGGCTGTGCTGGTGCTGCACACGCTGGGTTTGGTGTCCCTTTCTCAGCACCCAGTGGGGTCTGTGGCACCACAGGGTGGCTTTTCTAAGGTGGTTGGTTTTCCAGCCCTGGGTTTGGTGCACAGGGAGGAACAGGAAGGTGAATATGTTGGAGTGTCAGCTCAGGAGACAGAAGCTCAGCCTCCAGCTCGTGGTGGAGTGGGAGAAGCTCAAGCTGCTCCAGGAAGGGATGGATGTCCTTCCAAGCAGTTTGGGAATGCAGGCAGGGGTTGGCTTTGGGGTTGGCCTGCAGGGCTGTGCTTTGTGGCAGGTCCTGCTGCTCTCAGAGCCCCACAGAGGCTTTCAGCCCACTGGCTGGTGGTGCCCCAGTGGAGTTTCCAAGTGCTGGCTGCTCTTCCCCTTGGCCACCCCATCCTGTGCAGATGGGTGGGCTGGGCATCTCCAGCCCCAGGGAGATGGGCTTCCCCAGAGCCTGGAGAGGGCTGGGGACCCACGGGTGGCTTTGGAGGCAGGTCTGGGTTTGGTTTCCCAGCTCCTTTGAATGCTGAGACAGAAAAGTAGATCTGAGTGACAGGCTGGCAGCGCTGGCGTTCCCAGGGGTGGGAAGGAGAGTGACAGAGCTGGTCATGTTTTGCTGCATAAAGAACATGGTTCTTCTCTGTCTGTCTCTCTGTGACCTGCCTGTCCCCTGCCTGCCCTGTTTGGGGCTCCCCTGGCTGCAGAGCCTTGGATTTCAGCAGGAATGCTGCAGAGCCTCCTCTCCAAGTGCTGCCATCTCCTTTGGCTCCATGCCTGTTTATCCATTTTCCCCCTGAATTCCCCCCCTTTACCTCCTCAGCCATAATGCTAAATTTAGCCTTCCTTCTGCCACAACATAATTACACAATTTGCTACCTTATGCAATCCAGAAGTGCTCTTGGAGAGGGGTTTGGGGTTGTTGCTGCCGTGGGATGTAAATACAAAGCGTTATTGCTATCAAATCCTTTATCTCTGTGTGAAAACTTTGGAGTGCTGTGTTGATGCATTTGGTGTCACAGATATTATGGGAAGTACAGCCAGAGTGTCTTCCAGGAGAAATTGGAATTCAGTGCTGGCTTTGCTGTAACCATACTGAGAGGGTTGAAAATATGATCCTCTGTGAAAGTGGACATTCCCTGCAGCTTCTGGGCTTCAGCAGGGGCTGGAGTTGTTGTATGAGCTCAAGAAGTGTTTGGATGATCCTCTCAGGCTTTTGGGCATGGTCCTGTGCAGGGCTAAGGGATGGACTCTGATCCCTGTGGGTCCCTTCCAGCTCAGCACATCCTCTGTCTTTGTGAACAGGAAGATTTGGGAGCTGCACTTTCGACTCACCACAAATCCACGATAAACCAGAAGCTGACGGGTTTCTTGGCTGTGTTTTTTTCCCCCCAGCTCTGTCCTGTGGAGTTCCCAGAGCCCCGAGGAACGGTGTTGTCTTTGGCAAGGAGTACACAGTGGGCACAAAGGCCGTGTACCACTGCAACCAGGGCTTCCAGCTGCAGGCAGGAGCCGAGCCCAGCACCGAGTGCCTGCAGTCGGGGCAGTGGAGCAATGGGAACCAGCCCCCGCAGTGCGTGGGTGAGTGTGGGGCCAGCACGGTCCCACTGGGAATTCGGGGGGTCCATTCAGCAGTGTGTCCCCCCTGTGGCACGGACAGCTTTGCCTCAGGGGTGTGGTGTTGAGGACACTGTGTTTGTAACCCTCACTCACTGGGTAAACGTCCCCTCTCGTGGTGTCCTGGTGTGCCAGCTGTGCAGCAGAGGTGCCAGTGCTGCCTGCTCCTTGAAAATGCACCACACTCGGAGCCACAGAGCTGGAAGGGACCCCCAAGGATCATCCAGTCCAACTCCTGGTCATCCCCAAAAGTCACCCCCTGTGCCCCAGAGCATCACCCAAACCCTCCTGGAGCTCTGGCAGCCTCGGGGCTGTGCCCACTGCCCT
>JAWWEW010000060.1:4001711-4014892 GCA_035583185.1 Anabacerthia variegaticeps
AAACTGGTTCATGTACAGTCCCAGTTTGGGATCACTTACTCCGAACTGGTTCCTGTACATCCCAGTTTGGGATCACTTACTCCAAACTGGTTCATGTACAGTCCCAGTTTGGGATCACTTACTCCGAACTGGTTCCTGTACATCCCAGTTTGGGATCACTTACTCCAAACTGGTTCATGTACAGTCCCAGTTTGGGATCACTTACTCCGAACTGGTTCCTGTACATCCCAGTTTGGGATCACTCATTCCCAGCTGGTTCATGTAAGTCCCAGTTTGGCACTGGGGGTGCAGGCTCTGCTGCTGAGCCCTGCATGGCCAGGTCAGAGCCTTGGCTCTGTTTTGCCTTTAAATAATGATTTTTTTTCCCATTTCCACTCTAAAGACCCTTAAAGAAACCCCCCTGAAACTGCGACCTGTGTGATTTGCAGCCCCCTCCTGCTCCTTTGGCAGCCACTGCCCCTCTCTGCCCCACCCTTTGGATTGTGTTGTGATTCTCTGCTGTTGTTTGTTTGCAGTTGTAAACTGTACTGACCCCGGGCACCTGGAAAACAGCGTGCGGCAAGTGCAGCCCAGCGGGCCCCACAGATTCAGCTTTGGAACCACTGTGTCCTATCAGTGCAGCCATGGATATTATCTCTTGGGGACACACGTCCTCACCTGTCAGGGGGATGGCACTTGGGACCGTGCCCTCCCACAGTGTCTTTGTAAGTGCTCCACGATAATCCCACCCAGCCCCGGGGGCTTCGGTGCTCGTGTCTTGGCAATCCTTCTGTGGGTTCTGTAGGTTCAGGTCCTGAAGTTGGGGGTGTGAGGAGGCAGGTCCTGCTGCTGGCAGTGCTTTCTCCTGCAGGAGAAGGCACATCCCAAGCGGTTTTCCTGGTTCTGTGCAGCTCCAGCTGGAAGAGTGTAGGGGGAGAAGGGCAGAAGCACCTCTGGAGCAAAAACCTGCCCGGAGAGGGTCATGCAGGTCACCTGAGTGGGGTCACACACCTGAGTGGGGTCACACACCTGAGTGGGGTCACACCTGAGTGGGGTCACACCTGAGTGGGATCACACACCTGAGTGGGATCTCACACCTGAGCAAGGTGACACCTGAGTGGGATCACACTGAGGTCACACCTGAGTGGGATCACACACCTGAGCAAGGTGACACCTGAGTGGGATCACACTGAGGTCACACCTGAGTGATGTGACACCTGAGTGAGGTGACATTCCCACTCATCCCCAGGGCTTTGGGGCAGGGAAACGACCCTGGAGTAAATACAGAATAAATTCATTCTGCTGCAGTGCAGGTGCTGAAGAGGATTTGCTTCCTCATCCCTGCTCTGTGTCTATCCCACTTTTTCCCAGTATCCCAACTCTTTCTGGAGTTGGCACTGGTTGGTTCTGGGTGATGGTTTGGCTTGAGGTGCATTTCTAATAGAGTGGAAAGACACCAAATCCTCCTGCTGGCCTCGTGTAACACCCAGGCCAGGAGGTCTCTGTGGTTGTAGGATGGTGTCAGTGGTGCTCTCCCGATATCCCCTGGCCTTCACTGGGAGAAATCAAGATCCAAAGAGTATTTTGGTTGCCTTTTAGGGCTGCCCAGTGAGCTGGAGGTGCAGGCAGGACCAGACCCAGCCCCACCACAGCCGAGTTGTCCTTACTGGACACAAACCCAGCTGTGATCCCATTCCCTGGCATAAGGAATGGCCATGGTGCTCCAGGAATTGGAATTGGCTTAAGCTGTTCCAAAGCCACAGCTGATTCTTTTTTTTCCTCCTTGTATTATCCCTCCACTCCCAGCCATGCAAAGTTTTGGGCACGTTTTCCTTTCCTTTTGTGAGCAGCATGTCCCGTCCTCACCTTGCAGACCCTGCACAGGCCCTGGGGAATTGATAAGTGATATCCCCTCTTAGCACAGCTCAGGGGGCTCCAGGGGGGGTTTCCCTGTTAAACTTGGAGCCTGAGAACCCTAATAGTGCCCCCAGCTTTCCAGCTGAGCACAGGGGATCTCCTTCCTTAAAATGCTGAGCGTGACTTGGAGGATTTGTGGGCTTTCTCAAAACTTTGGAAACTCAGGTCAGTTTTACAACTAATGACATGGATTCCTGGGGTTGGTAGTTAAAAAGGAAAAGAGATTTTTGCCTGTCTTTGTTTCCTGTGTGGTGAACTTTATTCTGAGAGGGGTGAGGCTCTGGCAGGGGTTGCCCAGAGAAGCTGTGGCTGCCCCATCCCTGGAAGTGTCCAAGGCCATGTTGGAACAACCTGGGCTATTGGAAGATGTCCCTGCCCATGGCAGGAGGTGACACTGGATGATCTTTAAGGTCCCTCCCAACCCAAATCATTCCATGACTCTGAACTTAAGATTTGCTCAGTGCTGACACTTAAACCCCTTTCAAATCCCTTTGAGGGATGGGAGAGTCAAGTCCATGGGAGCAGAGCCTGACACAGCACGGGAAACACACTGTTGCCATAAATCCTCTGAAAAGCCCCGTGTCAGTGGTGGTTTGAAGCCCAGCTGAGGCTGCTGGAGTGTGTTATTAAACTGTTGGTTACACTCTGAGCTCTCAGCCCCCTTTTCCTCGTGTGGTGTCTTTGGGTTTAGTCACAGCTCTGCACCAGAGTGTCTCAACACCCTCGTGCCCACACACCCTCGTGCCCTGCTCTTTATTTGCTGCCTAATGCCAGCTGGACTATTTTTGGCCTCCAGCAGAGGGAGGGAGGCTGTTTCCACCTCCCAAGAGCAGTCTTTAGGCTGAGCATCCTCAGCCAAACCCTTCTCCCAGCCCCTGGATCTGTCAGTGTGCACTTGTCAGCAGCTTCCCTGGCTCCTCTCTCATTGCTGAGCCAAAGCAAACCTATTAATTCTTGTTAGTGGTGGGTCTTGCTGGCCACGGTTGGGTGAGCAGTGCTTGGAACCTGCTGGGGGGTTTGCTGAGGTGTGACACAGCATCAGTCACAGCTGGGAACGGGGAGGGGAGGGGGGAGCATGGCAATATTCATGGTTTCTTCCAAGGAACCTGCCAAATGCCTGTCAGTGTCAAGACTAGGCTCTTCTGCACAAAACCTTGGCAGCTCTTGCAGGACTGAGCTCTCCTGTGCAGAGGCTGATGCCAGGTCTGCTGTGCCACTCCTGCCCTGTGGTGTGAGCCACTGGGGGCTTGGTGGGATCTGGGGTAGGTCCCAGAATCATTTAGAATCATAGAATGGGATTATGGAATCATCAAGGCTGGAAGAGACCTTCAAGATCCTCAGGTCCAACCACCCACCCAGCACTGCCCCTGTAACCCCTGAGCCACTAAACCACATCCCCCAGACCCTTCTAAACACCTCCAGGGGTGGGGACTCCACCACCTCCCTGGGCAGCCCCTTCCAGTGCCTCACCACCCTACCAGTGGAAACATTTTCTTCTCATATCTGACCTGATTCTCCCCTGTCTAAGCTTGGAAAGACCTCAAAGATCGAGTCCAGCCTTTGACTGGTCAGTTAGGTGTCAGCTCAGCTAGATGGGTGGGTTTAAGCCACCAAAATCCCATGCAGTGACCTCGGACATGCAGCACTTTGTACCTGCTGCCTCTGTCTTTGAAGGAGCATCATCCCTGGAAGTGTCCGGGACCACACTGGACAGGGCTTGGAGCCATCTGGGCTAGTGGACGGTGTCCCTGCCCATGGCAGGGGATGGCAATGACATGATCTTTAATGTCCCTCCCAACCCAACCCGCTCTGTGGTTCCCGTGTGGCTGGAGCTGTTGCCTGTGTCTCTTGCAGTGGTGTCCTGTGGCCACCCCGGCTCTCCCCCCCACGCTCAGATCTCGGGGGACAAGCACACCGTGGGCTCCGTGGTCAGGTACAGCTGCCTCGGGAAGAGGACCCTGGTGGGGAATTCCACGCGGATGTGCCAGCTGGACGGGCGCTGGAGCGGGTCCCTGCCCCACTGCTCAGGTGAGGGGAAGGGGGGTCAGCACAGCGTGGCAAAGATGTTCAGCCACTGGAGAGTGTCCAAAGGAGGGCAGTGAGGATGGGGAAGGGTCTGGAGGGGAAGAGTGTGGGGATACTGAGGGTACTTGGGGTGTCCAGCTGGAGAAGAGGGGACTGAGGGGAGACCTCATTGCAGGAGGGGCAGGCACTGATCTCTGCTCGGGGGGGACCAGGAATGGGCTGGAGTCGTGTCAGGGCAGGGTTAGCTGGGATCTCAGGGAAAGGTCCTTCCCCCAGAGGGTGGTGGGCACTGCCCAGGCTCCCCAGGGCAGTGGGCACGGCCCCAAGGCTGCCAGAGCTCCAGGAGGGTTTGGATGATGCTCTGGGGCACAGGGGGTGACTCCTGGGGATGGTCCTGTGCAGGGCTGAGGGTTGGACTCGATGATCCTGGTGGGTCCCTTCTAGCTCAGCACATCCTGTGATGATCCTCCACCCCTTTTCTCCTGTGAGGGAGGTTGTGGAGGGCTGGAAATCGCTGCAGCTCAGCCATCCAGCCTCCTGCACCCTGGCTCATAAACCCTGGCAGAGAGTGGAGCAGTGGCTGGCAGGAGGAGAAAGAACTCCCTGCAGCAAATGGCTGTGCTGGGAGCGGGTGCAGCTGCTGCTTGGGATCTGTCCCTGCAGAGCCCACACTGCAGGAACGTGTCGGACACAAAATGAGGTTCTTGCATCCCATCTGCAGTACCTGCCCCTCCTTCTCGTGCCTTCCACTAAAGGAAGCCCACGTGGCCCCTTTGCAGGGCCTGACATCTGCTGCTACAGCCCCACAGGTCTGCACAAGGCAAGTGGAAGCTGGTACAGTGAGTTTCTACATCATCAGCATCTCCACAGAGAGCACTTTGGCAGCAGAAGTCCTTCCTTGCTACTGGGTGGGAAAGGTCTTACACTGAGAACATCCTAATGGGCAAAAAAAAGCCCCTGATGGAACAGATTTGGGTCAAAATCGTGGGGGATGCAGTGAGATGTGATGGCCAAGCCTCCCTGGAGGTGGGGTCTGGTGGTCCCAGCAGAGGGGAGGGTGCTGAGTGACTAGTGGGATGCTGTGCCAAGCCCTCCCCACGCCACCCCATCACCTGTTCCTTGGAGGTGACATAAGAACTTAGCTGGAGCAAAGCATTTGGGACAAGTGTTAATTTTTAATTATGCCACTTAGATTTAGCAGCTCCACTTGACCAAGTTTAACCTCTGATGTGGAAGGGGAAGGGAAATGGAGTGGAGCCATCCTGGTGTTTGGGAGCCGTGGCTGCAGAGTTCTTGGTCTGGAGCTGCTCAGGAGGTTTTCTGCTCCAATTCGTGCCATTTCCCCTTGTGGTTCTCACTGTCCCCTGTCACCTCTGGGGGTGGACTTTTGGGGACATTCAGCTTTCCTCTGCCTAGTTTCTGCTGACACACCTGGTGTGGGAGGCTTTCTGAAGGACTGCTTGGAGGCAGCTGTAGACCAAGGCTGATGGCCCTGGTGGGGCTGGGTGAATGCCCAGCATCCCAGAACCATCCTTTCCACCCAAGGGCTTGGGGAAAGGCTCCTCCTTCCCCCCAAACCCAGGTGGAGCAGTTACAAAAGCAGGGAAGAGGCAGAACACAGCTCAGGTTGTGTCCTGCCAAAGGTGGCGTGTGGAAGGTCCCCATGGTGTGACAGCCCTTTTTGCCAGATGGAACTACAGCCTTTACGTGAAAGGCACAGTTGGCTCTGGAACATTCTGCCCCTTCTCTGCACAGGGCAGCTCCTTCCCCGTGGGATGAATATCTCAGTTCTGTCCATGGCCTTTCCTGGGTTGAGGGTGGCTGTGTTTGCACAGACTGTTGGTGGAGCAAGCCAAGAACATGGGGCAGGCAGTGGGGAGGTGACCATTCCTCCAGAGGGTCCCTGCTCCAGAGCTCCACTGTGCAGCTCTGAGTATTCTGAGCCTGTTTCTCCCCCTCTGAGCTCCAAACCCAGCTGCTCCTTGTTCTGTGAGCACGGCAGGGTGTGCTGGGGTGGCTTGGGACATGCTGGAGGGAAAACATCCACAGAATCACAGGCTGTGCCGAGTTGGAAAGGACCCTCGAGGATCGTCGAGTCCAACTGCAGACCCTGCTCAGGAGCATCCCCAAGAGCCTGGGAGCATCCACATGATTTGTGCTGGAGCAGCTGCCACGAGAAGCAGCCACAGCTGGTGGAGGCCCCTCCTTGGGATTCAGGAATTATGGCCATGCTTTGCAGCCAGCTCCCAACCAGTGGGGTCAGGGGGGTATCCCATCTGGAATGTGGCTGCTCTGCTGGCAGCCACTCGTGGTTAGATTCCCCCCTGACCATCTCGTGCTTGCTCTCTGTGTCCAGGGGGCAGCCAGGGTGTGTGTGGTGACCCGGGCATCCCGTCCCATGGCATCGGGCTGGGGGACGACTTCGACGTGGGCAGCGTGGTGCGGTTCAGCTGCGAGCCCGGCTATTCCCTGCGCGGCTCCTCCGAGAGGACCTGCCAGCCCAACGGCTCCTGGAGCGGCACCCAGCCCGAGTGTGAAGGTATTGTCCTCTCCCATGTCCCCCCAGCCCGCTGGCTGTGCCCAAAAATCCCCCCAGCAGGGGCTGCCCTGCCCGGCCCCTCCGCCGGCACCACTTCGGCGTGGTGAGAAATGGTAGAGAAATAATTCTCTTGCTCGTGGTTTCCTCCAGACACCGTGGGGGGAATGTGTGTCCAGGAGTGCCACTTCTGCCCTTCCCAACATCTGCAGGTCGTACCCCTCAGAGCAGGGGTGTTGGTGCTTCACTTCTGTGCACACCCAGCTGTGTTCTGCTGTGCAGGGGGCACCAGGGTGGTGTCAAGGGCTGTGGGTTCGTGCCAACATCTGGATTGAGGGGTAGGGTAGGGTAGGAAGAGCATTTGAGATCAAGTCCTTATTTCCTGTCATCCCCTAAGATTGTTGATCACACACTCCCTCCAGGCATCACTGGGGTCCCCTGATCTCCGTGGTCAGAAACACCCCATTTCAGTGTCAGAACTGTGGGTGCCACTGCCTAAGTCATTTGTGGAGGAAATTCAGCTGAGTGAGAAACAGCAGCAGCTTCCACCCTCCCTGCGAGCTGGGACTGGCACAGGGGAGAGTCATTGCCATTCAGCAGAAATGCAAAATGCAAATTCTCCTCCAGTGAGCACATTTTTGTATTTGAAAGCCCCAACCCCCTGATTTTTCCATTTGAAGGAATGGAATAAGACCCTATAATCCAATAAATAACCTCCTTGCTGGATTCTCCAGGCTGTGCTGCTCCCTGCTACTGTTCTATACAAGTGGTTAAAGCCACCAGGGCAAGAACAAAAGCCAAAAATGAGGCAAGAGACCAAGTGCAAAGAGACCTGGGCAAGTGCTTCTCTCCAGCTGTTTCAAAAGCCAAAAGCTTAGGGAGAGTTTGTAAATGAATTGGAAATTTATTCTAAATTGATGAAGCTCTTGATTGAAAAGACACTGAATCATGTTATTAATACACTCAGTTCTCAGGGGTTTTTTTTACCACTCTCTGTTTTTTTCTGTCAGTGGGAAGGCTCCAGTCATTAATCTCAGGATAAATAACCCATCAGGTTCCAGAGGCACCAAAATACAGATCCCTGGCAGATTTTTTCCATACTTGATGAAGAATAACAACATTATGCCTATAATGCAGTCACTTAATGTTAAGTGCTGACTGGCCAATGTAGGAAAGTGATTCCCAGAGATGAGCTGGTCCCTGTCATTTGTATTCACCACGAGTCCCAGGTTCTCTGGCTGCACTTTGAGTGCTGTATCCAGCCCTGTGGAACAGGAATTTAGAGGAGGGGGAGAGGGGAGTTGAATCTGGGGGGAATTCCTGGCAGCTGGAGATGAAGGCTGAGTGTCCAGGCAGGTCCCTGGGAGGGGTGGGCGCCTCTGTGGCCCTGGGATTGCTGCTCCCAGCTGCCCAAAGGGAGCAAGAGCAAGGCTGGTGCCACTCCACAGCTCCCCAGCACTTCCCTGCCCAGGGAATTCATGGAAATTGCTCCCCAGCTCAGCTGCTGGAGGGGCACAGAGAGGCTCGGGCTGAGCAGCAGGAGATGGGGCTGTGGCAGTGCCAGTGGACACACTGCAAATCCAGCAGCAGGAACAGGAGGGAAGGAGGGGAGAGCCCTGATCTCCATTTCAGAGAGACTCATCTGCTCTACCAGGTTCAACTCCAAAGCCTGTGCTTGACTTTGGAGTCAAGGGGCTGATGTTCCACCATGGGTGTCTCCCTGCACTGCACTGGGACCAGGCTGGCTTGGATCACTGGGAGCACTGGGCTTCCCACAGGGTCACCCTGGAACTCACCAGCTCTGGATCTCCTACCTTCTACCCACTGAAATGTTATCTAAGGCAGCCAAAGGAGCAGGGAGGCAGGAAGAAAGTCACAAGTGATTTTCCCCAAAACGTCCAAATGGTTTGGAGTGGAATTAAATGGATTGCAGGGCCTCTCCCTGAGCCTCCTGCTCTGCCCTGCTTTATGGAGCTCTGCTTTTGTTGTGCTCAGTAAGAGCAGCTTTCCAGAGTGGCAGATTTCAGGCCTCATTTAGCTTTAATTTTCAGCAGATTTTAAAGTGTAAATGTACTTTGAGATGCTCTTTTCCCCCTCCTCCCCGATGCCCTGGGTTTGTTCACAGAGGAGGGATGCAGGAAGGGACTCACTTGTGCTCTGTGCTCCCTCCTCTTCCTCTTAAAAGCTGAGCAGAATCTTTGCCTTTAGCGTGTTTATTGTTTCTCCAAGTGAATTAAAACTGCATGCAAAATGAGCCGGGGCTCAGGCTGCTCTTTGGCAGTTTCAGTAGAGGGAAATGATTTATTTTAAGTGATAACAGTGGGAAAAGGAACTGAGTTTCGTCTGCTGCTCATTTGACTGCTGAGGACATGGGAGGTGGCAGGGCTGGGATTCGGGTCTAGACTGTTTTATTCCCCCTGTCCCTGCGTGCCTGGGTGGGTTATGGGTTACTGGGAACATGAAACAGCCTGGAAATTACCAGCCCTGAAGGGAAGGCTTTGAGACTCTCGAAGCCCTGAGCTGTGCCTTCTTCCAGCAGGAGGTTCTGCTGGTGTGTCAGGCACCATTAGGGGAGTGTTTTGGAAGGGAACAGAGCCTGGAGGAGGCACTGGGGGTTATAAAGAGCAGCTCAGGGAGGGGGGACATGCAAAGGACACGGTGCCCATGTGCCACCTCAGTGCCCCTCATGGGGCTGGCTGCTCCCTGGGACCCCTCTGACCATGAGCAGGGGGTGTTTTCTGGGCAGAACGAGGGGAAATGAAGTATTTCATGAATACCAGCACTTGCTCCTTGCCCTGCCCTGGGTGCTGTTGCTCTGGGTGCTGGGCTGGCAGCTCAGCAGTCTTGCCTGCTCACTCTCTGAGCATCACCTGAGCAGGACCCAAAGAAATTCCCTTCTCCCAGCAGCTCCTCGCTGTAAAACATGGGAAACAGCAAAGGAAGGTGAGGGGGAACCTTCAAGCTTTTCAGAAAAGGGATGTGTGGATTGGAAGCCAATTAATCATTGCTGAGCTCTGGAGCCCCCCTGAGCACTGGGGTGTTTTCTGTGGCACAGGCACTTTGTACCACAGAGGAGCTTCCCAGATTCCCCCTGCAGGGATGGGATCCTGGGATCAGCTCTGCTGGCTCTCAGGGGTGCAGGGACACACCAAGGTCCCACTGTCCCTGTCTGCAGGCCACCCCCAGTGGCCTCAGAAGCCACTTGTTTTGTTGTTCCTAACTCATTGTTTACCCCCTCTCTGCTCACTTGCAGGATTAGATCCTGTTGGTATTTTAATTACTATTTTAGGCATTCAGTCCTTTCATCTTTGTATTTATGGCTTCTGTTCTGCGTGGCCCAGCCAGGTCACAGCTGATCCACAAGGCCATTAAACCATTTCCACGAGTCCCCTCGTAGTCCCAAAACCAATAATTTGGGGTCATCTCTGCCTGTGTTTGGCCACGTGAATAAGCAGAGCAGTTTGGGCAGGAGAGAACTGATGTATGGGCAGGCAGTGAAACAGCAATTTAGAGCTTTGGGGAGGTGATGGAATGTGACTTTGATCCCAGCATCTCTTGGAAAGGACACCAGGTATCGGAGGGCTCCTTAAGGAGCTCCACTTGGGATGGGTTGGGAGCCACACCGAGCTCTGTGCACACAGCCCAGAGCAGAGATTAGTGCCCTCCTGTCACACAGATCTCCCTCCAAGCAGCTCCTGTGTTAACAGCCTGTCAGCAAAGGCAGCAGCGAGAGGGCAAGGCTGCTCTCCTCGCCTTGCTGGGCTCGTTGTGTTTCACCACGGAGAACAACTGGGGCAACTGGGGGGTGTGTGGTCCAGGAGGGCCACCAGGGCTGGGCACGGTGATGCCCTCCCAGAGATTATGGTGTGTTGCTGGGGAAAGGGGGAGCAAGGGATTTTCTTGGCAAAGAGCTGGGATTTGTGTTGAAGCCTTGCCTTGATTCCTGTGATTTTCCTTTAGGTGCTGTAATTTCGGAGTCAATGAGGGCTGGGGGCAATTACTGCAGGTGCTTATTTTGCCATGACAGAGCTCTGTGCTCCAGCAGCCCCTCCTGGGCCTTTGTGTTCCTGGGGTGCTGAGACACTTCACACATAGAACTTGGGCACTGACAACCCTGTAATTGTGTTCCCACAATATTCTCCCTCCTCTGAAAGGATAATTGGACATGGCTGGGCAGTGAGCAGTGCCACAGTGGGAGGGCAGCAGGCTCCCTTTCTGCTTTCCCTCCTTTGAATGCTGCAAAGTTGTTGACATCTCAGCCTTGGGACTTGGACTCCATGATCCTTATGGATCCCTTCCAGGTCAGGATATTTTAGGATCCCAAAGGCAAAGAAACTCACTCAGCTCCAGGGACTTGCAGGGAACAGAGTGTTTTCCCGTCCCCTGACAGGGATGCAGGTCCTTGGCAAGGCAGAGCCCTGCTCTGAGCTGAGGAGTGGCTCTGAGCATCCTCTTGGACCGATGCAGCTGATTTTCCATGGAATAGCCACTTCCCACTGAGCTCATCCAGAGGATTTACAGATAATCTTATATTTATTGAGAACGGGCAATTGCAGGAGAAAAGCCTTCTTTGTTTTGGGGGGGTTGGTTGTGTTTTGGGGGGTTTTTTCTTTCTAATTTGGCCATCTTGCTTTCCAGTTATATCCTGTGGGAACCCAGGAACCCCCAGCAATGCCAGGGTCATCTTCAATGATGGCCTTGTTTTCTCCAGTTCCATCATCTACCAGTGCAGGGAAGGTTATTACTCCACAGGAGTGCTGAGCAGGCACTGCACAGTGAACGGGACGTGGACTGGGACCAGTCCAGAGTGCACAGGTGAGCACTGGGGGGGATTGCTGGGGGATGAGGTGCTCCCTGTGGCTGTGCCCTCACACGTGTCACCACTGAGCTGTGTGGTGGCAGCAGCAGAGGCTCAGCCCATGGGCTCTGCCGGTGCCTAATGGAAAAGTCTTGCTTCAGCTTTGTTTCCTTCCAGCTGGATGAAGGGAGCTCTGTAGTAATTCCATGAGTAGATGTCAGCCAGCCAGGAGGGGCTCTCTGGGGCTGCTCCTGAATGTGCTTGTTCCTGGGGTGAGCCTGAGCTGAGCCCCTGCCCAAAAACCCTCGGTGCAGGGGTTATGTTTCCTGCATGGGGAACGTGGCTGGGGCCAAGTATGGTCTTACATAAGAGGCAGTAACTGGGCTAAAGAGGAGGGAACTGCCTTCCCCCAGCCCAGATGTGACCCAGGTTTGCTTTAATGTTTCATGTGTGTTAACACAGCTTCTTGCAAGGTCTTAATGTGCCATTAAGATCCCTGAGTACAAGCAAAGCTTTCCCCACCTGCTGGAGCCCAGCACTCTCCACATGCTCTGTGCTCCAAACCCTCCCTTCTCCAGGGCTGGCTGAGTACATCCTGCCTTGTAGAAGTGCTCAGGACCCTCAGGTGTCTGGTTGTGGCAGACCCAGAAGTGTGAGGGAAGGGCTGGGCAGCCAAACCCATTTGTTTCCTTGTCTCTGGCAGTGATCAACTGTGGTGACCCCGGAGTGCCGGCCAACGGGGTCAGGCTGGGCACCGACTTCACCTACAACAAGTCCGTGGTGTTCCAGTGCACCCCTGGCTACATGATGGAGTCAGACAGGGCCTCTGCCCTCACCTGCACCAAAGACCGCACCTGGAATGGCACCAAGCCCTCCTGCAAGGGTAAGAGTCCTGCAGACACAGAGGTTGGGGCGAGGTACAAAGCATCGTGCCTGGAGCCCTCCTGGGTGTTGCTTGGCTCTGTCACTCCATCTGTCCCCTCTTCGTGGCACTTCCACCATCCAGCACGTTTTCCAGCACGAACTCCTTGCTATCTTTAGGTCTATCAATCAGCACTCCGTGCCTGGGAGGGAGGCAGTCGCTCCCCTCCGTGTGGCAGAGAGGGAACAGCGAAGCACAGAGAGCAAAGTGACAGAAGCCGAGATCAAACTCAAATGAAATATCGTGTTTTGCAAGCAACCGCTCCTTGGCATCGCCAGAAACATCTGAAAAATGGTTCTTCGGAGCCTTTTCATTATTCCCCTCTTCTGAGATTGCTCCTGTAGTTCTGAGATAGAAAAGGGAAATAATAAAGCAGTTGCTGGGCAAGCTGCATCTCTTCTGTGAGTGTTTTACTCCCCCACCAAGTGCAGATAAGGCTTGTAGCAGCATCTGTGCACTTCTTTAGCAATCTGGAAAATTCACCTGTCATGATGCTGATATAAATACAGACCACAGAGAAACTTTCAAATGCACTGCAGCTCCTTCAGAGGCTGTAAAGAGCAATTCTTACACTCCTCTTTCATTCTCTGCACTGAGCTAATGTTGCAGGAATAATCCAGAATGTGGCCAAGAGACTCATTTGGAGGCCAGGCTGATTTGCACAGGTTTAGCATCTTTCCCAATGCTCCCCTGAGCTGAAAAGCAAAGCACTGCAAAAATGTCATATTAAAGCACCCCAGAGTGGATGAAATACCGACAGGTTGTTGCTTTAGCTGCTGATCTGAAACTCAGCCAGGTTGTCCAAAATGTATGAATCTTTCAGGGGATCTGAGATGAGTTTTCACGCTAAGTCAGGGTAAGTTCTCACTTTCTGGAAATGAACATCGACTCAGAAATCTGGCTTGGAGAGAGATCAGCAAAAGGCTCTTCTTCCCCCAGAGGGTGGTGGGCACTGCCCAGGCTCCCCAGGGCAGTGGGCACGGCCCCAAGGCTGCCAGAGCTCC
>JAWWEW010000060.1:4024240-4048935 GCA_035583185.1 Anabacerthia variegaticeps
CAGGAGGGTTTGGATGATGCTCTGGGGCACAGGGGGTGACTCTTGGGGCTGGTCCTGTGCAGGGCTGAGGGTTGGACCAGATGATCCTTGGGGGTCCCTCCCAGCTCAGCCCATCCCGTGACTCCCTGACCTCTGTGGATCTCCAATCCCTCTCTAATCCTGCAGGAGAAGACCAAAAGTCCCCTTCAATGGCTACGCTGGCCACGAGAACACCAACGTGCGGGCCACCTTCGAGAACCCCATGTACGACCGGAACCTGCAGCCCACGGACATCGTGGCCAACGAGGCAGAGTTCACAGTGAGCACGGTGTGCACGGCCGTATAGCACCACCCTCCAGACACTCAGGTGAGGGCTGGCCACTGCTGCCACCCCCAACCCACCCCAGGATGGAATCCCACCTCTCTCCCACCAGTCTCCCACCTTCTGCTAGCCCAGGTTGCCCCAAGCTGGAGTTGGGGGCTCCGCCAGGGATGGGGCAGCCACGGCTTCACACCAGGAGGAATTCCTTCCCAGTATCCCACCTAACCCTGCCCTCAGTTTGATGCTGTAGGTCAAAGGAGCCCCCAGAGTTGTTGGGGTTGCCCAAAAGAGCTGGTGGTTCTTGGGGTGCCCTGTGTAGGGCCAGGAGTTGGACTCAGTCCTTGTGGGATGTTCTGGTTCTAAGGAACCATCTCCACATGGGGCCAAACCCAGACTCACAGGTTGGGACTCACAAGCACCATCGAGCCCAGCTCCTGGCCCTGCCCAGGACCATCTCTGGGTCTCATGTGCTGGTTGTTGGTTGGGAACCCCTTGGAGACCAGTGGCCAAGCAAACCCCCCCAGTATACCTGTGGTGAGAAGAGCCCCAAGGTGAAGGAAGGGATGGGTCACTCTGTGGCTCCAGACGGGGGTTTGCACAGTGGCCAGGGGGTTAAAAGTTTTACTGCAGAGAGGAATCGCTTCATGTCCTAAATGAAAGTGGCCTGTGGAGCCTTCCAGGCTGGAATGTTCTCAGTTGAGGAGAGTGGAGCCATTGCAGGCTCTCCCAGCCTTTCTGGGGGTAATAACAAACTGTTGGCTTTGCTTTCCTCCTCTCCCAGATTCCTGCGGGGTCGGTGTCTAGTGGATGATTGTGTTTCACCTCACTAGTCTCCATCCATCCCCTGCCCATGTCCCTCCTCCCACCCTTGCTGAGGCCGTGGAGAAGCTGCTGCACCTCGTTGGACTCGGTGTGAACTCCCGAGGGACTGCTGGGTTGTCCTCTGTAGTCCTTCCCCACCTGGATCCACCCTCTCCATCCTGCCGTGGATCCTGAAGCCAACCAAAGGTCTGCTCCTGCTCAGCTCCTCCCTCCCACCCTGCCAGGGGGTCTCAGCCCAAATTCCCTGGGGAAAGGGAGGACCTGGCAAGGCTTTTCCAACCTGCTCCTGGTGGAGTGTTCCCGGAGGGAGCCGTGGGGTGTGTGGGGTCCCACCAGCTGCCCCCCGACTTTGGGAAGAGCCTGGGCAACAAAGAGGCACAAAGTGGGTTGTGCACAAGGTGCTGCCTGGATTTATGGGAAAACCCCAGGATGGGACAGGCTGAGCTCTCTGTTTGTCTGTGTTTGGGTCTGTGGGCTATTTCTTTGGTGTATTTTCTACCCCAGGGCTTTTGCAGGGGAAGAGTTTTCAAACGGGACCTTTCCATGGGAAAAGCAAAACGTTGGAAGCTTTTCCCCTCTTCCCTGTGCCATTTTCCTTTGGGCATTCCTGCTGTGTTCGTTCCTGCAGCTCTCAGGGCTGGGGAGGAAACATCCCCCCTGTGTGGCTGCTGATTTGAGCTGTGTCCAAACACCCTGAGCTGACAGACACGAGGAGGGGACAAAAACCTCTTCAAAAAGAACTCTCGAACAAACCCTGATTTCCCCCCCAATCCGAAAGCCTTTGCCCTTTCCATATTGATCCTCCAAATGGCAATGCAATAAGAGTTTTAATTTCTCTCCAAAGCTGCTCCCTTAATTTCCCAGGGGCAGAAAGGTTGCCTTGGCTTTCCTGGGAGCAGATAAGGCAGCTTGACATTTTTCCTGCCTTAGAGGAGGGCGATGCTTTGGTGACTTTCTCCTCCTCTAATAAGGAGCAGAGCTGCTCTTGTTGATCCAGGCTTTGGGTCTGTTTGGGCTGAGTCACTGGTTTTTTGGGGGCCAGGGAGGGAGCAGTGGCATTTCCCCAAGGGAGTGAAAATCCAGCTGTGTCACTGAGGCAGCTTCTTCTTCCCGAGGACTGGGAGGGAAATGAGCATTAAACCTCTCGGGGGGGGTTCCCATCCACGCTCTCATTCAAGCTGTAGCTTCCCCCTCCCCTGATGTCAGCCGAGGTTCTGCCTAATGAAAACCACAGGGTAGGTTTTTCTTCTGGTTTGTTTGTTCTTTTACTCTCTCTCTGTGTGCGTGTGTGTGTGTATATATATAAATATATATTATTTTTTTTACTTCTGTCTCTTCTCCAGTGCTCTTAGAGTAAAGCAGCTTTCTCCAGCCTCACGGCTGAACAGCCAGCCTGCCAAAAAATGTCCCCTCTGCTCCCCCCAAAGCAGGAAAAGGTGCTGTGATTTATTTCTCTATCCCTGAGAGGTGGGAGCAGGAGCCAGAGCCCTGGTGCCAGGAGGGCAGCAGTCAGTGGGGTGGTGCCCATGAGGGGCTGGGCACACAGGGAGCTCAGGGCACTGCTGGGTCGTGTCCTGCAGCAGGGAGAGCTCCCAGCTGGGCCAGGGGGTGCTGAGAGGGCTCTCCAGGCTGGAATTCCATGGGCAGCCACGCTGGGCTGGGCTCTGCCCCTCGGGGGGCTCCTCCAGCTTGCAGGACACGGATCCCAGAGGGCTCCCACGGAGGGGCAGTGACAGAGGGGACCCAGCTGGGCTGTGGGGACACTCAGGTGTGGGGCCAAGGCTCGTCCCCCCTCCAGTTCACCAGCTGGGCAACCCCAGGGAAGGAGGAGCTGCCTCCCTGTGCCCAGGGGGAACAGCACTGGGATATTCCCTTGGATTCCGAGGGGAGCAGCTGCTTCCTGCCCTCAGGTGGGCTCTGCTGGCCCAGCCTTGTCCCCAAGGTCCCCCCCAACCTGAATTACCCCATGCTCTGTGCCCCTGGCCAGACCCCCAGCCAAACCCAGCCCAGGTCCTGTCCCTGCCGCTCCGGCACCCGCAGGGTCCCAGCTCCTCTTCCAGCCCCCAAAATTCCAACCCCTCCCCGGGAATCCTTGCAGGTTCTTGTCCCCTGAGCTCCAGGAAAGCCCCTCCTGGCTGGGAGGGTGCCCCGTGTGGAGGGCAGGGCTGCACACCCATACGCACACATTGGCTCTCCAGACCCTCCTGCCTCCCCCCCATTCCCTGGAATAAGCAGGAGAAACCCATGGCAAGGTGTGTAAAACGAACCCCAATTACTGAAACACCCAGGGGAGGAGAGGGGAAGCTCTGCCCAAACAGGACTTGCTGCTTTGGACCCCCAAAGTCCCTTTTTCTGCTGTTGCCCAAGTAGCAAAGGGAGTGGGAGGGGGTTTGGCCCATTTTTTTGCAAGCTGGCTGGGACCTGATGCGTGACGTTCTCCATCCTTGTGCCCAGAGGACTTGCATTATGTTAAAAAAAAGAAATGAAAAAGGTAAAAAAAAAATAAAATCTAAAACAAAACAAAGGAAAAAAAAAGAACAAAAAAAAGAGAAGAAAAATTATCCAAAAAAAAAAAAAGGAAAAAAAAAATCCCTCTTTTGTACAGAGATATATTTTTATGAAGCAAAAGTTTGTACAGTTAAAGAAACACAATGTAAATGTTTTTTTCATTATTGTAGTAAACAGTAGTGGAAGATCAGCTTTTTTTTGTAAATGTAATAAAATGTATAAATCTGGTTTACATAAAAGTGTACATATGTAATCTATACATACACCTGGCTTGTCTGCAGTATATACAGTTTAATTTATCTGTCTCTGTATATGAGGCTTTTCCTTGTGTTCAGGCATACTTTGCTGACTTTGAAAGCTATTTTAAATTTTTGACTTAAAATAAAATATAAATTTTTGCATTGCTTTTCTTACATTTCCTGGTGCCTTTTTCCTGAGCTGCCAAAGGGGTTTTTTTTCCAGGATCCTCTCCATGAGGCTCCTGACATTCCAGCTGCTTGGAAAGCACATCCCAAGCTCTCAGGGAGTCACAGCACGAGGAAAACACGAAGATTCAAGCAAGACCAACCCTTTTTCCTTCCCCATCACCACTTTTCCCCGTTCCCCAGGGTGCTCCATGGGAATTCAGCGTGGCTGTGGAGGCAGCAGCTCATCCATAGGGAATTAATGCAGCCCAACATGTGCCCTCCCTCTCTGTGCCCCCCTCCCTTCCCACCTCTCTGCACTGATGGGATGTGATGTTGGTCCAGCTGTGGTCCCCCCCTCCAGCAAGGAATGGCTGCTCAGGCTGGTGGGAGCTGCTGCCCCTCTGTCACAGCACATCAGCAGAGCCCCTGTGAAAGGAGCTGCTCAAAGGTCCTCCAAGAACCAAACCAGCCCCTTGAAATTGGGCTTTGTGTCTCAGCATCACTTTTAATTAAACATAAAGGAGCAGAGTGAGCCCAGCTGGGGGGGATGTCCCTCCTAATCCAGGGCTGGGGTTGAATTCACACAGAAAATGGGTCTGGCAGAGCATGTTCTGGTTGGGAAGGACATTGGGTTTGTTGTTACCAACGTGTGTCCCGTCCTGAGTTATGAGGGGGTCTGAGAAGGCTGGATTTTTCAGGGTTAAAAAGGTGTATTTTCATTCCTGGTGTCCTCAGGGGGGTTTGGGCCATGGCTTTGCTCTGACCTGCAGTAAAGCCTTACCCCAGGGGTCCCCCACTGGTGGTTCTGTGGCATTGGCTCCCATGGAACACCTGAGAAGGTGTTATTAGTTAATGAATTAATTAATAAGTGCAGGGGAGGAGTCACCCCACTGCACCCCATTTGGAAGCATCAGCCTTTTTAGGCTTTGGGCTCCCTCAGTAGGAGGGAACCCAAATCATCCTGTGGACATCCCAGAGCAGTTCCCAGAGGGCCAGGGATGCTCTCAGTGCCCCCTCCACATCCAAGGTCAGGCAGGGGCAATGATGCTGCTGGGAGTGTCACCATGGGGTGACAGCTCTGTGTCCCCTCCCCTTCCAGTCCTGTCTGTCCCCCCTTTGTGAGACCCCAAAGGAGGAGGTTGGCAGCTCCAAAGCTGGAAATGAGACCCCTGGACCAGGGCAGAGCTTTAATCCCTTGGAGCCCCAGAGAAGGGCACAGCCAGACAAGCAGTGATCCTTGGATTGGGGCAGGGATGAGCCTGGAGGAGCTCCTGGATGCTGCCAGGGTGGTGAGTCCATCCCTGGGACCGTGTTCTGAAGCTGCTCCTGGAAGTGCTGCCAATCCCAGGTGAGACATTCCCCCTGTTTCTCCTCATCCCTGCGGGCAGAGATCCCTCCCTGCCCCTCAACCGTAATTCCTCATCCCTGCCCCTCCCAGAGCGCTCAGCTCGTTCCCCTCTGAAGGCACCAGTGGTTATTTGGCTTTTCCAGCAGGTTTTTATCAGTGAGCTCTGCCAAGGGCAGCGGAGCCCCCCTGCTCTGGGAGGAGGGACAAGGGGGGTCCCCAGAGCCCCCCTGTCCTGAGAGGGGGGGACAAGGGGGGTCCCCAGAGCCCCCCTGTCCTGAGAGGGGGGACAAAGGGGGACAAGGGGGGTCCCCAGAGCCCCCCTGCCCTGAGAGGGGGGATTATTCGAGTAGAATAGGTTGGCTGAGCTGAAGACACTTTGCTTTCCTCTCAAGCTACTTTATATTCTTCTTTCTGTATTGACACATCTCTCTCCCCCACTCCAAACCAGCCTTAATTTTCAACTGTTAATCAGGCAAAGCACCGTGGCACGAGCTTTAATTAAAGAATTAAAGCCATACCTGAAGAATGCAGATGTGATGGCAAAATTGAATTATTTAAATAAAGCCAGGCCATTAATTATGCATGTCCTTCAATCTTTCATCTCTTGATAAGCCCCAGCAGCTTTTGGAAGGGGGGAAAGAAGAAGTTTCAAAGTCTGTGCGAATTAATGAAGCGTGAGAAGCTGGTTTGGGGCACTGGGAGCTGCAGAACGAGGCTGAGGGAGCTGGGGGGCTCCCCTGGGCAAAAGGAGGCTCAGGGGGGACCTTCTCACTC
Organism: Anabacerthia variegaticeps; assembly: GCA_035583185.1. Taxonomy (NCBI): domain Eukaryota; kingdom Metazoa; phylum Chordata; class Aves; order Passeriformes; family Furnariidae; genus Anabacerthia; species Anabacerthia variegaticeps. Next base: position 4,030,401 of record JAWWEW010000060.1, read on the forward strand.
TCTAAAATTACCTGGCAGGAGGTTGGAGACAGGTCAGGGTTGGGTTCTGCTCCCAGGGAATACAGGACAGGAGGAGGGGAAACAGCCTCAAGTTGCAGCAGGGGAGGTTAAAGTTGGACATCAGGGAGAATTTCTTCACTGGAAGGGTTGTCAGGTACTGGAATGGGCTGGAAGTGTTAAAAAACATGTAGGTTTGGTGCCTGGGGATGAGCTTTGGTGGTGGCCTTGGCAGTGCTGGGCTGATGGTTGGACTCAATGATCTTAGAGGGCTTTTCCAACACAGGGCTTTGTGGTCCTGGGCAAACAGCAAAACCTCCAGGCCCTCGAGATGTGCTGCAATAAATGACAGAGGGATCCCACAGCCCCAGGGATGGCAGCCCTCAGGTCTGCCCCAAGCTCTCCTCAAAAACACTCTCACCTTGGTCCAAGAGGATCTGGGGCATGGATTGCTGATGGGGACAGGAAGGAAGGAAGGGAGGGTGTCCCAGATTCCCCCAAGCAGAGCAGGAGATCAGGGATTACCCCAGCCCAGCAGAGCACAACCCTCTTTTCCCTGGGCTGCTGTGCTTGGCTTCCCTCCCTTTCCCCACTGCCTGCTCCTTATTGCAGCTCTGCCTCGTGCCAGCACAGCAGCCTCCAATAAATATGTCAATACCAATCTGAAATCATCAGGTCGTGATGCCCTTGGATTGGCTTTATGGAGTGAGATGATTTGAAATATTTATGTGCCATAACTGGGCTGGGAGAAGAAGAGGGGTAGAATGGAAGGAGGTTATTAATGTTTGCTGAACGGATTTATTTGCTGTAATCCAATTGCAACATATGCTTTGGGGAGGGGGGGAATCACCAATCTTAACGAATTGCAGCTCAAGCCTGGTGTGGAGTAGCCAAATCCTGACTTCTCTGGCTGTTTCTGCTGGAAAACAACATTTAAAGCTCTCACGTTCCAGCCCACGGGGTTAAGTGGTGCTGGTTTGGCATCAGGCACAATAATTCCCTGTGCTTTGGACAGCAAAAGGGTCGGTGGTTTGTGTTGGTTTGGGCACAGGAGGGGTTTGGGAGCAAGGCAGGCTCAGCCCTGGGGCTGCTGGGTGAGGAGCTGTCCTGTCCTGGTGACAGAAACCCCCTGTCCTGGTGACAGAAACCCCCTGTCCTGGTGACAGAAACCCCAAGTCCTGGTGATGGACCCAGATGCCCAAGAGAGCTGAAGAGGGACTTGGGACAAGAGGGACCAGCTTCCCACTGCCACAGTGGGAATAGATGGGATACTGGGAGGGTGGGCAGGCCCTGGCACAGTTGGCACAGAGAAGCTGTGGCTGCCCCTGGATCCCTGGGAGTGTCCAAGGCCAGGTTGGAGCACCCTGGGCTCGTGGAAGGTGTCCCTGCCCATGGCAGGGGGTGGCACTGGGTGGTCTTTCAGGTCCCTCCCAACCCAAACCATTCCATGACTCCATTTCCTTGGCAGAGTCGAGCCCTCCGTGTCCCTGCCCATTCCAAGGTGTGTGTGGTCACACTCCCAAACCTTTCCAAGGAAAACAGAATTATTGCAGAGCCAAAGCTTTCATTTCTTTTAATGGCATCAGCTCCACGAGGTGAATTATTGCACCAATAAAAACTAAGGAGCTCCCTGGGGAAAGGCTCCCCCCGTGCCCACTGCCTGCCAACCTCATCCCTCAGGGTCATAAAAACATGGGATGGGGGATCCCAAAAACATGGGATGGGGGATCCCATCCCTGGGAATAAGGGAGGAGCCTTTTCCACAGGCAGCTCAAACAGTGGGCAACATTTCATCTCCAAACCTGCTTGCTCTTCTTCAAAAGGAGCAAGGGAAGAGCCCTGATGGATTTGGAGTCATGGAATAGAGTCATGGAATGGTTTGGGCTGGAAGGGACATTAAAGCCCACCCAGTGCCACCCCCTGCCACGGGCAGGGACACTTTTCACCAGCCCAGGGTGCTCCAAAGCCCATCCAGCCTGGCCTTGGACACTGCCAGGGATGGGAAGCCTCAGGCTCAGGTTCACCAGAGCTCCCTGCAAACGCCTCTCCTGCTGCTCCAACATCTGGAGCAAAAGACAACAAATCAAAACACGGGTTTTTGAACATGTCAAAACACTTCTGGTCAGATATTTGGAGGTTTAATGCAGTTTTCCGTTGGTTTGTATTTCTCCCTCTCCAATACTCTTTGCTGTGCCGTGGGGTGTTTGGACAAACCCGTGTCATCTACAGCAAAACAATTCATTTGAGGTTGGAAGAATGATTTGATTTCTTTTCACCAGCTCTCCTGGGATCTCTAATTTTTTAAGCACCTTTTTTTTTCAATTTTTAAGAGCTATTTCCAGATTCCAGAGCTCCTCTGCTACTGCTGCAGGACAGGCCAAAGAGGGAGTTTCTTGTCATTGCAACCCTCACTTTGGGGTTTAATTGGGTTTTAACAGCCAGACCACTCCTGCTGCTGGGACACCTGGCAGGATTTTCCCCTCCCGTGTCTGGATGGGGCATCGAAAATCTCCAAATCCTGGTTTAATGAGAAGCTGCTCCTTTCTGCTGGAGGAATCCAGGGCTCGAATTATGCCGTGGAATTACACTGACACCCCCTGGCCCCGGCAGAGCCCGTGCTAATTAGACCTGTTGGGTCTCCAGTGGAGGAGAACAGGAATTTTCCAGCGTGATGCTGCCATGTGTCCTTGAAGGAAAGCACAATCATTCCGGGGCTGGAAGTTTGACAGGATGCCAGTTTTAATCCACCCCTTGGAATGTTTCCTTGTCAACAGTGCTACAGCCACGTGTCCATCATGAGAATTTTCCTCTAAAAAAACTTGGTGGGGCGGGGGAGAAAAGGTGAGGAATTGCCTCTTTTTGTGGGATTCGTTTAGGGGCTTCTGCTGTTGGGTGTGGATCTTTCTTATTTTGGGGGAGGTTTGATGTGGATTTTCTTAATTATCCTTTAAAAAAATAAGCAGAGAAGGGGGAAGGTGCTCCTGATTCTTCCTGCTGGGATGGCAGGGAACCCACCAGCTCCCAGGATGTGCCTGGAGGGCTGGAATGGGTATTGGGGAGGCTCCTCTGGTTACCCAAGGAACTCAGAGCTGGGATTGTGGGATGCAACACCCACTCCTTCGCACCACGAGGCAGGACAGAAGACTAAAGGGAGGCTCAGATTCCAGGCTGCACTCCCACATCGTGCTCATGTGAGATCCCACATCCCCAGGGAGAGCCGCAGTTCATCCAGCCCTTAACCCTTGCAGAAGATTTGCTCGTTATTATTTCTCTGGTTTCAAACTTTCCTGCAGGAAATCAGACAAAAATCCTAAAGATTCATGTTCTCCGCAGTTAGACGAGATGGTATCTAAATATCCACGGGTTTCACAGGGGGGATATTCAGCCTTTAGTCATTGCAATGGGAGTGGAGCTCACATTTGGACAGCAAATGTGAGCTCAGCAGCCTTAACACCGCCTTTGTTATCTGTAGTTCCCGAAGTCATCCCACATGGGAAGGGGCGTGTGATGCACAGGGCAGAGCTCAGCAGCTTGACAGCTTGTGCCCTGCCTTTCCCAAAGCCTGATCCCCGGGGTGAGACTCTTCTCATCCCCCCTTGACGAGTGGGAGCTCCGAGTGGGCTCTGCTGGGCTGGAGCTGCAGGGCTTTGGCTGCTCCGTCCTTACACAGAGCAAAGGCATCTGCACCCACCCATCCCGTGCACACACCAAAAAAGTCCCCCCTTGCCCTGAGAGGGGGAGAGAATCCTCTGCTTCCACAGAAGGAGGAGGAGGAGGCAGCTCTTGCTGGAGCTGGAGCTGCCACCCAGCACCTTGGGCAGGGCACAAAGCCCAGGAGAGGACGGGCAGGAGCTGGCACAGGGAGCAGAGGGCTCGGGATGAGCTTGGCATCTCTAATTAGCCTCCCTTCAGAGCCCAGCCAGCCACTCAGCACAAGCTTCCTTCGTTTGGCTTCTTAATGAGAGCTTTTCAGCCATTAACACTTCATTAAGTCTGCGGCCAAGCCATTTGCAGGGCAATTTAGAAGCGTGTGCCTCGTCCGTGGCTTCTCGGAGGGAGAAGGGAGGGAGCTGGGACAGGGCAGGTGAAGCTCAGGGTTTGGGGAAATCCTGTAAACCAGGTTTGTCTCCTGGCTGGAGGCTCCAGATGGCAAAGCTCCACATCCCCCAGCCCCAAATCGCCCAGTCCCATCAAAGCTGGAACTCTGGGAAAATCCCTGCCCTCACCAAAAAGAAAAAGCACTTTTTAGATGCTCTGGAGCCAAAGCTGAGTTTGAAGAGCCGCGGGAAGCAGATGAAGGATATCTGAGGGCTCCCCACGAGCATCCCGTGGCATCCCCAGCCCCGCAGGGACTCGGGCAGTGTCCTAGATGTGCCAGTGCCCCGACTGGACCAGTCCCCCAGCTGTGCCAGTGCTCCAGCTGTGCCAGTGTCCCGGCTGTACCAGTGCTCCCAGCTGTGCCAGTCCCCCAGTTGTGCCAGTGCTCCAGCTGTCCCAGTGTCCCAGCTGTGCCAGTGCTCCAGCTGTGCCAGTGCTCCAGCTGTGCCAGTGTCCCGGCTGTGCCAGTGTCCCCAGGGAGAGGCACTGGGGAGGTTCATACCCCGTTCTCAGTAACTGCCTCATCCCCAAAAGCCGTGAGATGATTTTAATTAGATTTTTTTTTGTATTTTAAACGAAATCCCCTCCCGCCCCGAGCTACAACTTACTCCGAAAACAACCATCTGCCATCCTGAAATAATCCGAGCTCCAGTGAAAACAAGCCCTGGAAGACACACAGGGGAGGGCAAGAGGAGGGGAAAAGACCAACTCGGTGGTTTCTCCCACCCGTGATTTCCCACCAGGCTTTTTATAAATGAAATATAAGCCCAAGTCAGCCCTGCAGCTTAAAGACGGCGAGATAAGGGGGTGTGAGAGGCAGGGACGTGCCTTGGCCGGGAATGACTCTCAGGAAATATTGCTCCATTTGCCCTTTGAAAGAGTTATTTCAGCTGGTTCCGGACCACGGCGCTGGGGCAGTGGCAGAATCCTTCACCTCTGCAGCAATCCTTGGCCTCCCTCCCGCTGCACGACCCGGAGCACATCAGCGGAGTTATTAAATTAAGCCTCGGAATTGGAGGGGCGTGTTTGCACCTTGCCCAGAGCCATCAGGCTGGGGAAGGTTAAGTGGAAGAGGCAGCAGAGGGCACTGGAGGGGAGGCTGTCAAAGCCCAGGACAGCCAGCCCTCCCCTGGGACAGCTCAAGGAGCAGCTTCTGCCACTCCTGAGAGCCCCAGAAAGCTCCTGTTCCCCCATCCAGGGGTTGGGAATCCTGCAGCCTCTCCTGGGGAGATCCTGATGTTTCCCCTGCAGCTGGTGGATTTGGGAAAAGGAATGGGGACAAACCCTGGGATATTCCCATTCCCTGCCTTCTGCTGCTGCCTCAGCTCCCACCACCAACACAGGGAGGGGTGTGACTCAGGGGGTGGATGGGCTCTGCTCCATTCCTGGAATACCCTCGTGGAAATGGGGATGGGTACAGGTTTCCTGCCCATGCAGAGCAGGAGGAAATGTCCCCCTCTGGGCAGCTCTGCAGGGCTGTTTGCTCTGAAAGGAGAGCCAGCCTTCCCAGGCCTTCCTCAGCCACTTCCCAGCCTGAAGGGAAGGGAACCAGCCCACAAATACTGCTTGACAAATACTGACTGCAAGAAGAGTCAAATGCCTTTGGTTTTTAAAAGCCTGGGTCTTGACCCCACACGACTGCCTGCACCGCCTGGGAGAAGCCACCCGTGCCGAGTGACCCTCATTTGCATGCTGTGACAGTGATTTATTGTCCCTAAAAGGCAGCCCTGCCTCCCTCCTGCTGCCTCAGCCGTGCCCTGCTCCTCTCTGCCACCCTCTGTGCCTCCTTTGCAGGGCAGCAGTGCCACCTTTACAGGAATCCTTGGGATGGGTGGCAGCAGCACCAGACCCAGCATTTCCCCCCAGTGACATGGTTGGGGTTTGTCCCAAATGGAACTGAGACATATCCAGCCCCTTTCCCACCCCCAGGAGCTGAAGATCACGAGTCCCTGGGCTGTTCCTGCCTCAATCCCCCCAAATTCCAGGCTCTGCCACAGCCTGGGTGAGTGCACAGGGATGGAGAACCTGGGTCTGCTCCCAGGGAACAAGGACAGGAGGAGAGGGAATGGCCTCAAATTGCCCCAGGGGAGGGTCAGGTTGGACATCAGGAGGAATTTCTGCATGGAAAGGGTGGTCAGGCTTTGGAAGGGGCTGCCCAGGGAGGTTTGGAGGTGTCCAAGGCAGGACTGGCCGTGGCACTCAGTGCCCTGGGCTGGGGGACAAGGGGGGCATCGGGCACAGGGTGGGTTAAATATTGGAGGGCTTTTCCAACCTTAATGTTTCTCTGACTCCATAACTCGTGGGAGGAGCGAGGCATCACCATCTGCTGCAGCTCTGCTGAAGGTTTAGACCCAAATAATCTTCCCTCCATCCCTGCATCGTGCTGGGAGCCAAGTGAGGAGCAGCCCACGGTCACTGCAGCCCCACACTTCTAATCAGATCTCTTTTATTATTATTTTTTATTATTATTATTATTATTATTATTATTTTCGCCCAGATTTGCTCTTCAAAGCCTCAGAAGTCCAGTGATGCTTTTCCACATCGAACCTCTCCCCCTCTCAGACACCCAAATTTTTTCTGGCCAACTGGAAACCTTCTGCTCCATGCAGTAATTCGGTGGTTCAGAAGCACATCTTGTCGGCACAATGGAGCCACTGGGATTGTAGCTATTGATTTTTTCCCCCCTGTTTCTCCCACTCTTCAGTGCCTGGAAAACATTGCTGGAGCAAATGACAGTCACTCTGGGGCAGCCTTGTAATGGCAGGAGCTCGGCAGACAATGTCCCTGCATGTTACCTCGCTGTCCTACCAGCAAATCCTTCCCAAAATTGAAAGGAACCACTTAAAATCCGTGTTCACACGCCACAAAAGAGCCCAGTAGCACACTCTGTTTGGAGCTGTACACAACCAGAGGGATGGAGGGGCTTTAACCTGCACTTGGGGTCAGCTCAGAGGGGCTTCCTAAGCCCCCACAATCAGCTCTCCCATGGGAAGGGCTTGGGAACACACTCCATGTCCCACCTCAATGGGCCAAGACACATGGAATTGGATAGGAATCCATGAATTAGCTGCCCTGTGTCCCACCTGCCAGGACCTGGAGCACCTGGATGTGGCACCATTGCAAGGGGTGGCACCTTGATCTCAGCTCTGAACCACCCAGCCCTGCTGGGAAGCAGCTCCTGCCTGCTGGCACTGCCACCCCAGAGGGTATTGGCTCCCAAAGTCCATTTTCTGACGGATTTTGATAATTTTTATCCTACATTTGCTCGGGGCTGCACGTTTGTCAGCAGCACAGTCAGTGCCCACACCAGCCTGGCACACCAGGGAGTGCAGAGGGTTCAGCCAGGGATCACTGGAAGGACACAGGGAGCAGCTACATCCCAAAACACCAGGTCATTCCTCCGTGGTCCCATGTTGGTGCAGGATGCTCAGTGAGCACAGCACGTGACTTGTGGCTGCCCCATCCCTGGAAGTGCCCAAGGCCAGGTTGGACGGGGCTTGGAGCCACCTGGGCTGGTGGGAGATGCCCCTGCCATGGCAGGGGGTGGCACTGGGTGGGTTTTAAGGTCCCTCCCAACCCAAACCGTTCTGGGATTCTGGGATTCTAATGATGCTGCACCAAAGGAATGGAGAGAGGGGGTTTTTTTGGAGCTGCCAAGTCGGAGCTGGGATGTGCTGAGCTCCTTTGGAAACCCCCTGGTGAACAGATGGCAGCAAAATGATGTTGGCAGCAGAGCGGGGTTTAAAGATGCCACATCCAAAGGTTGTCTGCAGGCCAGGGAGGTGACCTGAGCTAGTGCCAGGGTATGAGGGCAACAACAGGAATCCTGCACCCTGGGAATGGGGTGTGTTGGGAACCTCCACATCTGGCCCCTCCTCTGCCCCCTCCTCCTGCCTCGCTGGGACTGACCCCCTTCCAACATCTGCCGAGGCTCCGGAGCTAATTAGCTCGGTGGCAAACCATCATTAAGAGCCCAATCAACATTATTTCACTTAACCCAGGAAGCAGCTGCCCCCTGCTTTGCATGCAGGGATGATTGTCCCAGGCATTAACCCCTTCCTGCACGGCTGCCTGGGACGGGGGGCTGCCCTGGGGGGCTGCATTTGCCTGGTACCTGTTCCAAGAGTGTTCCAAGAGTGTTCCAAGAGCATTCCCGTGTCAGAGCAGCTCAGGGATAGGTGGTACCTGTTCCAGGAGTGTTCCAAGAGTGTTCCAAGAGTGTTCCAAGAGCATTCCCATGTCACAGCAGCACAGGGATAGGTGGTGGTACCTGTTCCAAGAGTGTTCCAAGAGCATTCCCATGTCACAGCAGCACAGGGAGATGTGGTGGGACCTGTTCCAAGAGTGTTCCAAGAGCATTCCCATGTCAGAGCACACAGGGATGTGTGATGGTACCTGTTCCAAGAGTGTTCCAAGAGAATTCCCATGTCACAGCAGCACAGGGATAGGTGGTGGATCCATGAGGCATCCCCTGCCTGCATCCACATGGCTCCAGCGGGATTCACACCATCTGGGGGGGACAGAGAGGACCTCCTGAACCTCCACCAGCTCAAGGGAGGGTTACAGAGCCCGGGACATCACCGAGGTGGATGTTTTTATCCCTTGGACACATCACCAAGGTGGATGTTTTCATCCCTTGGAAACATCTCCAAGGTGGATGCTTTTATCCCTTGGCAACATCACCAAGGTGGAGGTTTTTATCCCTTGGCAACATCCCCATGTCGTGGTCTGGAGAGGCCCTTTGGGTACCAATTCCCCGGGGTGGGGGCCCCGGGGGGAGGAGGAGAATGGATTTGGCAGCAGGGTCAGAGGAGATGTGACTGCCCCTGCCCTGGAGCCATCCCGGAGTTAACTCCAGAGGCGGGAGCAGCCGGGGAGGCACAGCCAGGCCATCCATCACTGTCCCCGGCAATTTGTCCCCTGCTCGGGGCTGTGACAGCCCTCTCAGCTCCCTCAGCTCCAGCCCACGTGCTGCTGCCGCCTGCCAAGCCCAGAGAACATCAGGAAAAACCTGCCCTCACCTTCCCGGCTCCCCAGGAGGGCAGAGATGCAGCTTTTCTTGGCACACCTTGGCATGGTGGCTGATTTTGCCTTCACTGGGGCTGGGCTGCCCGCAGAGATGGAAATGTCTCCTGTGGAGCTGCCCAGAGCCCACTTGGAGGGGGATGGAGCTGGCTGGGTGTCCTGGGAGCATCCTCGGAGCAGCCTGGATGGAAATCTTGCATCCAAGTGCCACCTGGAGAAGGTTCTGGCTGCTCCAACCTCCTCCTCTGCAAAGGCAGCACCTCCCCGAGGGCAGGGAAGGTGGCATTTTGCCTCCTAAAGGAAGGGGATGGATTGTTTCCCTCTCATCTCCAAAGCTTCTCCAGCCTCCTCAGAGCCTGGTTTTCCACACCCCGTGCCCGCAGCAGGGAGGAATTGGCTCCATCCCACATTTATAGCCCCAACCTCAGTGGTGGGGCTGCTTTGGGCATCTGAAGGCTGTCCAAGCCTGGGGTAGAGGGATGTGGTCAGGCTGGAGAGAAAGCAGCTGGAGAAAAAGGAGGAATAGGGAATGGATGGAGGGGAAGGAGGGACTGGGAGCCCCTCAGCTCCTGGAGATGCTGGACCATGGCAGGGGGGAATTGGATCCAAGGAGGATGCTGATGGTTTGGGGAAGGAGGAAGGTCCCCGTGTGGGTCAGGAAGGACCACGATGAGGCAGGTCCTGGCCAAGGAGGGAAACTGGAGGGAATGACCTGTGGAAACTGAGGCACTTAGAGCAGCTCAACACACAATCCCAGGCTGTGACTTTCATTTTACCCCCAAATACTGGCTCTGCTTTGGTTTTGTGGGTGTTCAGCACCACCCTGAGCAGCATCAAAATACTAATCACCATTAAAGATAATAGCACCCAACGATTTGATGAGTTATGGGTTAATTCACACCCACAAACAAACAATTACTCCCAGGATGTAAAACACTTTAACAATATTAATGGTGGAAAGGAAACAGCGGCTCTTTTATCAGGATTTTTTTGATTTAGCTGCATTAATACTTTGTTCAATTGATGCATATTCAAATGGCCTAAGTGGGGCCCTCACTGTTTCAATTAGCATTAATGCACAATTATTTTGCTCCATATTTATGCTGCTCTTGCAGGGCTCGGGTTTGGGTTGTTGAGGTGGGGTGTTTTTTAACATTCATGTTGTTAATTCAGCATTTAAAATATCCTTCTCCCCAAACTGTTTTCGTGGTGCTAAAGTATAATGAGAGGGATTTAAGGTTAAACACCAGAGGAAGGAAAGGGCTGCTTATCAAAGAGGGGATAAATCCTGGCTTTTCCCAGATTATGGGATGTAATTTGTATCTAACGTGGAGATTGCACGGAATCAATTCATTCCTGGATGGGAATTGGCAGGAAAACCAGCCCTAAAAATGTCTCAGTGGGGTCTCCTCTGCTCTGGGAATTCCCAGGGTGTGCAGTGGGATCCCATGGATCCATCTTCCCACATCCCTCGGGCAGCAGGGAGCTGAGCCCAAAAGATGCTCCTTAGTGGTGCTTTAAAGGGAAAATTCCTCTGTCCCCTGGAGGTGGGAAAAGGGCCCCTCTGGTGGCCGGGACTTGCTTTAAAGGGAATGCTGAGGCAGGAGAGGAGCTGGCCCAGGAGCATCCTCCAGGCAGGGAACATCTTCCTCAGGATCACCTCAGATTTGGGGCAGAAGGGCTGGGATGTGCTTCCCACTGTGTCCCGGCCCTCTCCTTTCTGCTCCAGGGAAGCAGGGGGTGCTGAGCAGTGGGCAAACATCCAGGGATGTTCCCAGGGAGACTCTGCAGCATCCAGGGATGGATCCCATGGAAGGGATCTGAGGATGTTCCCATGGAAGGGCTCTCAGGATATTCCCATGGAAGGGCTCTCAGGATGTTCCCATGGAAGGGCTCTCAGGATATTCCCATGGAAGGGATCTGAGGATGTTCCCATGGAAGGGCTCTCAGGATATTCCCATGGAAGGGATCTGAGGATGTTCCCATGGAAGGGATCTGAGGATGTTCCCATGGAAGGGCTCTCAGGATATTCCCATGGAAGGGCTCTGCAGCATCCAGAGCCCACATTCCAGGGATATTCCCAAGGAAGGGCTTTGGAGCCTCCCTGCAGCAGCTGCCATGCAGGTCTGGGGGAGCTGCTCCATCCTCTGCCTCTCCTCCCATGCTGAGCCCACCCAGCTCCCAGCAAGGATGGGGACAGGAGAAGCAGGAAGGGTTCATTGCCCAGTTTAGAGGCTGAACTGGCTGCAGAATTCCCTGCTCCAAGCCAGAAAAGGGAGCCAGGAAACCCTCCTTTTCCCACCCAGCTCCATAAATCCCAGGTTGATTCAGGGCTGTAAGCCCATGGCTGGACAAGAGGCAGAGGAGGAAACTGCTGTCCCTGCTGTCTCTCCTGGTTTCTCTCGTGGTTCCTCTCCCTGGGGAGCAGGTTTATGGAGGCACATAACAGGAATGGGGATGTCTGGGTGGTCCCATTCCCTTGGGAGACCCCAGAGACCAGGAGAGCCCCCTGGGGCCACACTGGGAGATATTTGGGGCTGGTGAAGGACTGAGGTAAATGGAGCAGGTGATGCCCCATCCTTCCCTCCTGGTTTTTGAGTCTCTCCAGCCCCTGGTTGTGGCCAGGGTGGGTGAAAAGCAGAGCCAGGATTCCCAGAGGAAGGTGCCAGGATTCCAGAGGAAGGTGCCAGCCCTTGGATCCACCCCAGAAATGCTGAGTGCTGATCCTGCCCTCGGCCTTGGGCCAATCCTTTGCCTGCCCTCGGCGGCAGCCGGGAAGGAGACGGAGGATTTAAGACCTAATTTCCCATTAAATATGTCCAAGCTAAAAGGGGCCAAGGGGATTCCCAGTGCCAAAGGACATCTGCAACTGCGAGATGAGTAGTTAGGGATGGAGATATTTATAGATCCATTTATTTTGGCTCCTTTTAGGAGCTTTGGAGGCATCTCAGTGGGAGCTGCTCCAACAGAGCCAGGGACTGGCTCGAGGAGCAAACACGGAGGTTTTCCCCCCAACCTCCTAACTGTGGTCCCAACAACCACCATTTCCTCTGTAATTGCTCATTTTTCCCTTCCCAGGAGCCAGGGGATGATGTTGCTGCTTTGGGCAAACAGCAGGAGCTCGTGGCTTGAGGGTCAAGCCTCATCTTTACCTCATTAAAGTCCCTGAAGCAGAAGAGATTTGAATTTTGGGACCCTACTGTTGCAGGCTTCCAAGGAGGTGGATATTAATGCTTCCCTCATTCCCTAAGCTGCCATTATAAACCCCATCAGCTCAGATTGATTTCCTTACACCTCGTGTTAGGGCAGGGAGAAAAAAAACACCCAGGAGAGAGCGTGGGCAGCACTGGGGACACGGCACAAGGGCAGGCTTGGAAAGGGAACCCTTTAGGAAGGAGCTGACAATCCTAAATGAGCTGGGATTTTTATGGGAACTCTTACATTCCTCCTTTCTTCCAGGGCTGTCGACACAGTTTGTTCCCACACTGACTGGCTGAGCTGGCCCCGGGATTTAGGGGCACGCAAATCTCTGAGCTGTGAAAATCCAGCCCCACCCTGAGCCAAATCCCAAACAAAATAATTCCTGTTACACCTTCCCAGAGCCCCCCTGAGCCCCCTTGGCCATTGTGGGGCTGAACCAGGAGCCTGACACGTGGAGATGTAAAGCACTGCGGGCTGTAAATAAATAAATAAGGAAGAGGAAATGGGAATTAATGCCAAATATTTGTGTTTTCTCAAGCTACTAAGGGGAAAATATTGACTTGAAACAAGCGAGAGAGAGCAAGAGGTGGATTTGGGAGCAGAGTGACTTGGTGACTTGGGGATTTCAAGTGACCTCTTGGGGTTTTAAGGTGACCCTTTAGGGTTTCAGAGTGACCCCCTGGGGCACAAGGGCACAGAGCAGGAAGAAATGAGAAACCCAGAGAGGATTGAAATCCCTGGCCAGGCTGTTCATGCAGAACTTGATCCATGAGGGAAAACACAGCTAAAACATCCTTCTCTGTAATGGGAAAATCTCTGGGAGCTCCCAACAGCCCCTGGACTGCAGAGCAGCCCCAAAGGCTGAGCCCCTGGTGCTGCACATGAACCATCTCCTGGTCCTGCTCCTTCCATCTCTCCCAGCCAGAGGATGCTGGAAAGCACCAGCCTGGGCCAGGAGAGCTCCACATGAAGAATTTGTCTCTTCCAAGGGTATTTCCAGCGTGGAAACAGAGCCCTGGAGTGCTGCAGCACTGGGTGGGTCCCCAGCAGGGTGCTGGCTCCAGGGAGCTGCTCCCACCCCATCAGCAGCTCCACCAAGGGAACTGGGGGGTTTCTCCCAGCACAGGGACTGGAGCAGGGGGTTCAGCAGATCCCCTGGCAGGAACGATGCTCAGGACCTTGGTTTTGCCACCAGCAGGGAACAGAGGGGGGTTTGGTGCTCTGGGAGCTGCAGGGAGAGCAGGGGAATTGCGGGTGCCCTTTGCAGCTTGAGCAGTTTTGCTTCTGCAAATCGTAATTACCCTCATTAAATCCAGCGCCACAGGAGTGGAGACACGGGATTAACAGAACACGGGAGAAGATTGGAGCAGAGATTCAGGGGCTTGGACAGGCCAGGCAAAGAGAATAGTGTGGTCAGCAGAGCACAGAATCACCTTCCAGAGCACTCCTGCCACCCCAAGTCCTTCCAGGAGGAGAGGCAAAGCCGCTGCTCCTTCTCCCTCATCCCAGCATTTTGTAGGAAAAAACGGGGCCAGGAGTTTGCCAAAGGGCAGGGGGGGCTGCAGCTCTGCTGGGATGTTTCCAGACCCTTCAAATCCGGGGCTCTTTGGGATGGGAATCCGTTCTGAAGGACAGCAGGGGCTGTCTGGGAGTGAGGGACATCCAAAGGGGGCTGGATGGGCTGTGCTGCCCTGAGCTGTGTGTCCCTCCATCCCCAAGCCTTGGAGGGGACACAAACACTGTTTGGGTACCTGGCTGTGGCTCCCTGAGCCCATCCAGGGGTGTCCTGACTCCTGAGTTGTGTGTCCCTCCGTCCCCAAGCCTTGGAAGGGACACAAACACTGTTTGGGTACCTGGCTGTGGCTCCCTGAGCCCATGCAGGGGTGTCCTGACTCCTGAGGAGCCCAGCCAGGCTCTGGTGGGTCCCACATTGCCCCAGAGATTCCCCGGGTCAGACCCAGCACCTTCACCTCTGGCTTTCCCAAAGAGCTTTGCCCTGGAACCCCCTGGAGGGAAATCAAAGCTGGTGTGACCTTGAGGGAATGATTAAGGCTATTGATCAGGCTGGAGCCCGGCAGGGCTGAGTCCATCAATAAGGAATATGGGATTGGGGCAGTCAGGTGAGATGATTGATGGGCTCTCTGGGGGTTTGGTAACACCTTCCTCTCCAGCCCCTCCTCCCTGGGGCTCTCTGGCTGCTTCAGAGACACCCCTGAACAGGGGCTGCAGTCCCCCAGCATGGTGAGGGATCTCTCCAGGGCCACCTCTCCTGCTGGAGGCTGAGCCAAGGGGCAGCTGAAGCTGCTTTTACCTGGTTTAAGTGGGAATTGCTCCCATTTGATGCCAATCTCCTGGTGTAACTCACGGCTGTCCCCATGGATCCATTGCTGCCCTGCACCACCAACACTCCTGTGGGAGGCTGGGACTTCAAAGGAGCAAATTCCAGTTCTGCAAAATGTCTGTGTCAAAAGCTCATAATCCAGGGGGTGAGTGGAGCAGCCCCCACCAAATCCCACCCCTCCACCAGCCTGGTATTCCCAGGAATCAGTGTCCAAGGAGCACAGAGAGCCCTCACTCTCCAGGAGAGATCTGGGCTGAATTCTGGTCCTCCTCTTGCCTTTATATCCATTTCCCCAGTCCCCTCTCCAAAATTCCCTGTCTGGTACTTTCCCTCCCCAAAATTCCCTGTCTGAGCATTTCCCCTCCCCAAAATTCCCTGCCTGGGCACACAAAGTGCCTCCTCCAGCCCCGCTGAAATAGAATTGGTGGTGAAGAGAGCTGAGAAATTTCGAGTTGTGATTAAATCCTGCAAAGAGACATTTCGGGTTCATTTCAGCCTGTGATCCACAGGGTACCTGAACATGACAGGCATGGGGCTGAATTGCCTGGGACCTTGTTTATTCAGGAATCACATGGAACACTTTGTTGTATCGATTTGCTCGTGCTGAACACGACTCTATAAACAGCAAATCTGCTGGGGATTTTCTCTCCTTTTCCTGCAAGACAGGAAATAAAAGGACAAAAGGGAAAGAGAAAAGGCATTTTCTGTGGGTTACAAAACTGCTTCTGACACCAGGCTGCCTCCTGATGGGAGCAAAGCTATTGCAACGGGAATTATCTCTTAGGAAAACACAAACAGCTCGGGCTGCACCACCCTGGGGTTCTCCCACCTCCCACCCCATCCTAAAAGCAACTTTTCCACCTTTTCCTCTATTTTTCCCCATTTAGCACCTTTCTGAGTCCAGGAAGGTGGATTTTGCATGGCGTTAAATGCAATGAACCCATGGGGATCATCAAGCTTGGGGTGTCCTGGCTGGTGAGGGGCAGGGAGGTGATGGATCCTCTGGAAGAAGGGGGCACAAAGGGGGAGGGAGGTGACCAGCCAGAGGCCACCCCAGCACTGAATTCCAGGGCAGGGAAAGCAGGGGAGGAGTTTGTTTTCCTGCTTTCTGCTCAGCTGGAGCCTGAGCAGTTCAGTGGCCAGGAAAGTGGAAGTGCCAATTTCTCATCCGGGAGGAGGCTGAGGGTGAAAATTAATCCTGCTAATGAGACTGTCAGGATCAGTTTGCGTGTCCTTGTCACCAGGGCAAGGTGACAGCGTGTGAGAGGGGCTGAAGGGTCCCTGAGGCAGCAGCCACTTGATTTGCCCTGGAAGGAGCCCAGGGCACCCTGGGCTGGGAGACACCTCGGGGGCTCCCAGGGCTGAGGGAGCTGGGAATGAGGGGTGGGATGGCAGGACCTTCACCCAGCAATGGCAGGGACTCCTCACTTTCCCTGCCAGGACCCAAACCCTGTCCCGGGGCTGTGTGTGAGGGGCAGGATCAGCACCCCAAACCCACCCACCCCTCCATGACCCCCAGGCACGGCGTGTGCCCAGAGACCCCCAAAACCACCTTCCCATCTGCACATACTGAGCAAACTTTTGGATTTATCTCTGTCAGGCGGAGACTCCTGAACTTTCCCAGCCCTGGACAAAGAGTTGGTGCTCTGTGTTGGCTTCTCCAAGAGGGGGGTGAGTTTAAAACCAGGACAAGTGGCATCTGACAGAGCAAGGGAAGGATGGAGGAGCTAATCCTGCCCCTGTTTGGGTTCTGGCCGAGGCCAAGCAGCTGCCAAGGGAGCTGAGGGTGCCCAGCTCCCCTCCGGAGCCCCTGCCCCATCCCAGCCTTCCAGTTGCTTCCTATCAGCATGAAGTAATTAAGTTCATAAGGCATCAGACAATCAGCAGCAGCCCACAAGACGTTGTGTTTAATCATGTACTAATGGCATGTTCTTGGCAATAATTACAAGATAACAGTGTTTGCAGGCTGTAATCAGAACAATTCTAGTAATTAAATCAGCCTTTTGTGAGCAGCTCCTTCCCCCTTTGCCGGGTGCGGGAGCGCCGTGGCAGGACCCCTGGAAGGAGGGAAGGGGACTCGCTGTCCTGGTGGCCTCGATGCCACCACTGTCACCACTGTCACCACTAATTGGGATCAGGGGGGAACGGGGATGCTCGCAAGGAGCTCCTTGCACAGCATCTGCCTCGGGGTTGCTCCCCAGAGGAGCTGCCCCATCCCTGGAAGCAGCCAAGGCCAGGCTGGATGGGGTTGGGATCATCATTCCCTGTGTTTTCATGGAGCAGGAGGTTCATTTTGGGGGTTCCATCCCTTTATCCACTCAAGACTTGGATTCGAGGATCCACATGGGTCCCATTCAGCTCAGAATATTCTGGGGCTCCGAAAGTCGTTTCTGGTGGTTGGAAAATGGGGAGAGGAAGGGCAAAGGACCTTCAAAGTGGTGGGATTTGCCCCGTGTGTCCCAGCTGACCCAGCTCCTGCAGCCACAAGCAGCAGAACGAGCCATTTTAAAAATAACTCCCTCTTCAAAAGAGGCAAAAAGCATCAAACAATAACGCAAGAATCAAAATAAGCCGTTTTACGGCTCCTCCAATAATTAACTTAGTTCTCAGCTGTTAATTTACGTACCCAAAGTCCTCTGTTTAATATTCTAATTCGTGGTTAATCATCTATCAAGAGAGAACAAACGGTGATTAGCTCATCTTTACCTCCTTGAGGGTGAGGGAGGCAATTTGGTCTCATCAATGCATCAGCTCAAGGAAACTTTTATGTCATTCCTGAATTATTCATGTCCCAGCTTTGCCCCGGGCACGTTCTCGGTGCCCCCTGTGCCAGGGAAATGTCACCGGGGTGGGATATGAGGATGGTGATGGTGACCAAGGAGGGGACAGCGCCCTTTAGGTCTAAGGGTGGTCCATGGGATGGTTTCGTTCAAATATTGGGGCGAAATCCTTCCCTGGGAGGGTGGGCAGGCCCTGGCAGGGGTTGGGCAGAGAATCTGTGGCTGTCCCAGCCCTGGAAGTGCCCGAGGCCAGGTTGGAGCACCCTGGGCTAGTGGAAGGTGGAATTAATTACTCCAGGTAATAGAAATTCGAAAGCTTCCTGCTTTTCTCTTTTTCCCACGGCTTTCAAAGGGGGTGGGAGGGGAAGGGAAGCTCCTGCAGGAGACTCAGCAGGTCTGACAGGGCACTTTGTGCAAACCCAAAGGGATCTGCCTTGATTCCCTTTCATTTTTCCCTTTTGCCTTTCCCATGCCCTGAACACCAGTGCTGGTGTTGGACTCCACACCTTCGTGGTCCAGAGCCTCTGGAGCTGCAGGGATGAGTGTGGGAGTGGGTTCTTAAGGCCCTTGAGAGACTTTTTAAAGATTCCACGTCTTTTGGCTTTGAAAAAGAGTCAAGACTGGCTGGGGACAGGGACTGGCTGAGGTGACAAGGACCTGGGCTGGCTCCCAGCAGCCTCAGGAGAATCCACAAGGCACGAGCAGATGGGAGAGGAAAGAGCAAGAGCCCCAGACAGCTCTTCCTTGGCATTTTAATGAAATCCTGCTCTTCTCCATCTTCCCAGACACCCACCTTGCCAGGCTCCCATGGCTCAGCACCCAGTGGTGGCTGTGCTGGTGCCCTGGCCTCTCCTGGCATGTGCTGGGCAGCCTCTGCAAGCTCAAAGCTGCCTCTTGCCAAGGCAGAGCTCGCTCAGGGCTGCAAATCAGCACTTTTTGGGAGGTCAGGCTGGCTCCAGAGGGCGTGGGATGAGCCGGACCAGCCTCTGCTCCATCCCATCCCATCCCATCCCATCCCACCCATCCCATCCCATCCCATCCCATCCCATCCCATCCCATCCCATCCCATCCCATCCCATCCCATCCCATCCCA
>JAWWEW010000060.1:4049035-4062619 GCA_035583185.1 Anabacerthia variegaticeps
TGGGATGGGATGGGGTGGGGTGGGATGGGATGGGATGAGGTGGGATGGGGTGGGATGGGGTGGGATGGGGTGGGGTGGGATGGGATGTGATGGGATGGGGTTGGGTGGGATGGGAGGGGGTGGGATGAGGTGGGGTGGGATGGGATGAGGTGGGATGGGGTGGGATGGGATGGGGTGGCATGGCATGGCATGGCATGGCATGGCATGGCATGGCACGGCATGGCATGGGTTGTGGTGGCTCCCACCTGCCTGGCAGTGCCCTGCTCACCTTGCAGCATCTTCAGGACCACGTCAACAATGTGCTGGTCCCCAGCATCCCGGCCCTGCCCAGTGACAAGAGGGACACACCGTGAAGGGACATCACTCCTTCTGTCCCCAGCTGCTCCCACAGAGCCATTCCCACCCTGATTTCTGGTCCAGAGCACCCCCTGGTCCAGAGCACCCCCTGCACCCAACAGGGTGGCACCTTCCCACCCTTCTCCTTTCCATCCTGTCCCAGCACAAGTGCTCCACCCTCAGCTCACACTGTGAGTCCCAGTCACCACATTAACTTTCTACAGCCACATTTTGGAGTCTAAAATGAGTTTTATACAGAAAAACCCCAACCCCAGGCAGGCTGCAAAGGCCCTGTTGGAGCTAAACCTGCTGCTGGGTGGTTTGTGTATGGGTGGTTTATGATGCTCATGGTATACACAGTGAGAAATACGGAATTCTTCTTTCCTAGGCAGGCAGGATCCCAGCTCAGACCTCTTTGAGAGCTTTGGCAGCCCCTGAGTGGAACGGCAGCCACTTCCCAGAGGAATTAGTAGGGAAGGAAAGGTCAGAGGCAACTCACCTGCCGAGCTGAGCGAGCTGATGGCAGCAGAGGGGAGGGGGCACGTGGGACTGGGGGTACTCACCGCCAGGCCCCTCTGGCCGGGCATCCCTGGCACTCCACGCTCCCCAACCAGCCCCCGGGGGCCAGGGGGGCCTGGGTAGCCCCTCACACCCGGTGCTCCTGCATCTCCTGTGGGGCCAGGGAAGCCCAGGTCACCCTGGATGCCTTGCTGCAGGAGGGATGGAGAGAGGCATCAGGAGCTCAGCCCTGCTCTGGCCACACAGGAGGTCTCACACCCCGAGACCCCAAAGACTCCCCATATCAACCCCCACTCACCTGTCCCTTTGGCCCTGGCTCTCCTGATTCACCCTGGGGACAGAGGACACAGGAGAGGCAATGGGGACACAGGAGGGGCAATGGGGACACAGGAGGGGCAATGGGGACACAGCAGAGGCAATGGGGACACAGGAGAGGCAGTGGGGACACAGGAGAAGCAGTGGGGACACAGGAGAGGCAATGGGGACTCAGGAGAGGCAGTGGGGACTCAGGAGAGGCAATGGGGACACAGGAGAGGCAGTGGAGACACAGCAAGAATTCAGAGCTGCAGTTTGGGGCAGGCACATGTACCTCCTCATGGCCATGCCAGGCAGGAGAGCCCAGCATGGTCAGGGACCCACATCCACCCCGTGTCCCCCACCCCACCCAGGAACTACCTGCAAGGTCCCACCTTCTCTCCCTTGAGCCCTGCGAGGCCGTGGACACCGGGGTCTCCCTGGAGGGAAAGCAACAAGAGAGATGGATCTGCATCACCAGCACCCCCCTCCCCTGCAGGAGGGTGACACTCTGTGACCCTCTTTGACACCCTGTGCTCCACTGGGATGGGAGGGAAGTGATGGGGAAGGAGCCTGGGGTCGGTGGGTACCAGCCCTGTTAGACAGGGGGTCAGCCCGGGCAGGGGGTACTCACAGTGCTGCCTTTGGGGCCGGTTTTCCCTGGGGAGCCCTGGGGGAAGGAGAGGGGGAATCAGCCCAGCTCAGGGCACCTTTCCCTGGGCTGCACCCCCGAGCAGGCAGGGCCAGTCACCTTGTCTCCTTTGACTCCTGGCAAGCCTTGGGGTCCTGGGATCCCTGGTGGGCCCTGCTCACCCTTCAGCCCCTGGAAATGGGGTGATGGAAAAAGGGGGAAATGAGTGAGAAGAGGCAAAGGGAAGACCCTCCTCGCCCATGAGACCCCCCTCCCCAAGGCCATGGGATGCACAAGCAGCTCCCAGTTCCCTCCAGTGGCTCTGGCTGCCCCCCCAGCATCCCAACCTTCCCTGCATCCAGGTTCTGAGGGGGAACAGGGCAGAGAAGGATGGAGGAGCCTCCCCCCAGGCTGTGCCAAGAGGGCAAATCTTTCAGGGATGGGATCCTGTCCTCAGGAAAAGGGACAAAGTTCACTTTTTGGCCATTTTTCGGCCCCAGAAAGCCTCCCAGAGGGAGCAGGCAGCCTCCCCCCCTCGCTGGGCTGGGAGGAAATTCCTGTCCCGGCTGGGGCTGCAAACCCAGCGTGGTCCCAGGACCACTAATCCCTGAGCTATTTGCTCCAGGTTAATCCCTGCCCCTGCAGGGCTCGCCATGGGATTGACCCCAGGCTGGATCAAAGGGAGAGGTCCAGCCGTGTCCCACTGCCCCCTCAGCCCCCTCCCTGGGCTCAGCAGAGCCCCCAGACCCCCAGGCTGAGCATCCCCCGTGCCCAGCCCAGCCCTGGGCACAACTCACCGCTCTGCCCTGCTCTCCGTGGGCACCCACGAGGCCACGCTCGCCCCGGTCACCCTGTGGACACCCAGGAAAAGGGCACAGTCAGGGGCAGCTCCTGGCACTGCCACAGCCCCCCCAGTGCCCCTAACTCACCTTCAGCCCAGGGACACCCTGTGGCCCCTGCTCACCCCGAGGACCAGGCTCACCCTAAAGGGGAGAAAGAAACACCCAAAGGAGCTGCTTGTCTTGCATTCATGGGCATTGTGTGCCCTTCTCCCCTCCCTAGGGGCATGTCCTGCTCCCCTGCAGCCACCAGTGGGCAAGGAATGGGTGGTGGGGATGGGGCTGGAGCAGAGGGAAGAGGGGGGATGAACTGCACAACTGTGCTTTTGGTTTGGCAGGGAACAGGGAAAAGGGAGAGAGAGAAAGAGAGAGACCCCCAGGCTGTGCCCAGGAGGGACACGGTGACATCTCTGTACTCACAAGCTGCCCTGGGGCACCGGTGACACCGGGATGGCCACGGGCACCCACTTCACCCTGTGAACAGAGCCAGAGGTGGTTCAGGGACAGCCAGAGCAGGGCAGGGGACACCACAGGGACAAGGCTGAGGGCACAGGAGCTGTGGGGTCACGGGGGGGATGCTCAGAGTGGGTTACCCACCTTGTCTCCGGGGCCACCTTTGCTTCCCGGCTGGCCTGGCAAGCCCTGGGGGAAGAGAGCAGGGATCAAGCCCTGGGCACAGCACTGGGGACAGTGTCCCTGCTGGGTGCTGGCACCCAGGGTGGGGGTGTCACCCCACGGGTGACGGGGTGCCTGCCTGGGTTGGGGGGTTCCCACACTACTCACAGCTTGTCCCCGGTGTCCCGGCGTTCCCGGGCGTCCAGCCTGTCCCACACTGCCCTGTGAGGGACAGAGAGGATGGCACAGGGGGGACAAGGGACTCCTGCCCAAGGGGGACACTGCCCTTGACCCCGTGGGGACAGCCACACCCCACGAGCCAGGAGTGGAGCCAAGGGCTGCGAGCTTATTGCACTTGCCATCCCAGTTATTCCCAGTAAGCACCAGCAGGAGGATCTGGGTGTGTCCATGCCCTGTGCCAGCCCAGCCATCACCTGCTCCTGCTCACCTTCACTCCTGGGATACCCGGGGTGCCATCCTTGCCATCGATGCCAGGGAGACCCTGTGACAGGGGGAAGAGTCACTCGATCACCTGCAGCAGGGACTGTAGGGCTTGTGGTGGGGACAAAAAGAGGTGGGAAGGGGCAGGAAAGCTCCAGCCCTGCACTGAGCCAGGGTGGGACACAGGATGGCCCTGAATGGGACAGAGAGATCTTCTCCATGCCAGGGACTTGTTCCCAGATGTGGCACAGGTGCCACCAGCTGTACTTACATTCTCCCCCTTGGGGCCAATGTCCCCCTGGGGTCCCCTGATGCCACGGCCACCCTAGAGCAGAGAGGGCAAGTGTTAGGTCAGTGTCCTCCTGGGGCAGGGGATGCTGCTGGGAGAGGGAGAAGATGCCCATGGAGGGCAGAGCCCCTCTCCATGCTGGGAGTGGTGCCAGGCTGGGGCACAGGTTACCCTGGCACTGCCCAGGGCATTGCCCTCCCCCATGCAATGGGTCACCTACCAGATCTCCCTTCTCACCGGGGTCTCCGGGTGGTCCCTTGGGGCCTTCCCTGCCCTGGAGGGGAGAAAGGCAAGGGCTGAGCAGGGATTTGGGGGGTCCCTGAGCCCCGGGGCAGAGGGGGGGCACTCACCGGCCGCCCGGCCGCTCCGACCGTCCCGACCATGCCCTTGTACCCAGCAGGACCCTGCAAGGACAGCACAGGGGGGTTAATCCCTGCACCCCAACATCCTCCAGCTCCCTGGGGTGGCCAGACTGCCCCGATGGAGCTGGTCCAGGGAAGCAGCACCCAGCCTGGGAATGGCTGCCCTGGGATCTGCCCCTCTGACCCCAGAGCATCCCAGCAGCGCTCACCGTCTCGCCCTTGGGTCCTGCCATGCCGGGGTACCCCCTCAGGCCCTGAGGTCCCTGCAGGGAAGGAAAGCACAGCCAGTTTAGGCAGGAAGAGCCCCCGGAGCAGCCCAGGGGGAGGCTGCAATTACAGCCAAAAGCCATGCTGGAAAGCAGCAGGTTTTGCCAAACATGAGGTAGTTCAGCCCCTCCTAATTCTGCAGCCCCCCCAGCAGGGGCCTTTCCAGCTGTCGATTCCATAACCCCAACGGGGCCAAACTGGAGCCACTTCCCATGCCAAAGCTCTTGGCTTCAAAGCAGTTCTGCCCTTCCCTGGGCTGCAGGCTCAGCCCATTAATTGCTTTTCATCTTCAAAGGGCTCCGAGAGCTCCAGCAGTTCTAATCCCCCCCAGCCCTGCTGCACCCCCTGCTCAGGTGGGGTGAGAGGGGCTCAGGGCACAGCAGAGGGTTGTCCTGGCCCAGGAGTTATCCACGTTAACAACTGAGGTGCCCATGGAGGTCTCCACTGGGAGAGATGGTGACATCTGTGGCTGGATGGGATGAAGGCTTTGCTTCACTCTCAGAGCTGTGTGCCCAGGAGCAGGGACACACTGGTGTCACCTCCCTGATGTCTGGGACAAACAGAGCACCCCCAGGTCCTGGGGCACTCAGGAAGCAGAGAGGGAAGGAGAAATAAGTGTGTTACCGGAGGGCCTGGGACTCCTTGTTCTCCAGAGACACCAACGTCACCCTTGGGGCCCTGGGAAGGGGGGGAGAGAAGGGAATGTTGGGGTGGAGTGGGGTACAAACCACCCTGGGGACACAAGACCCCTCACCTGTGACCTGGCAGGAGATGGGGACAAGTGTCCCTGCCCAGGAAGCCACTATGGGAAGACCACCCTGTCCACCTCCATCTCCCAGCCCCAGCTTTCCCACCTTCCTCTCCCACCTCTTTTCTTCCTTCTTTCCCCCTTTTTCTCCCTAGAGCACATCCCTGGGTCCCTCCCCTGCTCCTCCAGAGGCAGGGACACCTGGATCCTGCTGGGACACTCACCTGCCCGCCCTGCCTGCCGGGCTCCCCGAGGGCACCGGGGCGGCCTCTGTGTCCCTGAGGGGGAAGAGGAAAACCGTGAGCACTCCTGGCAAAGCAGCAGGGCTGTGCCACCATCCTGATGGCCACGTCCCCCAGAGCCACCCTGCCCACCACACCCCACCCTGGGGTGCCCACTGGTGACACCCTGAGGTGGTGGGTTGGGGCTTTGGCACAGGGTCCCATGCCTGGAAAAGGGGGTGGTGGGAGCTGGGCGGCCACACGAGA
The DNA here is from genome assembly GCA_035583185.1 of Anabacerthia variegaticeps. Lineage (NCBI taxonomy): Eukaryota > Metazoa > Chordata > Aves > Passeriformes > Furnariidae > Anabacerthia > Anabacerthia variegaticeps. The sequence goes on from JAWWEW010000060.1 coordinate 4,054,865, forward strand.
CCCTCCCCACGGCACCTTTGAGTTCAGGGCTCTCTGAGCACGGGTGTCCTTGTGCTCCCAGGGGAGCAGGGCAGTTCCTGAGCTCCCTGTGCCTCCACACCCACCAGGATGGATGCTCCATTCTGCCACGGCCTGCTGGAGGTGATGATCCCTGTCCCCCACCCCAGCAGCTCCAGGGGTCCCTTACCTTCAGTCCCTGCAGTCCCTGGGGGCCCTTGGGACCTGGGGGGCAGCTGGTCGGGCACTGGGGGGAAGAAGAAGCACAGGATGAGGTGGGAAAGGAGCTGGGGGCTATGGAGAAGCCGTGCTGGGAAGGACAGGCACCTGTGCCACATGGCAGTGGTGACACAGGGGACCCTCAGCTCCCATCCCAGCTTTGCTCCTCCCCAAGGACCAAATTCCAGGGGGGAGAATGTATTCCAGAGCCCTGCAGAGCCCTGCTGAGGGGACAAGGCAATGGCAGCTCTCACCAGGAAATCAGCACTGCCTTCCAGTCCTTGGATGTGTCCCGGGAGGCCCTGGAGGGAAGGAGACCATCAGCACCCCTGGTTTGATATCAGGATGATTCCACGGGAGGGAAGTGTGTGCCAGAGCCCAAATCCTGGCCCCAAACCCAGGGCTGAGCCTGGGGGAAGCTTCTCCCTCCTCCAGAAGGTGTTGGTGGCTGGGGGGGGGATACTCACGGGTTTCCCTGGGGGGCCTGGGGGACCCCGAGGGCCATCAGGTCCAGGGTCACCCTGGGGAAAGAACAAAGCCAGGAAAGGAGGTGTCAGAGCAGGCAGGTGCTCCCAGAGCTGGGGTGCAGAGGGGGGATGGAGACCTGGAGAGCCAGGATGTCACAGCAGGAAGGGGGAGTTCCCCAGGATGGGTGGCACCAGGGGACCCAGGTGGTGGCACAGAGCCTATCACCCCTCCATCCCCACTGTCCCACATTGCAGGGTCATCCCTGGGTCCCCCAGGAGCCCCGAGGTGCAGAGGAGCAGATGCTGGGCTAAGGAGGGGATGTTCTGCCATGCCCCCTCCTGTCTCCTCACCTTGGGTCCCAGCACTCCAATCTCTCCAGGAAGCCCCACTTGGCCTGGAAGCCCCTTAAGGAGAAGACAAACATTCAGTGGGTCACACCCCAAGAGCTCCCCTTTGGGGGTGCTGGGATTGGAGCCCTCCCAGCACCAATTCCAAGCAGGATCCCTTTCCAACCCCACCCCAACCCCCCAGTGTGGCACTCACGGGTGGTCCTGGCAGAGAAGGACCCTGCAACAGGAAGAAAGACAGAGTTGGTTGTTGTTCTCCAACCCCCCAAACCCACCAGGATCCCTGTCCTGGGCAGGGTTATGCCCACACCACCACCAAGGGGGGAGCTGGGGGTGGGTTCCCCCTCTGCTCCCACCCCACCCGTGGGTGCCAGGGCCAGCAGAGGGTGCATCCCCTGCACCCATGGGAGCAGCAGATACTCACAGGGAGCCCTGGTGGCCCTGGAAGTCCGGGTTGGCCCTGCAAAGGCAGAAGAGAAGAGTCAAAAGCCAAAGCAGGCAGGTCTGCTCTGTCAGCTGCTGAAATTCCCCCTCCCTCACCCAGCCCCAGTGCCCCATCCTTGCCAAAACCTCCATCAGCCAATTCCTGGTCCCTGCCTAGCCAGGCTCTGCTGGCTCCCAGAGGGAAAGGTGGGAGCCCAGCAAAGTGGGAGCCTGGAGAAGCTGCCCCAGAGCAGCCCCTCACTCACTTTAATTCCTGGTGCACCGATGGGTCCCGGCTCCCCTTTTGCTCCTGTCAGGCCCTGCAGGAGGAGAGACCCTGGAGGTTATTCCCAGCCCTCCTGCTCTCCAGCCAGGAATTTTTGTTGGGGTTGTTCCCATCTCCCTTTGCAGGCAGATCAGCCTGGATGAATAATTCATGCTCATAGTGACAGTTATTTTTCTATTCATTTAATATTGAAGAATAACTAAAGTCCCCAAGATTTAAAATGACATCAGAGGCACAAAAGAGGACCCTGTAGTTTGGGTTTCCCTCTGATCAGCAGGTAAATTCCTGGCACTGGCACCCAAACCTCCCTGGGTACCCATCCCACACCCCTGAGACCCAAAGCAGGGGACCTGGGGATGGGCACCAACCCATGACAGCGACCAGGCAGGGCGAGGTGGCAGCTCCATCCCCTTTCTGCCACCACTTCTGGGGTGACTCTGCTTCTGCCAGGGAGGGGACAGTGGGGACATCACCCCTGCCACCTTATGGGTGCCAAGGGGGTGGCTCCAGGAGTGGACATGGGGCTGCTCCAGATTAATTCTGGAGGAAACAAGAGCTCAACGAGGGCACAGGGCAGCAGAAGCAGCAAGGACAAGGACAAGGACAAGCCCTTCCCTGTCCTGGGGTGTCCGTGCTCTCCTGGCACAGCTCTCACTGTGGGAGGGGGTGGCAGCAGCCCTGCCCAAGCTCTGCTGGGATTCCAAAGGTGCTTCCAGTTCCTGTAGGGAGGGATTTTGGCCCCTTCTAATGTGGGACAGACACGGATCCCTGCGCTGGGGGTAAGAGGGGCTTGCTGTGCCCCGGGGGCTGCGAGCAGGGGGTGGGTACTCACATCGATGCCCGGCTTCCCTGGGGGTCCATCTGGGCCAGGGGCTCCGGGGTCCCCCTTGATACCCTTTGAAAGAGAAGAGGAGGGGCAGGATGGAAGGAGTGGGAGCACCAGGGAGCTGCAGGGAGGGAGGGGGGGTACTCACCGGGGAACCAGGGGCTCCAGCAGGGCCTTTGTCACCCTGGGGAAAGGGGAGAAGGTTGTAAAAGGGACCTGTCACCCCACAGGGGGGGAGCTCAGGATCCCTGTCCCCCACCCAGCTCCTCCTCATGGCCGAGTGAGATGCTGGATTCCACAGCCAGGTGAGGAATCAGGATGGGGCTGGTGTTGGGAAGGGTAGGTTGTGCTGGGGTTGGGGGCTGTGGCTGTTCTGGGTATAAATAGCACTAAAATAACACCTGGGGGCACATCCCAGAGAAAGGGCACTTTCTGCTGGCTCACAGATCTTCCCCTGTCCTAGGCCCCACTGCACAGCCCGTGGAGAATCTGGAGCCCCAGCTCCCACCACAGCCCTTGGCCACATCACCACTCTGAGGGCATCCCACTGGGGTATCCCATTCCCCACTGCTCCCTCCAGCTGCCCCCTCACTGGGCACCTCTGGGCTGCCCCTGCACCAGCCCCTCCGAGCATCCTCTGCTGCCAGGACAGGGGTGCTCCCAAACCTCCCTGTCCTGTGATTCCCCCAAAAACCAACCCAGCCCCAATGTCCAAGGTGCTCCAGATGCCAGGGCCAGCTGTGGATGGAGCTGGAGCCTCTGCAGGAGCTGTGCTGCCCTGGGCCACCTCTGCAACCCGGGGCTACAGGGATAGCCAGGGATGCTCCATGTGCCCCAGCCCGGGAGCAGCACGGAGAGGGAATCTCCCAGCACCAGCATCCCCTGCCCTGGCCGAGCCTCTGCCCCACACAATGTCCCTCTTTGTGCAGCAGGTCCCCTCCCTCCCTCCCTCCTCCCCGAGCCCGCACAGGTTCCCGGTTACTCACGTCAATCCCGTCGGCTCCCGGCACTCCGGGGGGACCGGGGGGCCCTCGCGGGCCGGGCTCTCCTGGTGGCCCTCGCTAAGGGGGAGAAGGGATGGGATCCATATCAGGAAGGAGCAGATGTACCCCGAGACATGCTGGGGACCCCCCTCCAGAGAGCTGGGATGGAGAGAGCACCCCAAGGTGTCCCAGCTCTGCCCTTCCCCACGGGCTCCTGGCTGTGCCCCCTGCCAAGGGCATGGACGGGGAAATCCAGGACATCTCCCCCCGATTGGCACCACCAGCTGCTCATCCCCTGCTCAGCTTCGGCTCCTTTCCTTCCCCCTCTTTCCCCGAGGGCTCCTGCCCTGTTGGAGCAGGGTCTCTGTGGGGTGATGGCAGCATTTCTACCCTATTTCTGCCCCCTCCTGTCCTGGCACTCCCAGGGCTTCTGCCCCCATGGAGCAGGATGTCCATGGGGTGATGGCAGCATTTGTACCCCATTTCTGCCCCCTCCTTCCCTGGCACCCCCAGGACTCCTGCCCAACAGATGAGGGTTTCCATGGGGTGATGGCAGCATTTCTACCCCATTTCTGCCCCCTCCTTCCCTGGCACCCCCAGGGCTCCTTCCCTGGCACCCCCAGGACTCCTGCCCAGCAGATGAGGGTTTCCATGGGGTGATGGCAGCATTTCTACCCCATTTCTGCCCCCTCCTTCCCTGGAACCCCTGCCCTGATGGAGCGAGGTCTCCATGGGGTGATGGCAGCGCTTGCAAAGCCCCCCCCTTGGCTCAGAGTGGGATTCCTCGGAGCCCTGGCAGGGTTTGGGTGGCTGCAGCCCCGGTGAGAGGAGGGGACCCCCAGCCCTGGGTGGGAGCTGTCCCTGTGCAGGGCTGGCTCGGTGCCCGCGTCCCGCAGCCCCGCTCCCGGCTCCGCACAAAAGCTCCATTCAGCCCCGGCAGGGAAGCGCCCGCAGCCCGGCCCCGGCTCTGAGGTTTGCCCAGGGCTCTGCAAAGAAACCTCTGTTATCCTAAGAGGGGGCTTGGGGGGAAGAGATTCCAGCCGTGGAGACGGAACCCGCCGTGTTCCTGGATGTGGGAGCCAAGGCGGGTGGCTGGGGATGCGCTCCTGTGGCTCCTCCGGCCTGCCAGGCTGGGTTATTTTAAATAATAAATATAAATGTAAATATTCAGGGCTGAGAGGTTTGTGCAGCCCGGCTTCACCTTGGATCAGACCCTGCAGTCGGGGAGGGAGCGGGTCCCATCTCTGGCAAACCCCCTGAAAGGCACCTTTGTCCCGCCCCGGTGATTTCCAGGGGGTTCCTTGTTCCTGGAGCTCCCAAATCCCCCTGGCCAGACCCTTCCACCAGACCCCACGGCCATCCCGGGAGCTGTTTTAGGAGGCAGCTGCCCCTCCATTCCCCAGCCGTGCCCACAAGGCAGCCCAGGAGCCACCCGGAAAGATTTTCCGAAGTCTTTTCTAAAAATCTAATTTTCGCAGTTGCAAAGTGAAGGGAGAGCTTTTCCAGGTGGGCTCCCGGGAGGAATTCTGCCTCTTCCTCTGCGCTGCTCACCCCGAGGAGCAGAGAGACACCTTCACTTCTTCCCGGTGCATTTTTTCCTGCCCCTGGAGGGAGTTCGGAGAGCCCACCGGGACCCCCAGGACCTTCGCTGCCCGTGTCCCCCCACCCCTGGGCAGCCCTGGGAGGGTCAGAGCCCCCCTCAGCCCTGCTCAGCCCCCCTCGGTCTGGAGAGCAGCACATCCCAGGAAGGCAGGAGCAAATTTCCCCAGGTGATGGGAAGCAGAAGAGCCGGCGACTGCTGGGGAGGGAACGGCCAGAGGGTCCCCTATCCTTGCTCCAAAGGGAAAATAAAACTAAACATGCTCAGCCAACAAGTCCCAGACTTCCAAGTCCCCACTTCCCGCGGGGCTTTTGGCACTGAGCGATCCCGAGGGGGTCGGGGCTGTGGATCCCGGCTGGGGGCTGTTCTCAGCCTCCTCCCCGCATTGGGGCATTCCTGGGAAAAGTGGGAAAGGCGCTGGGAAAATAAATCCAAAGTGGCTGGAGGGGAGATGGGATGGGGAAGATGGGGACTGTCCCCTCTCCATCCCTTCTCCATCCCTTCTCCATGCCCATCCCAGCCCGGAGCGGAGCGGGACGGAGCCCAGGACTTACGAGCTGGGCCAGGCAGAGGCAGGAGGTTTGGAGCAGGAGCCAGAGCTGGAACACGGAGGGCACCCCGGCCATGGCGAGGGCGGCCGGAGCCGGGCACGGGTGGGCTCGTGTCGTGTCGCTGCTCTCGGTGCGGCACAGCCGGACAGCGGGAGGGACGGGGCGGAGGAGGCGGAGGAGGCGGAGGAGGAGGCGGAGGCGGAGGAGGAGGAGGAGGCAGGGGGTGAGGGGGGTGGGGCTGTGGTGGCGGTGGTGGAGGCGGTGGAGGAGGAGGAGGAGGAGGAGGAGGAAGGGGCTCATTAATATGGAGCGGTAGGATGAGGGCAGGAGGCAGCCCCAGCCCCCTCGTCAGGTGAGCCCGGGGATATTTTGGGCTCCACGGCTGGATGGGTTTGGCACGATGGTGGTGACGATTTGGCACGATGGTGACAAAGGATTTGGCACGATGGTGGCAGGATTTGGCACGATGGTGACAGGATTTGGCACGATGGTGGCAGGATTTGGCATGATGACAACATTTGGTACGATGGTGGTGAGGATTTGGCACGATGGTTACAGGGGGGTTGGCACCATGACTGGATTTGGCACGATGGTGGCAGGAGGCTTGGCACGATGGTGACAAAGGATATGGCACGATGGTGGCAGGATTTGGCATGATGACAGGATTTGGCACGATGATGGCAGGATTTGGCATGATGACAAGATTTGGCACGATGGTGGCAGGATTTGGCACGATGATTACAGGAGGCTTGGCACGATGGTAACAGAGGGGTTGGCACGATGGTGGCGAAGATCTGGCACAGACACGGGGCTGGGAGAGAAGGGAATGAGCTGAGGAGCTGCTGCCGGAGCTGCTCTGGGACACGCCAGCCAGGACACGTGTCCCGGGGTGTCGCTGTGTTGTCCCCATCGCCATGCCATGCCAGTGCCACGGGGCACCGCGGTGCCCAGGGCTGGGGCTGTGGTTGCCCCGGCCCCGGGGCAGCCCTGGGAGCCGATTCCAGCCGGGATTTCTGACACCCGGGAGGATGCTGGGGGACTTCTGCCCCAAATTCTGCCCTGGGAGCCCCGTGCGGCTTCAGGGGCTGCCCTCAGAAATGTCCCCATGGCCCTGGGGTGGCACTGGGAGGGGAAGGGGGGCTGTTCCCCACAGCCCTGGCAGGGAACACGGGGGGATGGATGGATGCCCCACTGATCCCCGTCCCTGCCCAGCTCCCCCCGGCTCCTGCCCCCGCTGCCAGCCGCCCCCCGGCTCCCCGGGAACACGGCATGATTCATCCCGGAGATTTCTCCCTCCTCCTCCTCCTCCCGGAGCTCGACGACTCCGCAATGAGGCGCCGACTGATTCATCGCGTTTGGGGGGGCTCAGAGCCCCCCAGGAGCGGCTCAGGGGTGGCACAGCAGGGCTGGGCATCCCCCCCGACGGGCACGGGGCCATCCAGCACATGGACCAGTCGGGACTCCGCTCTGCAATGTCCTCTGCTGGTCTTTCTCCCCCTGTCTGTCCCAGCCTGGCACTGGGAGGGCCGGTGGGCTCCTGTTCTTCCCACTGCTCTGAGGGGCATCAAAAGTCGCAAAACGTGGTGTTTTGAGATGAAAATCCTTCTGCCTCCAGGCTGAGAGCACCTTGTGTTCGGGGCATCTAATTCTGGCTCTCGCTCCCGGAGCTGCTGGGATGTTCCTGCCAGTGCCCAAGGCAGGAGTGTCCCAGCGCTGCCCCCGGGCCCAGCACCTTTCTGGGACACGAGTGGCATTTTGGGAAGAATTATGCAATTCCAAGTGTTTCCCAGATTACTCCAGTGACATATTTTTGTCTCCTGTCGATGCCATTGCTCATTTCATTGCAGCTTTTTGAGTGCTGCCAGTTCTCCAATTCCACACCCCCAGCGCTGCCACACCCCCTGCACCCCCTGCTCCCCCTGCAGCACACAGAGAGCACCCCAAAACGACCACCCTGTACCCCCCCCGCCCCCCAGCCCTCCTTCCAGCACGCCCCAAACCCAGCATCCTTCAGCCACCCCAAAAGCCCTCATCCCTGCACCCCTCAGCCAGCAG
>JAWWEW010000060.1:4064284-4079103 GCA_035583185.1 Anabacerthia variegaticeps
GGTACCCCTCACCTGCACCACAGCAGCCACCCCCTCTGCTAAGACCTCCCAGACTCAGCTCCCAAGTGCTGGCACCATCCCAGACCACCTCCTTGCCCTCCCAAATCCCCACGTGCCCATGTCCCCATGCCAGGGGGGACAGGAAACCCCCCCAGGGCCACCGAGAGGGTATAGCCCCAACATCGCTGTCCCCCTTTCTCCCCGCTCCCCACTGCCACGTGTCCCAGGCGGTGGCAGATGGCAGGAGGGTGGCACGAGCAGCCAGTCCTGGCATCGCCCCTGGCACCTGCTGTGTGACCATGTGTGTGCTGGCACTGCCCCGGGGGAGCCAGGTTTGTCCTGCTAATTCCGGGCTGTCCCCATGGCACGGGTTGCCCGGTCCTGGCAGCTCCCCCCGGGAAGTGGCAGCCGGAGGGTCCCGTCCTGCCAGCTCTGTGGCTCCCACCCTTTTCTGCTTGGCTTTTGGGGATAATTAAACCCATTTCAGATGGCTGGAGGGCTCTGCATTAACTCCTCCTTACAGAGCATTTCCCAGCTCATGGAATGCCGACAAGAAGCAGAATAAAGAAGCAATAACTAGAGGAAAAGCCTGCACTAAAATGAGCTTTGTGCTTCCCCCGCCCCTCAAACAGTTATTTTAAGCATTTAAATATTTCCCAGAGCCAGAGCATTGGACAAGTCCTGTCTCTGAGCTCCCTCCCTGCCCTCTGCCAGCTCTGGGTGTAACTGGGGGGGACACTCAGGCCAAACCCCAGCACGGGCAGAGCTCCAGCAACATCCCCACCTTGGCTTTGCACATGGATTTGGCACTGGGAGAGGTTCCCAGCGGGGCTAAAATGGCCTTTTTTAGGTGTCTTTTTTAAGTGTCCTCATCACACCCGGGCAGCCAGGGCGCTGGGGGTAGGCAAAACAATGGTGGGCCAGGGGGAGGGTTGAGCTGCTCACCAGTCTGGTTGAGCTGGAGGGTGCTCTTGCTCCACTGGGACAGCCCCACGATGGCCACCATCTTTGCGCCCAGGCTGGAGCGCCTCTTCTTGCTGGCGGTGATGGAGACGGAGTCGGCGCTGCCCCGCGCGCTCTTCTCCAGGCTGTACATCTCCCCGCTGATGCTGGAGCTGCGCACCACATTCCTGGCCGCCGAGGAGCCGGCGATGGAGCCGGAGATGGAGCCGGAGATGGAGCTGGAGATGGAGCTGCTGATGGAGCTGGCATCCCCGTTGAACATGGTCAGCCGCTGCGCGCCCGCCGGCACCGGCTCCGCTCCGTGGGATCAGCTGCGGGGATAAGGCAGGACACGTGTCAGGGGCAGCAGTGCTCGGGTGGGGGAACCCAGACAAGCCCCAAGGGGGTGGATGGGCCCCCCCAAGGCACTTAAAAATCCATGGAGTTCAGGTGGTGCAACTGAGGGTTGGGATGGATCTGGGGAAAAGGTTGTTCCCCCGGAGGGTGGTGGGCACTGACCAGGCTCCCCACGGCAGTGGGCACAGCCCCAAGGCTGCCAGAGCTCCAGGAGGGTTTGGACAATGGGACAGGGACAGGGTGGGATGGTTGGGGTGTCTGTGCAGGGCCAGGGGTTGGACTGGATGATCCCTGTGGGTTCCTTCCAACTCAGTGCATTCTGTGACTCTTCCCTGCCCACGGAGCAGGGGATGGCACGGGAAGAGGGTGCAGAGCTCCTGTGCAGGTGGGTCACAGGGTGAACACACCAGCCTTTCCCCAGAATTCCACTGGACCTGGATGAGTCCTGGATGAGCAGAAGGCTCAGAGTGTCACCAACCCACCCAGGCTGGGACGAGGCGACCCTTGGATACAGCCAAGGTACCCAAAATTGGAACCAGCCACGATCTTCCTGCACATCTCCTTCTCCAAATCATGGCTGTGGCAGCCCTGTGTGCTGCTCCAGGCCAGGATGGGAATCCCTGGAGGAGCCAGGGGGACTGGAGCATGTGCTGGTGGCAGAGGCTGTGCTGCTGCTGGTGCCAGACCTGCTGCCTTCCCTTCCCCATGAATATTTAAACTCCAGCAGGACGGAGCATCCGTCTTCCAAGGGAAGGTGAATTATTAACTGCAGGCCAAGTGAAGCCACTTTATGATAATGGATGGAGGCAGCGCCTGGGAAAATATTTCTCTTCTGAGAGAGAGAGAAATGGACAGGAGCAAAGAGAAGTTCTGGCTGGGGATGGGGAGAGGGACAGGGCGGGGGGTTCTGCCATTGGAAAGAGGGGTTTCGAAGGGAACAGAGTTGGGATGAGACCTGATGGGATGCACAAACTCAGGGCATGGTTGGGAGGAGACCTGGCGGGAACCACGGGCCTGGCTCCAGCACTGCTGAACTCATGGATTTATCAATTGCAGGGCAAGTGGGCAATTAGTCATTAGTATCATTAATGAGCTCCCAGAGCTCCCTTCTGGCCTGTGTTTTCCTGCCTGGGCTCCCTTGGGTGAGCACGTGGCACTGACCCACGGCCCTCACCCCCCACACTCCTTGTGCCCAGTGGGGTCATCACAGAGTGGGACCTCCACTGGGCAAGATTTGGGGGGATTCCCCACACGGGGAAGGGGGATTTGCTGTCTTTGCCACTGACCAGACACCTGCATGAGGGCTGCATTCCCTTGGATAAAGCTGAGGGTGTGGGGTGAGCCCCAGCTCTGGAGCCACCCTGGCACATCCATGAGCTGATGGCAGGAGAGAAGAGCCAGCAGCTCCTGTCCTAGGAGGAGTCAGGGCTGAGCCACTGCCTTTGGGCCATTTGGGATGAGCATTTTCCAACACCCCCCACCGCTCTGCAGGCACGCTCCAGTTCCAAACTCGCTGCAACCACCAAGTTCTCTCTGAGGAAGCACCTGCTGCAGGGAATGGATCCCAAGCCCTTCCCCAGCCACAGCCTGGCTCACCCCTTCCCTGTGCCTCAGTTTCCCCACGGGCAAACCTGGCATGAGGCTGTGCCTAAACAAATACACATCCCTGGGCACGAGGGCTCAGCCCAGCCCAGGCCCCTCCACGGGTGAGGAATCCACGGCACGAGCAATCCCCAATATCTGTAGGGCCAGGGAAGCACAAAAGGCTCCTGCTGCTGTTTCCCACCCCAGCTGCCCGGAGAGCACCGGGCTCTGGTGGGAGCAAATTAGATCAGGAGAGCAGAGCGCTAATGGGATCATTTCCAATGCAACACACACAGGGATAATCCGCCTCGAGGGAAGCTCCTCAGCCCGGAGGAAGGGTTTTCTTTACCCTGCCCCTCATTTTACCCCTCATCTCTCTGCATGATCTCCTTCTGCAGAGGGCAGGTGCTGGCTGGGGGATGAAGGGGGTGCCTGGTGGTCGGTGCTGGGCTGGTGACCGGGTTTGAGTGCTGGAGCCTGTGGCTCCCACTGCTGAGCTGGCCTTGGCACAGCCATGGCATCCTTGGCACCACCGTGCTCAGCATGGTCACAGCATCCTTGGCACGGCCTCAGCATCCTTGGCATGGCCACAGCATCCTTGGCACGGCCACAGCATCCTCAGCATGGCCACAGCATCCTCGGCACGGCCACAGCATCCTTGGTACCAACACAGCATCCTCGGCACGGCCACAGCATCCTTGGTACCAACACAGCATCCTCGGCACGGCCACAGCATCCTCAGCACGGCCACAGCATCCTCAGCATGGCCACAGCATCCTTGGTACCAGCACAGCATCCTCAGCACGGCCACAGCATCCTCAGGACCACAACAGCACCCCCAGCCCGATGATGAACACGCAGCCCCGATGCTGCCTCTGCTCCACTTCCCTTTCCCCAGAAACGTGCAGGGATTCAGGGAATGGCACCAGGTTTCCCTTCACACACTTCCCCCACCCTATATATATATATATATTTATTCCCCTATATCCCAAACCAGCAGGATTCTCAGAGCAAACTACCACAACGCCGCATCCAAGCCCCCTCCTCCTCCTCCTGCCCTGCCGTGGGAACACATTCCCGAGCTGCCGGGGTGGGAGCAGCCCTTCCCACCACCCCGCACCGTCCTTGCGGGAAACAACCACGACCGCCAGCGCCGGGAAGTTCTCCAGCGAGCCAGCCCTGGCTCCCCCCGCGGCTGGGATGGATGCGGGATGCACGGAGCCCCCCGGGGACCCGGCCGAGCCGCTGGGAGATGTGTCATGGCTGTAGCATCCCCTGGACACGCACCACAAGGCAGAGATAAGCACAGCCAGGCAGGAAAACCGGCTCCCTGTTGCGTTTGGATCGCGGCTGCGGTGCGGGAAGCCCGGCGGGGCTCTGCCCTCCCCGCTCACGGCACCCCGGCAGGGGAAAATAAAGGGGAGACGGAGGCACCTTACCGCCCTGCGCCCTGGAGGAGGCTCAGCTCAGCTCCCCAGCCCCATCCCGGCCGCAGACGGACGGTGCCAGGGCTGGGGAATCTTCCCAGGGTTCTGGAGAGCGGGGCTGTGCTGGCGCTGCTTCAGCATCTCCCTCAGCATCTCCATGGTTACATCGCTGACCCAGTTCTCCTCCCAGCCCCGAGCAGGGGCACAGTGGTCCAGCGGGGTGGGGAGTGCCTCGGCGGGGCTGGGGGCATCCCCTGTGCCGCGTTTGGGGTGTCTGGGGATCCCAGTGAATCTCTGAGATTGATGCCACGGAGCTGCTGGGGATGGCAGGGCAGGGAAAAGAGGGGATCAGGGCAGCACAGGGGGTGGGGGGTCACAGGTGACCCCAGGAGGAGAGGGAACCCAGTGATCCTAAAGAGCCAGGGGCTGGGGGTGTGGAAAGGAACAACCTGGGGCTGGCTGGGAGGGAGCCCTGGCCCCAAAGACTCCACAGATACAGAAACGAGGGGCAAAATATTGATAAGCAAAAGGGGTGCTCTGGAAAAGGCTCCGGAGAAGGAGGGAGGAGCCCCGCAGGTGCCCCCACTCAGGGGGGAAAGAGCCCCTGACAGTGGGTGGGGAGAGGAGGAGGAGGAGGAAGGTTATAAATGAGCACAGTGGGGGTGGCTGAGAATCTGCCTTGCCAGGGAAGGAGGCAGAGGGATTTTGGGGGCTGTCTGCTCCCTCGAAAACCTCAAGGTGGGTGTTCCCAGGGAGATTCGGGGTTGGGAACCCCCAGCAATGGGGCATCAGGTTCTTCTTGCCCCCTGTGCTGGGGCTGCCTCAAGCCTGGAGGGAGAGCACTGAAACCTGCTGATGTCTGGAGCACAGAGGTCCTAAAATAAGCATTTCTGGGGGGGAAAAAAGCTTGCTAGAGCTGCTACTTTGAGGCCCTGCCAGTCCTGAGAAGGCACAATGCACCAGGGCAAGCCACAGCAGCACAGCTCACACAGACATGCTCCTCCTTGTGTTTGGGAATAAGGCGAGGGCTTATTTCCCCTAAAAGTACTTCATTCTAATTAATTGCTGCAGCTTTGATAGGCAGTTGCTCATATAAATTTAAATGCCCAACAAGGGGTATAATTGGGTGCAGGTGAGCTGAGAACTTGGGAGGAACTCCAGGTACTGGAATTGAGCACCTCATGGCTCAGGCAGGTTATAAAAGTTATACCCTGGCTGGAACTTGCTGCAGGTTAATCCTGCAGCCCCATGGGAAACAGACACCTTGAAATTCAAGGATGGGTCCAAATGTGCTTCAGTTGCAGGAAAAGCAGAGTTTGGATGGGGCTGTGCTCAAGAGTCCTGTGGGAACAGCTCCTGCTCCTGGAAAAAGGCCTGGCTGTTGGATGAGGGAGGTTTAGTGAGTCTGTCCCTGGGAGGAAGAAGAAGAGGAAGGCCATGGGGCAAATCCCACAGCGTGTTCCAGTCCAGATGATTCCCCAAAAGGCAGGTGCTTGGGTGGGAGCAGGTCTGTCTGTTTTCCATGGGGATGGGACGTGCTGGTGGCTGTGGTGTGGGTGGAGAGCTCCGTGTCCTGCACAGCCATGTCAGTGGGATGGTGGTGACAGGGACCAGGGATGTCCCCAAGGGCTGAGAGGTGGTTCCGTGGAGATCAGCTCTGCCAGGACCCAGGCAATGCATCACAGCTCCTCTGGGATGAACAGTGGGATGGTGTTCCTCCAGCATGGCAGCAGGTGGGTGTGCTCCAGGTGCTCTCCTCCGTGCTGCTCCTGCACTGGGATGGACTGGGGACACCACTGGGACCCAGAGGTGACTGGAGCCACAGCGCTGCGTGGAGGTCTCCAAGCAGGAATGACACAGGAGAACCAACTGTTCCATGCCAGAGTCTTCCTCAGCCCCAGCGTGTCCAGATGCACCTTGGCCACAGTAATTCACTTTCCATCCTCATCCCCAAAGCCTGTGTCCATCTCCATCCAGCCTGGATGCCACAACTCCAGCAGAAGCTCCTGGAAGATGGGATCCATCCAGGGGCACCAGCACAGGGAACCAAGTGTTTCCCAGTGGAACAGGAGGAAAACACCATCTTCCCACACCCACCTCATGGCCATCTTTCACTGGGGGGTTGGACAGGTGTGGAATGCAGGGTCTTCTGTGCCTGACCCTGCCTGGTGGGCTGATTTTGGGCTAAGCCCCTCCTGAGGCCCCAGGAGCCCAGAGCTGCGCCCTGACCGCGCCGTCCCTTTCCCCCATGTCCCTGCATGACGTCTGCTGCCCGGGCAAATCAGATCTGTGCAGAATCCCAGCGTTTCCAAGGCAACATCAAGGAATCAGAGGAGCAAAAGCCACCCGGCAAGGCTGTGGCTGGGGGACAGCCAGGTCCTGCTGAGCCCAAGGCCAGGATAGGCACAGGGGCTCATAGCACTGCGGCGAGCACCGGGCATCCCTGATGGTCCAGGCTCATCCCAGGATGGAACAGGATGCCAAGGCTGAGCTCAGAGCCCCTGGCAGCAGCCTGGTGCTGGTTGTGACCGTGATGGGCAGCTGGGGACAGAGCAGGACCCCGCTGGGGACATGCACGAGCCAGCGCATGGCCACCACCGGCAGCCACGTGGCCCCAAAATCTGGGACGGTTCCACAGGGACACAAGAAACCAGCCCAGGGTCTTGGACAGCCCCCGGGGATGGGTCGGGAATGGGAGCACCTTGCTTAGATCCCAACCCCTCGCCCCTGGTGCTCGGACACCGAGGGCTGGCATTGTCATGCCAGGGCCGGGACCGATCTCCTGCTGCACGGAGGGGATGTGGGAAGGAGGGGATGTGGAAAGGAGTTTTTCCCGTTACCCAGCTGCCGCTGCCTTTCCGGCTGCACAGCTCCCAGCTCTGCAATGCAGCTCACACAGCTCGTCTGCTGTGTGTGAATCCCATCAATATTTCATGGAGCTGCTTCCTCCAGGGGAAGGACTGCTATCAGCTCTGGCTTTCTGCTGCTCCTACCAGCGCTCGGCTGCTCGCACAGAACAGTTGATTTCCTTCCACCGGTGGCCAGCACTCAGCAGCCCCCCCTTTCCCTCCCCGTTCTGCATTGGCAAATATCCCTTTGCCTCCCGGGGGCTTCATATCCCACATGGGCCAAGAGCTCTGAAGTCCCCTCAGGTTCAAATCAAAGTGCTGACCAGATTCCACCCCTGCTTGCTCGTGTCTGCTCGCAGCAGCGACGGCCAAAGTGTCCCCAGGGCCAAGCCAGCAGCTCCAGGATGGGTGACTAAACCCACCCACGCCCTCCACTGCCCCCCAACCCCAAGTCCAGCAGCAGGAGGTGCCAACATCCCAGACCCTGCCTGGTTGGATCCCATTTTCCCTGCCCAACCGCATCCAGCCTGCCAGTCCCAGCTCACTCCAGAGCCCAGCAGGAACCGGAGAGGGGGAGCAGGTTGGTTTGCAGAAAAAGTTGCTTTTTCAAATGCTAAGGCTGCACTATTACTCCAAAGCTTCTTGGGGGATCAGCAGAAAACTTGCTTGCCGTAGGAAGAGTTCCGTGAGCCGGAGCGATGCCAGGAGGCAGCGGGAGCCTGCGGCAAACACCCAGCACTCCAGCACCTCTGTGAACACCCGGGCTGCCCTCGGCACCTGCACCCCTGGAGGACGGGATGATGGAGCACTGGAGCAGCTGATCCCGGCAAGGTGCCACGGCTGGGGACAAGGGTGACACACGGCATCGAGATGAGGCCAAAAGCTCTCGTGTTGCTCCACCACCCAACAACCAAGAGCGGTGCAATTCCCTGTTTTCAGGCTGAGACCTCCAGCTCCAGGAGTGCCTTTGTCTGTGGGGAGGATGAGGAGCTCGGAGAGGCTCCCACGGTGATCCAACACAGCATCCCGGGGCGGGAAAGGAGCCCGTGAGGAACACGGAGTGCCAGCAGGGCTGTCAATCGGAGCTAAATCACTTTACAGGAACTCCTAAGCGAGGCTGTTTTCCTGCTCTTTGAGATGGTGTGACAAAACATTTTAAGTGCGTTGACAGGGATGCAAGGAGCTGGTGCCGCACGGCTTGGGTTTTAATAAGCAGGGAAATTAGGGATTTTCATCACCTTAAACTGCATCTCGTATCCATGTGATGTTTCCCCGAGGGCTGTGCTGCAGTGAGAGCCCACGGAGGGCTGAGCTTGAGGGGGATGGACTGGGGGTGTTTGTGGGGAGAAGCTGGAGGGGATTTTCCCCCTGAATTGGGGTGAAAGAGGCCAAGTAAGGACCAGACCGAGATGCCACAAACTCATCCTCTGTCTCTGTCCCACAAAGGCTGTTGCGACCGGTGCTGCAAGGACGGGGCAGGAATGGGGACAAGGCAAGAACTCGGAGTGCTGGGACGTGGGAGGTGGCACAAGTTTGCCCTCACAAAAGGATGTCGTTGAAGGTGCATCGGGAGAGAAGTGTGAGCACAGCAGGAGTGGCTTTTGGGAGGTGTTGGTGCCGAAAGAAACGGGCACACGTCGAACTGGAACTGGGGCTGGAGGTGAGAGGTGAGAGCAGCCACTGGGCTGAGAGGGAAGGGGCCAGGGCTGCTTTGGGCAGGTGGTCCCACACCAGGAGGACCCCAGGCTGCTGTGCCTGGCACCAAAACCCAGCTCTGGCCTGCAAGCAAAGCCCATCCCTGTGCCTCTGGCCAGGGGAGATCCACAGCCTCCCGCTCTCAGCACACTATTGAGACAAGCAGCACAGCCCATGGGATGTTCCCTGGGCACCAAGAGGTGCCATTCAGCCTCAGGAGCCCCCTTGCCATCCTTCTCAGATCCCCGGGAGTGGGCAGTGGCCACCACAGAGCCCATCACGGCCACCACCCCTCGTGGGGACCACCCGTGAGCCCCCACACAGTGGCCTTGGGGACCTTTTTGAGGCACAGAAAAGAAGGGGAACATGGTGGGGACACGGTGGCTGGCCAGAGCTGTGCCCATTGGGGTGCCAGGGGATAAGTGATGCCCACGCTGCTCTCGGGCTTCTCCCCACTCGCTGTCACCCTGGTTACACTACGAGACAGCAGCGCAGGGGCCTCTGCCCATCCCAGGGCACGGTTTCCCTCTCCCTCACCCTCTCCTTCACACATTTCCCTACAGAACCGACCACGGCACCTGCCCCAAAACGCCCCGGAGCGCAGCACAGACTCTTCGGATCGAGAGGGAGGCAAACCGAGACACGAAGCCCAGGCTGGCGACACCGGGAACCTGGGGACGAGACGAGCCCTGACCGTACCCGAGCTGCTCGGTGCCCGGACGGTGCCCGAGGGCAGACCCTCCGCAGGGCACCGCCGGCTTTCCCGGGTCCCTCTCCCGGTTTCCCCGGCCGTGGGGACCGGCGGGCACGGGACGGGGTTGACGCCGCGGGGCTCTCTCTCAGCGGGGATGATGGATGGTGGCACGGGGAAGCGCTCCGGTCGCCGAGAGCTGCCCGGGGAGCGCTGCCCGCCCGCCCCGCTCCGCCGAGCCGGCCCCGGGGAGCCCTCGGGGCCGCAGCCCCGTCCTGTGCTTTGGGCGCAGCGATGTTTTTTGGGGTGTTCCCGTCCCCGCGCAGAGCCCGGGGGATGTTTTAGGGGCGCCGGCGTTGTCCCCACGGCGCTCAGCGCCCCTTTTCCCCCCTCCTTCCCCTCCATCCCGCCGCTCCCCATCCCGCGCCGCATCCACCGCGAGCATCCCCAAAAAAAAAACCCCCTCCCAAAAAAACCCCGAACCGCCGCCGCTCCCCGGGATGCTGCGGGGCAGGTGCGGCCCCGCTCGCCCCGCCGGCCGCGGTGCCGGGTGCGGGGCGGTGCGGGGCGCCCGGAGCGCCGCTCCCCGCGGGCACACTCACCGCTGCCGCCGCCGCCGCCCGTGCCCGCTCCTCCCCTCGGCCCCGGCAGGCTGCTGGGAGCGGCGGGAGGGGGAGCCCCGGGCCCGGCCCCGACGGCCCCGGGCGGAGCGGAGAGGGGGTCGGTACCCACCGAGGGGGCGGCCCCCCGAAAGGTCCGCCGGGGGGAGTTGCCGCCGGGACCCCAAAAGGCGGTGGCGGGACCTCCGCATCCATCAGGTGGAGCGTGGGGGCTGATGGGAGTATCCTGCATATCCTGCACCTGTCGGCTGGACCAGGGGAGGCTCTTGCTGCACCCTGCACCCATCAGCTGCACCCTGGACCCATCAGCTGCACTCCAGACCCATGACCTGGACCCTGCACCCATCAGCTGCACCCTGGACCCATCAGCTGCACTCCAGACCCATGACCCGGATCCTGCACCGATCAGCTGCACCCTGGACCCATCAGCTGCACCCTGGACCCATGAACTGGACCCTGCACCCACCAGCTGCACCCTGGACCCAAACCTGGACCTTGCACCCATCAGCTGCACCCTGGACCATGACCCGGACCCTGAACCCATTAGCTGCACTCCAGACCCATGACCTGGACCCTGCACCCACCAGCTGCACCCTGGACCCATGAACTGGACACTGCACCCATGAATTGGACCCCAAGAGTCTCCAGCTGGACCCTGAAGGCATCAATTGGACTCCAGAGCCATCAAGCAGAGCTCAAGAGCCACCAGCCAGATCCTACACCCATCAACTGAACCCCAAGAAACAGGAAATGGAACCTGCACCCATCAGTCAGACCCTACATCCATCAAAAGAACCCCAAGACCTTCCAGGTGGACTCTATGCCCATTAACCAAAACTCGAGAGCCTCCAACTTGAGCCTACACCCATCAAACAAATCCCAAAACCCTCCAGCTGGACCCTACGCCCACCAGTTGGACTCCAGAGCTGTCACCTGAGCCTTCTCTCACAGCTGGACCCCAAGAGCTGCTGCCAGACCCCACTGCTGTCACCAGGACCCCGAGTGTCCCCATGCAGACCCCAGACCCTTGAGCCAGACCCTGGAAGTGCCCCCAGGACCCCGGGAGGCTCCGAGCAGACCTGAAGTGCTGCCAGCCGGTCCGGCTCAGCCTGGGTGGCCACGGGGCTCCTCTGGGAATGCATAAACCTCCCGGCTCCGATGCCTTGGCTGCCGCTGGAGCATGAGCGTGGCCTTCCCAGAGGGACAGGGACCGAGGGGGCACTTCTGCTACCCTGGTTCCCTCTGAAGGAGGGATTCTGAGTGGAGAGACAGTGATTCCCGCGCTGCCCTTGGACTCACCTTGACTCCCTGGATACAAACACTAATTTCCCTCTAAGCAGCGTCTCTCTCTACTCCTGGTAAATTCCTCCAGTGCTTTCCCTGCGTTGCCTCTGCCGGCTGCGCACCGCGGCTGACATGGAGCCACGTGCCAGGAGGAAACCCTCCTTCACCGGCTTTAACTCTGTCCCTCCCTAAAATGCTGCCAGGCTTGGATTTCCCGCTGGAAAGGCTCCCCATCTGCACCATGCCAGGGGTCCTGGGACCACCACTGGCACCTCGGGCTGCAGGAAACCACCCAGCCCTCGCTGGGTTCCTGATATTGGGATCGGGGTCTGGGGAGTGATTTGGGATCGTGGCCCCGGGGTGAGTACGGTGCTCAATCGGTGCATCCATCGGTGCAGGGAGGATGGGGGGATATTCCCCCTGTGGCAGCTGCTGGAGGGGAAGGACAGGGAAAACTGGGATGTGGCGGGTCCTGGTGTTGTGCACGGGAAAGCTGGTAAGGCACAGGAATAGCTGAAAGAACTAAATATGGAAACTTGGATAAAACAGCGCTGAAGTAGGGAGATGGTTTCCTAACAGGGTTCAAAGCATATAAACAAACTCAGGGAGGAGAGAGGTTGTCCAGAGGGGCCTTTGTGAGGAATAGTCAGGAAAACCAGCCGAAAATCTCTCAGTAGGGAAGCCTGTTCCATCAAAGCAGACTTCCAGCTCTGTGGAGAAAGCGTCAGCCCTGGGAACATATTGTTTGGGGGGAAGAGATAGTGCTAACACGTGCCTCAGCCAGGGACAAGACTCTCCTTACATTTTTTATCCAAGTGCCACATTTCCATGATAAAACAAGGAAGTTTCATGGCAATAATGATAAGGTAATGACGAAGTTTTCAGTTCCATTGGAAGTTTTCTTGCCTGACTCTGGTTTTCTGCTTCCCTTGGCAGGTTGCTCTGGGATGACCAACCTCAGCCCAGGAGGGATGTGGTGGTTTGTTCCTGCAGATTCCAGGCTGTGTGGCACCAATCCTTTGGGAAGGGCTTCCTTGGAGCAGGGTGGACAAAACCCCAGACTTGGCTGAGTGTTGGGATCCCATCAGAGCTCTCCCATCTCTAATGTCTCTTAATTCCTTAAGGAGCTCAGCTCTCCACCCGCTTTGCCGGCTCCTCACCACCTTCTCCTTTACCTTTTGGGTTTGTGCCGGCAAAAAGGGGGTTGGTTTAATGCGATTATTGCAGTAAAACCCCCGTAAGAGGATTCCCAGGGCTTGGCTTCCCAGCACTGCAGGGACTATGGGCAGCATGTGGATGGGGATGAGCCGGGTGTGGGATAGCAGGAATCCCAGGAGAGGCTTTGCAAGCTGAGCCAAACCGTGGTGTCCCTGCAAGGGTGACCTCGGGATCTGCAGCCCCAGTGGGTGCCACGTGCTGCCTTTCCCTGGGACAGGGTGGGTGTCTGCCTGTGGTGTGGATCCTGCTCGTCCTGGAGAGAGCTGGGTGGAGTGGGCAGCAGAAACACAGAGAAGGGGTAGGAATATTGGGGGTCCTGGAGCTGCTCCAGGGCATCCTGGGGCTTCCCAGGGGACTCTGAGGTTGCCCAGGAGGTCCTGGAGCCACCCTGGGGCCAGGCATTTGGGGAAGGAGAAGCTGCACCTTGTCAAGGGTAATGGGGAGAGGATGGTTTAGGCCAGGACTGGGCAAACCCAACTTGTATTCCCTGGAATAACCCTGCCCTGGGAAGGTGCCAGTCCCCTTGGCCCTGCTGGATGTCCCCACTGGTGCTGTGTCAGCTCTGCAGCTCATCCCTCCCTGCACTGCCATATCCCACTTCCCACAGGAGAAGGAGCCATGTGGAGAGGCTGGAAAATCTCCTGTCACCCTCCTGCAGGAGCAGTGGGGTCACATGTGCCCACCAGTGGGATACTGGGAGAGCCAGAGTGCTGAGCCAGGCAAGAGGCACCCGTGCACCATCTGCTTCTCCTGGGGATCTGCAGGCACTGAGAAAGCCACTGCAGAGCTGGGGCAACAGGATTTGTGTGGGTGCTCCCATCTGGGTCAGAAAAGGCAAAAGCACCTCTGTTTTGGGACACAGGCTCAAACCCCAAACTACCTGAGTACCAAAGGTGACCCACAGCCCCAGGGCTGACACTGGATCATCCCCATCATCCCTCAAGCCTTTTGGTCTCCCAAGGAATCCTTTGGCAGTGCCCAAACTATCGTCTCTCCAGGGTCAAATTGTCTTTCTGGGGTTTAATTCAAAGCAGATGCAAGGTTTTTACAGGGGCTTCAAAAATCTGTGTTGAGGAAGATAAATACTTTTACTAAATATCCTTAAATTTATTATATGGATGGTCCCCAACTAGGAGAGGCACCAGGTGGGACGTGGCACTTCCAGCTGGGGATGAACCAAGATGTGGCACAAAGGACCAGGACAAATGGGCCCCAAAATCTGGCCCTAAATATCCTCCTTCTCCCCAGAAATCTACGAGGCAGCATGTCCACATCCATGAGCAATTTATATCCAGGTTTTCCTTTGCTTGTGGATTATTGTCCCAAAGCAACAGCTTGTTTGGGACGAGTCCAGAGCCCTGCTGGAACGGGAGTCCCGGGGGATGGCGGGGGCTGAGCTGGGAAGGGCCAGGCTCGTCCCTGCTGCTCTGAGAGACAGTTCTCCTCTGTGTCAAACCAATCCAGCCCTCCCAAATCCGGCCCTGGGGTGCAGTTGGAGCAGCACAGCTCCTCAGGGAGCGTGGGAGGGCTCAGCTGAGCAGGTGGCAGGTGCTGGGTAAGTGCAAACTCAACAAACCGCCACCAAATTTATGCAAGCACCGATAAAGCTGAGTGGAAAAGCACTTTCTTCTCTCCTTTTTTTATTTTTTTCCCCCTCTTTCTTGTTTTCCTTGGCTTCTCCACGTTCTGGGCAGGCTGACAGGGAGCTCTGTGTTTGTTCTGATCCTTCTGGGGAAGCCGAGCAGCTCCAGACAATGGATCCATTGCTGCCGAGGGAGCAGGTGGGGAGGAAACGGAGCCCCACAGGCACAAAAGGATCCAGCGGGAGGAGGATTGTCCAGAAATCCCTGGAATGGGGCTGGATCCTGGCAGGAGGAACAGCTGGGTGGTTTGGCAGCTGGGCCTGGCAGCACCATCAGCAGCAGTGCTGGTTAATTGGTTTATAAATGAGGCATTTGGAAGGGGGTGTTGGGATCATCACCCCTGACGCTGCAATAGGAGGGGGCCTCAGAAATTAGGGAATTCAAAAAAACCCCAAACTGTAGCAGCCATGAGGGTGGTGAGGGGCTGGAATGGGTTTCCCAGAGAAGCTGTGGCTGCCCCATCCCTGGAAGTGTCCAAGGCCAGGTTGGATGGGGCTTGGAGCAACCTG
>JAWWEW010000060.1:4079203-4093662 GCA_035583185.1 Anabacerthia variegaticeps
AAGGCCAGGTTGGATGGGGCTTGGAGCAACCTGGGCTAGTGGAAGGTGTCCCTGCCCATGGCAGGGGGTGGAACTGGGTGACCCTTAATGTCCTTTCCAACCCAAACCACTCCATGATTTTATGACTTTTATTTCTCTTGGCTGCCTTGCAAGTGCCCTGAGTCGCAAGACTTCCAATAAAACTGCAGGAATTTGCTGCAAGACATTTCCCACTCCAGTGCCAACACGGAGCCTCCGGGGCAGCTGAGCTCCGAAACCGCAGTGGCCACAGAAATTTGTCCCATTTCCTCCATTTGGGCAAATGTCCTGGGACAGAAACCACAGATCCCAGGTCCCTGTGCCTGTGGGATGCAGGGATTGCAGGAGGGATTGTCCTCTTGCACAGGGAGCAGAGCAGACACAGCAAATCACTGTACTAGAAGCTGCCCCAGCACAGTCACCAGTTTTGGGAAAGGGTGACTGGAAGTGCAGCAGCCACGTGGGACCCGACTTTCCTTTCCCATCTCAAATGATCTTTCAAGTGATAAATGGTGATTTTATGTCATGAAAAATTATACTTACAAATGATATAAAAAAGAAACCTTTCTAGCTGTGAATTTGGGCACGAGAAAGACAGTACAGAGGCAAAGATGGAGTCTTTTTATCATGGGAAAAATCCTGAAGCAGGATGAGTCACGCCTCAGTGTGCCATGTCCTGGAGCCAGCAAAGCCATCCCTGGGAATGGGAGAGCTGGCTGTCCCTGGGAATGGGAGAGCTGGCTGAAGCAGAGCACAGACTTTTGCTTGAACCGGCTCCAGGGTGGCAGGAGAAAGTCATCCTGTGCTGATGGATCCGAGCCCTTGGACAGCTCAGGCAGGTTGGACTTGGACAGCTCTCAGGGCCCTGACAGCAGGGATGGAAGTGTCCCTGGATGAGCCCACAGGCAGGTCCTCACCTTCACTGCCAGTGATCTCCTGGTTAAATAGAACTGTTAAATGTCTGTACAGTGAGGCAAAAAACTGTAGGAAAAGGTAAAAAGCATACTAGGAAACTGTTGTTTTACTGCTACATTAATTGACACAACTAATCTCTCAGAGGTGTGGATAATTCCTGAGGCTGCCACAGATAGTGCAGCACTGTAGGTTTTCTCCCTGGAGCTGGGATGATCTCTAGGATTAAACTGGAGTGTTCAGAAAGTGGCCTGAGCATTAGGAGCAGCTCAGAGGGATCACTCAGCCCTGGGAGGATCCCCAGCACAGCAGACAGCCCCTCAGGTGAGCGAGGAGAGGCTCGAGGGGCAGCCCTGTCAGTGCCTTCACACACAGGAATAACTAAAAGGTGTAAAAACCCCCTCCCCGTGGAAATACAAAGGCAGCTGGTCCCACTCCCTGGTTGTGCTTGGGGCTCCCACTGGGGCTGTTCCAGAACGAATGGATTTCAGTGCCATGTCAAGGAGCCCTTTTGAATGTCAGCCTTTATTGTGTGTTGAATCTTACCCGGGCTCGCAGAAAACCTCCTTTGCTGCTGCTCAGCCACTCACTGCCCTTCGAGCTGGGTTGGTTGTTTGGGGGGTTTTCTGCTGAAAGAGGGGGAAAGGATCTCTAATTACTTTATCTATTTATTTTAGCCACGTTTCTCCCCAACAACGTGAACACCAACGTGGTGCACGAGGCACGTCCAATGACAAGAGTGGTCCTTTTGTGTGCATAAATAAACTACACAATGGGACCAAGTCAGTTCAGTTACTCCCTGTTTAATGCCATTATTATTATTATTATTATTATTTAAAGACCCTTTTACCCCAGAACACGCAAAATTCTGCTCTGGATCTCTGTCACTCCAACACCTCTAATGGACTTATCCATCATCCAAATTATTACAATCACACTCCACAGGGAAGAAAATGTGATGCTTGTGAAACACCAGAGAATTCCTGCTCATTTTGTGAGGGAAAAACTGGGAACTTCAGTCCCCGCACTGGGGCCCTGCTGGTCCCTCCCAGTTCATCCCAGCTCCTCGCAGTCCATCCCAGTTCCTTCCAGTCCATCCCAGTCCCTCGCAGTCCATCCCAATTCCTCCGAGTTCATCCCAGTCCCTCCCAGTTCATCCCAGTCCGTCGCAGTCCCTCCCAGCTCATGCCAGTCCATCCCCGTCCCTCTCAGTTCCTCCCAGTCCATCCCAGTCCCTCCCACTTCCTCCCAGTCCCGCCCAGCCCATCCCAGTTCCTCCCTCCCGCAGTTCTCGCGAGATCTCGGCCGGGTCACGCGGCCGCGCGGAGCTTTGGGGGGGGCGGAGCCTCCGCCCCACGGCGCCGCCGCCATCTTGTTTCTCGGCCGCCGGGCGCTCACTCCGCTCCGGCCGCCCCCCCCTCCCCGTCCCTCCCTCCTCCGCCTCCCGCCGAGCCGCGCCGGACGCAGCGCGGGCGCCGGGCGGAGCGGGCGGAGGTCGCGGTGCGGGCCGCGCTGGTGAGTGCGGGGCGGGGCGCGGGGCGGGCGGCGCAGCCCGTGAGGGGGCGCGGGGCGGGGGCGGCGCGAGGGGTCGTTGCGGGGCCCCCCCCTTCACAGAAGTTACCCCCCCTTCCTTCGCACGGCCCAACGGCCGCGCGCTGATTGGCCGGAGCGCGGCACGGGCGAGCGCTGATTGGGCGGCGGCGGGGAGGGAGGCGGGAAGAGGGGGTGTGGAGCGGCGCGCTGATTGGCTGGCGGCGGCGTGCGGACCGGGGAGAGGACAGGCGGCCGGACCGTTGTGCCGCGCGCGCGCGCGAGACCGGGCACGGGGCTGTTATTGGAGGGGGGGGGGGTGCGGACCGAGGGGAGAACCGGAATGGGGGGGGGAGGGCTCGGATGGGGACCCGACCGTGGGGGTGCCGAATCGGAGGGTCTCGACCCGTGGGGGTCTCGATTGGGGGTCCTGACCCGTGGGGGTACCGGACAGGGAGGTCCCGGCCCGGCGGGGGCTCGGCAGGAGAGACCCCACCGGGAGGGGGCTCGGCATGGGCACCCTTCGGTGCTGGCGGATTTCGGGACCCCCCGGCCCGTGACACGGCGCTGTCTCAGGGCTGTCCACGTTGAACCCACGCGAGGGCCCTCCCGGTGCTTTCCGTGGCGGGAGGCTGCAGGTCCGATCTGTGCGTGGGGCGGGAGAGCTCGGTTTGACGTGCGGGGCTGCCCCGTCCTTGGAAGGGTTCAAGGCCAGGGTGGGTTCGGCCTTGGGCAGTGGGAGGGTGTCCCTGCCCCTGGGACTGCGTGGGCTTTAAGGTCCCTCCCAACCCAGGCTGTTCTGGGATTCTGTGGTTCCAAGGCATGTTGTGATCCTGACCTGTCTGAGAAAAGGGGGTAGAGACAAAGTCGGGTGTTTAGGTTTGGATTAGATTTTAGGAAGAAATTGTTTCCTGGGAGGGTGGGCAGGCCCTGGCACAGGTTGGGCACAGAAGTTGTGGTTGCCCCATAACTGGAAGTGCCCAAGGCCAGGTTGGAACAACCTGGGCTAGTGAAAGGTGTCCCTGCCCATGGCGGGGAGTGGGACTGGGTGGGCTTTAAGGTCCTTCCACCCCAAACCATTCTGGGATTCTCTGATTCTGTTCTCCTGAACTTTGAGGGGGTTTTGCCCCACAAGCCTTAAGAAGCTGCTCCAGACTGAGCTGTGTCCCAGGGCAGCTCCAGAACCTGGAGCTCTGGCAGACTTTGGATTTTCATGGAAAAAGAAATAATAGTGCCTTCTTTTGGAATGTGACTCTTCATAGCACCTTTTGAGACTTTTGTCCTGTGGACTGATGTATTCTCCACCTATTTAGGAAGAAATCTTGCCTGTCTCCATAGCTGCCTGAACACAGGTGAATAAAAGCCTGGCTCCAGCAAACAGCCTGTGAGCTTGTGGTTCCCTTTCCCTCCAGTCCTACAAAAGAGACCTCCTGGGCCATCCAACATCCTTGGCTGCTGTTGCCCTTGGCAACATCCCTGTCTTTTCTTAGGTTTATCCATGCCCTCCTTAAATTAGGTTCTGTTTTTGGACTGGGCTATTCCTGCTGGGTCTGTTTGTCCTCAGGTGATCTGGGCTCTGTTACAGCCTCAACTTACCTGGGCCCAGGTACCGTCCCTTGGTGACAGCCTGATGGGATGTCACGTCTGGCTCTGTCGTAACCAGGGACAGGACTTAGGGAACAGCTGGAGCTGTGCCAGGGCAGGTTTGGGTTGGGTATCAGGACAAGGTTCTTCCCCCAGAGGGTGGTGGGCACTGTCCAGGCTCCCCAGGGCAGTGGGCACGGCCCCGAGGCTACCAGAGCTCCAGGAGGGTTTGGACAACACTCTGAGGGACAGGGTGGGATTGTTGGGGTGTCTGTGCAGGGCCAGGATGGTCCTTGAGGGTCCTTTCCAGCTCAGGATATTCCATGATTCTGTATTTTGGGGTAAACACAAAGTTTCTAGTCAAGGTAAAAACCTTAGAACTCCTGGCTCCGGGCAGGGATCAGGGATGATCCCACTGGTTCTCCGGTGGCTGCAGTTGGCTCATGACCTTGGGCCGGGCATTTCTCCTGCCTGGCTGGTCTGGCCCTCGTTGCTCTGTCCTTTCCAAAGATAAGCAGTGTTTGTCCATGCACGTTCTCCTGCCACACGGGAATAACGGGCAGGGACACCTTCCTTGCAAAGCCACAAAGTGCAGGCCCAGGGGAAGGAGTTCAGGACATTCCTTTCTCCTTGTTTTCCCAGTAGCTCTGTAGTTGACAGAATCCCAGAATGGTTGGGGCTGGAAGGGACCTTAAAGCCCATCCAGTCCCACCCCCTGCCGTGGCCAGGGACACCTTCCACTGTCCCAGGTTGCTCCAAGCTGGCCTTGGGCACTTCCAGGGGTGGAGCAGCCACATCTTCTCTGGGCAAACCTGTGCCAGGGCCTGCCCACCCTCCCAGGGAAGAATTCCTTCCCAATATCCCACCTAACCCTGCCCTCTGGCAGCAGGAAGCCATTCCCCCTTGTCCTGTCACTCCAGGCCCTTGCAAATAGTCTGTCTCCATCTCTTGTGTCCGCTCCCTTTGGGTCCTGGTTGAATCTTCCAAGCAGGATTTCAGCAATTCGCAATTGTTACCTCAATCCTTTGTGATTTCAGAGCAAGAACAACTGCAACGATTGAAACAAACCTGTTACTGTAGGGCTTCCTAAATGAGTATTTTCCCCAAAAATGAACCCTTTATTTTAGGACTTCCCCAAATTAATTGGGGTGAGGGTTTTTTCCCCACAAATAAGCCCTTTACTGTAGGGCTTCCCAAAACGGATAAGTTTTTGGTGTCATGAGGAATTATTAAATACTCTAGGAGCAGCAGCTCAGTGGGCAATTGGTGGTCTGTGGGTGACAGGGGGTCCTTTGGGATGTGACAAAGCACATGGGAATGTGCTTGGGCAGTCGGAATTCCAGGCAGGCATTCCTTTGCTCCCGAGGAAAGGTGCTGGGGCTGCTTGGGTTTGTTTTTCATACCACCCAAAGTACCTCACATACCTCCAATAGTCAGAATTCCGGAGCTTCCAGGCCCCAGCTTTTATCTGAGGAATGACACAGGAAGAGAACAGAGTGTATTTATTTATTTTAAAGACGTGTCTTAACCACTTGTATTGACTAAACCACCGGGAAAGTCTATTTTTAAATTAATCTCTCCTTGCTATCAGATTCAAACTGATTTAATCTGCAGGACTAGTCAAGCTTTGGCCGTGCTTCCCAATACTTTTTCCTCTGGATAATCCCATCAGCATGTCATTTCCAAGCAGTAAATTATATCTTGGAATGCAGCTGGAAAATCCGTCGGGGTGTTGTTGCTAATCCGCTGGGAATTGTATGTGCATGGGATAAAACATCACCTGTGCTTGGACAACACGACATTCCCACCTTTCCATCCCATCCAAAGTGGTGCCGGAGGCTCAGAGGGTGAGGCTGGTGGGGGTTAAAGCCTCCCAGGTTTCCACGGGGGAGTCCTTCCCGTGGGATAACAGCCAGGAGGGAAGAGGCCAGCAGGTCAGGGAGGGGATCCTGCCCCTCTGCTCCGCCCTGGAGAGGCACATCTGGAGCTGTGTCCAGTTTTGGGCTCCTCCGGGCCAGAAGGACCAGGAGCTGCTGGGGAGGGTCCTGTGGAGGGAGGAGCACAGAGGTCACTTGGGGTCTGGGGCATCTCTGGGATGGGGAGACACTGCGGGAGCTGGGGCTGGATAGTCTGGCGAAGGGAGGGCTGAGAGGGGATCTCCTTAATCCATATAAATATCTCATCAATCCACACAAATCTCAGTCCACACAAACATCTCCAAGGGCTGTCAGAGGACGGTCCCAGGCTCTGCTCAGTGGTGCCAGTGACAGGACAAGGAGCAATGGCCATGAACCAAAACACCCCAAGTTCCACCTCCACACGAGGCAGAACCTCTTCCCATGGAGGTGGCCGAGCCTGGAGCAGCTGCCCTGTGTGGTGGGGACATTCCAGCCCCCCCGGACACGTCCCTGTGCCCCCTGCCCCGGGTGGCCCTGCCTGGGCAGTGCTTTGGACAGGGTGGTCTCCAGAGGGCCCTTCCAGCCCCAAATTTGAGCTCCTGCTTTTCCCATGAAAGGTTTAGTGGTGGGTGCAGCAGTGCTGGGTGAACTGGGCTCAGCCTTAAGGGGATTCTGGTGGCCCACGGGGCACTTTCCAGGGCGGGGTTGGGGTGCAGGTGCCTGCACAGGGTGCCCACCCAAGACCCCCCCGCCATCCCTGACATATCCTTGTCTTCTCCACAGGGCAAGATGACTGGAATGGGACCCGGCCGTCCCTGAAGGCGCCGCCGGCCCGGCCAGTGAAGGGGGGCTACCGAGAGCACCCCTACGGACGCTACTAAAAACAAACATGAGGGCAAATCCCACTTTTGAGCAAAACAGTTGTTACTGACTCTTGTATCTCCCGGGAGTCCCGTTGCTTTGCCCACACCAGACAAGTAATTGTCTAACTGTTTTTCTTCGTGGCCCCCTTTTTCTCCCACTCCATCCTCACCCTGCATTTTGGCTTCTGTATGTAGTACTTTTAAGATGAGTTAAATAGATTTTAGAGGAAGCTACTTTTAATTTTTTATTCTTTTTTTTTTCCTCTCGGTGTGTAGATGGCTTTTCTTTCTTTGTCGTTTAGATAAACACAGCTGTACCTTTTTTTAAGGAAAAAAAAAACAAAACAAAACAAAAAAAACCAAACCACAGTTAAAAATGTTAGTTTTCAAAGTGACATGCTTTGCTTAGCAGTTCTGAAATTAAGGTTTTGTTTAAAACTTTTTTAAAGTTTGTTTTAAAGGAACCCATAAAGGTTGTAGTTGCAGAATCCCAAAGTAGGCTACATTTCAAAATTCAGGGCTGTTTTTAAGAATTAAAATCATAATGTAACGTAGCCGCCACCATTAAAAAAAACAAACCAAAACAAAACAAAAAAGTAACTTCAGATGCCAAACCTGCTTTAAAAGGAGATTGCTGGTGAATCTTGAAGTTTAAATTTTAACACAAAGCATCCTCCAACAAATTAAATAGCATTTTCCTAAAGAGAATTGACCTAAAAGAAAAATTAGGTTGGTAAAATTGACTTTTCTTATGTGGATTTTGAAATCTAGCCCCCGTGCAGTGTTGAGATATGCTTGGGAAGCAGATTCTTCCAGGGTGAAGGGGTTCTTAGGTTGGTTCTACATGAACAACTTTTAAGGGGAAAAAAAAAACAAAGCATGGCTCTAATTGCCCAGTGTTTGATAGTAGAAAGCAGAATATTCCATGAGTAGGTCTGAACTCTGTAAAATTCTCATTTTTTTATAGTGCTTGGGGCAGATAATCCAGTGCAAGTTTAAAACTGACACAAAAAAACCAACCAATGTCAATATTAGCAGTCCCATTGACTTGTTCAAGTGTATCTCAGCACGAGCTTTGCATAAAAAGGGACACTGCAGCTGAAAAAAAATGATCAAAAATTTCACTTTGTACATAAGATAAAGTCCTAATTGGATTTGTACACTGTCCTCCCACTCTGTTCTTGAAGAGAAAATGCTACATGTGTAAGTCTGCCTAACTAGGTAGCTAAAAACGTGTCAAAATGTCTGTCGCAATTTGTCAATAAAGTTTAGTCCTTTTTTAATCAAAGTAAATGTGATGAATTGTCATTTGTTTTGGTTGAGCGATAAAATAGCGATATCTTTCTTTCTTGATTTATTTCTTTTAAATAAATTTAAATTAATGCTAAAGCTAATTGTCTTTTTAAAACGTGGAGACATTCTAAAAAAAAAATGGTGGGTTTTTTTTGTAATTCTCACAACAACAAAAAAAAGGCAATTTATCGAGCTCGTTGAATGAGCTTAAATTTGTTTTTTATAAAAAGCAAAAAAATTTGTTTTTCACCCCCTGGAAGTTGTAAAAAGCAGTTTGAGCCTGGACTGGGGCAGAAATCTGACTTGGAAAGTGTTTTGTGGTTCTTTGCTGAGTTCCTGATTCAGATTTCAGGTGACCTCAGAGAATATTCCAAGCTGCAGACTCCAGCTTGAGTCTGAACTCCCTGCTTTAAGTAGCATGACAAAAGGAATGCTGAAAATTCCAAGGCTTAGCTGCCACCAGGAGGAGAAGGAAGTTGCTTTTTGTAAACTGCCCTTGGCTAAGATGATGCCCTTCCTACTTCACGGTAGCTTTCACTTGGAAAAACCATTTAAAAATGTATTTTGGTTGGAGAACGGTGCTGCAGCTGCTCCTTAAATCCTTCTGAGAGGGTGTGGATGTATGGAGATATAGAATATATATATTTTAAAAGTAAATGCTTCTTAAAGAGACATGACAAATGGTTTGTGTTCCCCATCTCCAAACTGAATTTGGAATCCTGAGGGGAGAGAATTAAACTGCTCGGGGGTGAAAAATAGAATATTAGGGAGCCGACTGTGGCAGCGCATGAAGGAGGGGAGTACTTTTAAAAAAAAAAAACACAAAGTTGTATTTGTAGATTGTTATTAAAGTGCAAATAACCGAATTTTCAACACTGGTTTGGAGTCAGCTTTCAGGGCATAATGTGTTGCTTGATGAAAAGATCACCCCATACCCCCCTTTTAAAGGAAAATTATCGCAGCAGAATCAGGATGTGTAAAGCTAACAGGCATCGCCCAAAAGGTAACCTAAATGTCTGATTTTAATAGCACATTTCTCTTTTCCATAAACTTGTGACGTAAACTTTGCATAGAGCCAAGTCTTCAGATGTTTAATTTTAATGTAAAAAAAAAAAAAAAAAAAGGAAAAAAAAACATTTAAAATAAAACGTTTAAAACAACCCACATGTTTTCTGCATAAATTAGCAATAACTTTTAATAATGTGCCCTTGGAAAAATGCACTCTGGTGGAATGTGGGCAAAAAGGAATCGGCAAAGCTTTAAATATCCAAGGATGTAAAATGAAAATGAATGTAGTTAGTCCTTCTACTGCCAAAAAAACCCCCCCAAATTCTGCTCAGTTGTTTAAAAATGTAAACTTTGTAGCCCCCAGTATTGCTGTTCCCTGTGAAACGTCCATAGCTCAGCTGAAGTTGCATGTTTTCCTTCATGTGTAATTGCATGCAGGAATCTTTCTTTTCTCTCTTTTTTTTGCTTTTTTTTGGGATTTGTGCTTCCATTAAGGAGCCTCACGAATGTCTTTAATTTTTGCAGGAGTCAAGAGTTCAGTGCTGTGACTCACCGGGGTGAGGAGGAGCAGGGGCAGCACCCAGTGGGTAAGTCTGTATTTTTACAACCCCTTGCAAGTTGCCAACATGTTCCGTGGGGGTGGCACCATCTGAGCTGCTAAATTAAAGCCATTCCTTATATCCACACAAGTAAATGGAAAGCTGGCTCCGTGCCTGGTGCTCCTGCAGAGGTCACAGTGTGGAGGAGGCTCCAGAATGTACCTGCATTGAGCTCTCCCACCAGGATCCAGAGGGAAGGAGCTTTTAATGGCTTTGGGGAGAGGGAAATGTGATGAGATCCATCTCTTGGAGCTGGTCCCTGGCTGAGATGCTGGGATTTGTTGTGAGTGCTCCCAGCAGCAGGGTGGTGTTGGATTTCATTGAATCACAGCCTGGTTTGGGTTGGAAGGGACCTTACAGATCATCTGGTTGCCAGCCCAGTGGGATTTGTTACCCGATGCTGTAGGAGTGGAGCAGCTGAAGGAATGGCCCGATGGGAATTCCTGTAGGAGCCCACAGTGCATTAAAATTACAGGCTGCAGATTTCAAACCCAGCCAGACCTTGCAGTTCCACACCTTCTGGCCCCCATCAATGGGATTAAATGGGATCTGGCTGCTCTGGTTTTCATGGATTTCTGTCTGCTGCCATTGCCAGAGATCTCCATCAGTGATCGTGGGACACATTTCATAGAATCCCAGAATGGCTTGGGTTGAAAGGAATCTTAAAGATCATCTTATTCCACCCCCTGCCATGGGCAGGAGCACCTTCCACTATCCCAGGTTGCTCCAAACCCTGTCCCATCTAGCCTGGAACATTCCAGGGATGGGGAATAGGCTGTTCTTCTCTAATAAATTCCTTTTTATAGATGGCTGCAAGCGATTGCAAACGGGTGGGAGATGATCACACATCAGTGCATTGACCTGCTTAGGCAGCAAGGACACATTCCCCCCAAGGCAGCATCCCAGAGCTTCTGGGAACAGCTAAATGCTTCCTCTCAAATCCTGAGATCACTGGAAGTCTGAGCTCCATAAATAAAAGAACAAAGAAATAAACCCTTGCAATGCTGAACGAGCCCAACAGCTTCAAAAGACAACCTGGGCACAGGACATAAAAGGACACAAGTCTAATTTTACACAGAGTTGTAAAGCTCCCAAACGAGCTTCTCTTATCTTAGGAGTATTAGGAACAAGGAAGAGGTAATATGTGGAAATGCTGCAACAGTGAGATTACCCTGAATTCTTTCACTTGAAAATTAGATCCTACCAGGGGGAACGATAACGTCTCTGGATTTGTGGCCTGGTTATCAAATTCATCTTCATTTACAATGTAATTGGAACATCAATTTCTCTGGCCATGTACCAATCTTTCCCATTTCTTTCTTAATAGGCACAGCTTTTATATCAAGTGGAAAAGATTTGATAGAGATCATCTATTATGATGCAGTTTTTTACCAGTAGAAGTGGATCTTGTGACGCTGCCTTTGGAGTGATCCAGCTCGTGCCTTGCCTTTGCTGCATGTTTATGGGAAAGACTTTAATGTTATGGCAGACTGTAAATATTAATATATTGAAATAACTGTATATGCTACAAGTATTTTGCAAACATGCCCTGGATCAAATATTCCCTCCCTCTCACAGCACTGCTCCAGTCAGATTTTAGCCTGGAGTCTGCAAGAGCTAATTTGAGATCCCAAAATAACCCTCAGCATAGGATGTGTCTCTCAAAAGATGCTCTAATTAGCCAGACATTCCGGGGGTGATGCAGGAATTTGTGAGGGGTAGAGATTCCTTTGAGTCTGAGTCACCTAAATAACCTGCCCTTTCCTACTAGCACGTGGCTGCTGGAGGTGGAAGAGCTGGCTGTGACCTGACAAGTACCAGGGATCTCTCATCTCCCAGTTTTCCCAAAGGGCTAATCCACATCTCATTATCTGTAGGGTTTTGGTGAAGGCCATAAAGCAGATAAAGGCCCCGTTGTGCCTGGCTCTGTGCAGGGGGATGTGCAGCAGCTGGGACGTCTCCTCTGGGGAAGCTTTTCCCAACAAAACCCTTCTTGTCAGGAGATTTTGGCTCTAGGAACATCCTCCTGCTGCAGAACACTCCATGTCTCAGCATTCCCATCTTCCCTGCCCCTTTGCCTGAGTGGTCACAGCTTTTCCAGCCTCTGGTCCAGCCCTGGGGTATAAATACTCAGCCTGGCCTTGCCTGGAGCTGGCACAGACCCATTTTACACCCTCTAGTGCTTTGTGGGGCCTTGGAGAGCCATGGGAGAGTGAAACTGAGCTTGCAGGAGAACTCTCCAGCTGGAATTCCAGAGGTATCCCTGGCAGCCTTTCCTGGAAGGAGGCTCTCATCCCCTGTCCATTCCTCACCCCTGGTTTCAAGTTGCTGCTTGGATTGTTAAATGAAGCAAATAGCTTTGAGCTTTATTATATGGAATCATGGATCATGGAATGGTTTGGATTGGAAGGAAACTCAAAGATCTTCCAGTTCCACCCCCTGCCATGGGCAGGGACACCTTCTACTACCCCAGGTTGCTCCAAGCCCCATCCAACCTGGCCTGGAACACTCCCAGGATGGGGATTCCACAACCTCTGTGGTATTTTATGTCTTAACTCAGCCTCACTGAAAGCACAGTGGTTTAAGCCTTTACCTCCAAAATTCCATCTTGGATAAGCTGGGTTGAAGAGCACAGCTGGATTCCCTGTCCAGCTCTTAGAGCAGATGATTCTCTTTGTACAGAGCGAGTTTTTAAATTTATATGAGAGCATCTGTCGTGAACAGAGCCAAGAAAAACAGTTGAAATGTGCATTTCCCCTTCCTTAACCCATCCTGCTGCTCTCCTAAGGAGCACTTGGGCTGAGGGTGATTCCTGCAGCCTGGATGGACCCTCCGAGTGGCCCCGGAGGAGGAGGGACCAGCTGGGATGTGTCTGCTGGGAGAGGCAGAGGAGAACAGGCTTCCCTGGGAACCAGCACAGATGGAGCTTTTGGGGAGGAAAACAGGGCTTAGGAAATTCTTCTTTAATTGATAAACCTATAAAATGCTGGATGAGACATTGGACACATGCCCCGCTCGTAAGCTGTGAGGGGGAGGAATTCCTGCAGGTTATCCAGGGACTCCCATCCCAATGGAGATGTTATTCCTCCTTTTCTTCTTGGGAAGCTCCATTCTGTGAGCACAGAACCCAAACCTTTGCAGTTGCTGCTCAGTTGAGCCTTCCACTGCTGCCATATGTTTTAATGGGAATGTTTGTTTCCACGCTCCTCTTGCTCCTTTTGCAAGGAGGGATGAGTCTCCAGGGAGCTGCTTTCAGAGCTGATCAAGGAGCACAGCGAAGACACTTCCCTGGGAAATAGGAACCTGCCAGCTCCTGAGGAGTGTTGGAGAACACTGGAGCCTCCCTTGGATCCCCCGAGAGCAGCAGCTGTGTGTTGGAACACTGGAATATAAAGTGTTTTCTGATGAAGCTGTTACTTTTACGGCTGAATTTGGAACCAGATACGACCAAAAAGCTTCATGCATCACGTCGTAGTTGCAAACCTGGTACTTTTTAACCTGAAAATGTTTTTAAACTGATGTTGGTACGTCCTGCTGCCTTTATAGTTGTTCCTGGAGGACTCTGTCAAACCACAGGTGTCTGGATGCTCCTGGGTTTTGATGGCTTTGAACGTTTGGGTTGGGAAGGACCTCCAAGACCATCAAGTCCAACCTGTGACCTCCTTGTCCCCCAGCCCAGAGCACTGAGTGCCACGTCCAGTCCTTCCTTGGACACTCCAGGGCTGGGCACTCCAAACCTCCCTGGGCAGCCCCTTCCAAAACCAGTGAAGAATTAATTCCTCATTCATTTCAGAGACGCCTTTGCCTCCAGCTACTTCTCAGCATTGTCAAGTGCTCCGTGACCCACCAACACCCACAATGCCGAGGAAATCACTGAAAGCCCCCACGAGTGGATGATAAAGACGCTGCAAACTGACCAAGGTGAATCATGGCTCGAAAATGACTCGTATGGGGGTCCTGACGAGCTGCTGCTCCAGCTCTGCCTGCCCCACACTCCTGCAGCTCCCTGTAATAAAGGCCTGGCCAGTCATTTCTATGGGCTTTCAGTGGCTCTTTCCGTTCATAGCAGGGGGGTTGTCCCCTATGGGGGGCCTGTCCCTTATGAAGGTGTCTGTCCCCTATGGGGGGTCTGTCCCCTATGGGGGTGTGTGTCCCTTATGGGTGTATCTGTCCCCTATGGGGGCTGTTTGTCCCCTATAGGGGGATCTGTCCCCTATAAGGGAGTCTGTCCCTTATGGAGGGGGTCTGTCCCTTATGGAGGGTCTGTCCCTTATGAGGGGGATCTGTCCCTATGGGGGTGTCTGTCCCCTATGGAGGGGTCTGTCCCCTGTGGGGGGGTCTGTCCCTTATGAGGGGGATCTGTCCCTATGGGGGTGTCTGTCCCCTATGGAGGGGTCTGTCACCGACGGGCACAGGGACCCTGCGGCGCCCCGGCCCTGTAGGGGGCGTGGTCATGGGCGTGGTCAAACAGACTTGGGGGCGTAGTCAATGTATTTGTGGGTGTGGGTACCGCCTGGGGGCGTGGCCAATGAGTTTGGGGTGTGGGCAATGCCTGGGGCGTGGCCAATTCATTATGGGCGTGGCTAATACCGGGGGCGTGACCGTGCGCGTTCTCGCGCCGCCGGAGGATTGTCTCTCGCCGGCCGCCGTCGCGGCCCGCCCGCCATATTGTGTGCGGCGCAGGCGGAGCGGCGGGCGGCGATGGGTGCGGGGGCCCGGGGAGGGCGGCGGGCCCGGGCGGGGAGCGGGCGGGG
>JAWWEW010000060.1:4093762-4125002 GCA_035583185.1 Anabacerthia variegaticeps
GGGCCGGGCGCGCGCAGCGGGGCGCGCGAGGCCGGCGCCGTTAAAGGGGCCGCGGGCACGGCCCGGCCCGGCCCCGGCGTGGGGAGGGGGGGGCCGGACCGGACCGGACCGGACGGGGCCGGGCCGGGCAGTGACGCGGCCCGGCACCGACACGGCCATGGCCGGGACACCCCGCCCGCGGTGAGTCCGGGGCGCTGCCCTGTGCACGGCCGGGCCGCGGGGCACAGGCCGCGGGGGATGCTCGGCCGCGGTGGGATTGGGGGGGGCGGACAGCGGGAGGTGCCCGCGCAAGGCCCGGGAGCCCAAACGGAGCTTAAACCCCCGGGGCTGCCCGCGGAGCCGCCCCCGCGGCCGGCCGGGGTTCGGGGGGTGCGGGACGGGGGGGGAAAGCAGCGAATCCCCCTCCCCGCGGTGCCCCCAGCGCGGAGGGGCCTCCCCGGGATCCCCCGGGCCCCGCCGCGGCCGCCCCGGGAGGGCAGCGGGGCCCCCGCACCGGCGGCGCTTTGTGCCCGTCCCGATGGGGGAACGCGCCACGAAGGTCACGGGCGGTGGGAGCCGCGATGACCGGGGGGCTGCAGCCCTACCGGGGGTCCCGGGCCCCTCCGGAGCCCCCCCGGGCGCGCTCGGCCGCCGCGGCACAAGTTGGAGCTGGGCCTTGCACGAGTGACCTTGAAATCCCGGCGCTCCGAGCAGCCACACTGAAGGACAAAGTTTGTTCGCGGCACTTTGGACCGAAAAAAAACCCACCCGCGCATGAAAAGGGGGGAAAGGAAACGGGGCCGGTCCCGCCGGGCGAGGGCACCGGGGGCAGCGGGCAGGGCCGGGAGGGTGGCACTGGAGTTGGTTTGCCATGGGGGTGGCATCGCCGGCGCTCCTGCGGGGGATGCTCGGTGTGGCTGCCCCGTGTGTCCCCTGGGGGTGACACAGCCCCGCTGTCCAGCCCTCCCCTCTCCCTTCCCCGCTCCCTCCTGGCTCCTCGTTGGCCTTGGAAGCGCAGGGTTGGAAAATCAGGGGGTTCCGTTGTTCAGGGGGGGTTTATAAAGTGGGTCCAGGCCCAGGAACCCGCTCTGCGCCTCCTGTCAGGATTCCCACGGGCTTGGGCTCCATGCTGAGCACTCTGTGAGTTTTTACAGCCCCAAAGTGTTGTCTGGGGGATGTTTTAATTTGAATGGAGGTGGTGAACGGCAGCACCTCGTCCGTGGTTATTGAAGTTCTTGGCGTGTCACAGTCTCAGTGTGAGAAAGGAGCAGGAGCACAAATGTCCCCCCACAAGTCACCTCTTAATCGTGAGGGATGGTAAAGGAGCAGCAGGAACTTCTGGAGCACACTGTGGGCCAGGACAGGGGGATTGTCCGTGAGTGTGAAGGTCATTGTGAGCATCCTGGAGCAAAAATGAGCTGCTTTCATACACTCGCCTTAAAAGTAGGGTATGTGGAGCTGCAATGTGCTTTTAAGAGTTGGCAGAACATGAGGGAATCTGCAGCTCCCATAAATTAGAATAAAACCCCTGCAGAAGTCTTGGTTACACCCAATATTTGTCATCTTCCGTGGCTCCAGCTTGCAGGAGGCTGGGGAAGAATAGGTGCTGCTTGATCTTTCTAGGTCAAGAGCAGCAGGAAGAGCCTGGTAACTCTGTAAATGGATTTATTAACAAATTATGCCAGTTCCTGACTTTTTTTTCCCAGCATCATAAGGGGCAGGAAGGTCCTTGAGGTCTCATTTTAATAAGTGAAGTTTGTTTGTCCCCTCTGCCCCAGTTGTCCCCTGGGCTTTCCTGGGAGGTTTTTTTTAAGAGTTTTATTTTCTAGGAGGTGGTGTTTTTTTTTTTATTTTTGAGGCATTTTACTTCTTTTCCTCCTGGCATTTTAACCTGGAAGTTGAGGCTCAGGAAACAGGCTCATCTTCTTGTTTCACTGACTTTTCCACGCGTGGTTTTTGTCCCTGATGAGGCAGGGAAGGTGTAAAGGACATTTTAGTGGCTCCTCCAGTTGGGCACCTCAGGGAAGAGGAGGAGGAGGGTGAGTGTGAGGTGCTGGGTGCCCTCAGGAGGTCACCTTTCAAACCAGTGTGTTTTGGGCTTTATTTTATTGAATCAGACTAATATCTTGTATTTATATAATGGAGGTGACCTCTGTATTTTAGTGGTGTTGGCACATGAAGTGGTTTCTTAATTTCAGGGCTTATTGCTCTGCCCATGTTGCCAGTGAATTCAGATTTGTAGGTTTGTGACCCTAAACTCTTGAATTATTGTGTTTTGCTAAAGAAGACAGTTTATCTTATATTTGAGAGGGTCAGAAAATTCAGCAGCTGTTACAGGGAGCACTGACAGCAAGAACAAACTTCAGGACACCTGCCAAAGCTTCCCAGGAGTTTTTAAAAAGGAGGGTTTTTTTGTTTGTTCTCAAAAACTTGAGTTTTTCTCCATGCTGAGATCTCACTGGGGGGATTTTCTTCCGCTGGCTGTTTATTTGGTCACTTCCTGCTAAATCAGAGCAGGTCACTTGGAGTTGTGTCTTTTCCTGCAATGAAGGTGACCCAGGAGGGTGGAGATTTGCATGTTTATAATAAAGGAGCAGGTCTTTGAAAGTAAAAACTAAAATAAAAGAGATAAAGACCTGATTTAACCAGCCTTGCTGCCTACTGAGCAGTTCAGGTCGTGCTTGAGTTAAGTTTAAGATCTGCTGATCTCAGGAGGTAAAAGACTTTGAGGCTGTTCCTATGAAACAGAGGTTTGGGGGGGCTGATGATCCACAGTGCTTTGAAGGTGGAATAATCTGCTAAATATTCCTGGGAAAAATGACTGGAAGGCACCTGAAGTGGTCACTTGTTTATTTTTCTTGCCTTAAGGCAAGATCAACACAACTTAAACACAGTTTTTCCACCTTCTCTTAAAAGCCTTTAGCAAGAAGTGCTCAGTAGCCTCTGTATGCAATTTACTGCTGCATTTAACTCTTGAAATAACCTTTTAACTCTCTAAAAACTTGTTTTCAAATGCTTAAAAACTTGGGGTTTGATGTTTGTATCAAGAGCAGAACTTCAGGCTTCCCTGAGTTTGTGTTCATCCCCTTTTCCCACTGCCTGAGAGGCTGTCTTAGGTTTTACAGCTCTCATTTATAGAACTGGGAGTTCTTGTATCTTTTGGATAAATAAATCCAGTGTTAATCTCCTGTTCTGATTTTGGCCTGTAGTTTTATTCTTAATTTGTTGCCTGTCCGTAATGATGGAAGTTTTTATGCTTTAAGAATACCAGTGTCATTAGTGCAGTGATGTGCTGAACTAATTGGGTAGTGAATGTGGTGCTGTGGATTATATAGGCAATTATGTTTCATTTTTGAAGTGGTCCTGCTTCCTTTTTATTAG
Source organism: Anabacerthia variegaticeps (assembly GCA_035583185.1). Taxonomy (NCBI): domain Eukaryota; kingdom Metazoa; phylum Chordata; class Aves; order Passeriformes; family Furnariidae; genus Anabacerthia; species Anabacerthia variegaticeps. The sequence continues at coordinate 4,097,123 of JAWWEW010000060.1, forward strand.
GATAGCTTTGGAAGCTGAAGAGAGACTTTGGACAAGGAACTGGAGTGACAGGACAAGGGGGAATGGCTTCCCACTGCCAGAGGGCAGGGTTGGATGGGATATTGGGAGAAATTCTTCCCTGTGAGAGTGGGGAGGGGCTGGGATGGAATTCCCAGAGAAGCTGTGGCTGCCCCATCCCTGGAAGTGCCCAAGGCCAGGTTGGAGTACCTTGGGACAGTGGAAGGTGTCCCTGCCCATGGCAGGGGGTGGCACTGGATGGTCCTTGAGCTCCCTCCCAAACAAAACCATTCCATGCTTGGTGCTGCTGGGTTTTGTTCAGAGCTGACCCGAAAAGCCACTGCATAAGTGTCTTTCCTTCCATATGTTGTTCCCTCCTCCCCCAGCGCTTGTTCAGGGAATGTTTTATAGGCAAAGCCTTTTCTGTGCTTCCTGTTGCCATAACAAGCTGGAATGGCTCTCCCTGGATGTGTGTGTTGCAGCCACTCCCCCTTTGGAAGGCGTTGGGCACGTGTGGCAGGGGCAGCACATCCCAGCCTGGCTCTCTCCAAGCCACATTCCCAGGCCTTTCTCATGGAATCATTCAAAGCATCCAGAGCCAAAGGCTCCTGTGTTGTAACCCCAACTCCTTGCATGTTACTGCTTGTCTTCCCTTTCCCTTCAGCAGGGCCAGCCACAAATCCAAAGGGTTTTTCCATCTTGGTGGCAACTCCTTATTTTCCAGACCTCTGCAAGATGTCAGGCTTGGTTTGTGCATCAAATACCAGCTTGTGGTGCCAGTGTGGCTCAAGGTGCTGCACTGCATTATTGATTGAATAATTCTATATAATTGAGCAGGCAAGGCCTGAATGTGGAGGTGGAAGGCGAAACCATTGATAGCAAACACAATTAACTATTTTTGCACTTGTTGCCACCTCCCAAAGCAACCAAAAGTAATTGGTGGTGGGTTTTGTGGCACCTTGGAGTTCCCAGCCATGCCAGGCACTGGTGCTGCCTCCTTGCAGTGAATGTGTCATTTGGAACTGGAAAGGAAATAAATTTGATGTTATTTCATGAGAGGAATTGCATCTATTGACTTGAGTAGGTCTCAAAGCAGAGAGAATTCACAGTGAATTTTATTATGGAGGCACGAGATGTCTGTAGGAGCAATTTTAGCCCATTTCCAGGACTCCTCCAAGGCTTGCTTTAAAATCTAATAGTATTAGGGCAGAATGTCATGCAAAACAGCTGCTGTGGGGCTGCAGCACTTCAGAACACCTTCACTCCTTGAGATTGCTCTCACAGTCCACTTCAGGCTCTGCATTTATTCTCCAGTTGATATTTTGATGCTGCAAATTGCTCTAATTTAAGTAAGAGCAGCAGCTTGTGAAGGTGCTTTCTGCTACATCCAAGCCTTTGCTCCCGTTTTAAGGAATGTGTTACTGAATTCATACCAAACTGTATTTATTCTTCTTGGGAAACCAGTTGTGGGTTGCTGGATTGTTCCTCCTGCTCCTGCCAGGATCAGGTGTCTGCCACTTATTGCTACACAGAGCTCATTCTTCAGACATTCAAGTGCATTTTACTTTTAAATCAAGGATGGGCTCCCAAAACACACCGTGGGGGGAGTTCCTGCAGCACACTGGGAGGATCATGGAATGCTGGGATTAGTATTGAGTCGAAATACTCGTTTTTTGGCTCTGTTTTTATTCTTCAGACTTCCAGGAGGTTTTTTTCTACATGCTGTGGTGTTAGGTTTGGGGGTTTTTTTCCTGGTAGAAATGGTGTATTTAAAACACAGAAAAGGAGAGACCAAGCAATGAATTTCCTCTTTTTCTTTAATGCTACTTCCTAATAATTAACTTGTGAGTTTTGGGGGGTGGTGGTGCTTGTAAAACCACTTAAGAAGAGTTTTGTGGAGGGGTGGGAACCTTGTAAATGCTGTCAGCATGGAGGTGGTGAATGTGTATTTGTCTCACGGTGGGATCTAGAGGAGGGGATTTGTTTCCAGAAATATTTGTGTGTTGTCCTTATTTGTTGCTACAATTTCAGGATGTTAAGGCAAAACGTTTGAGCTGTCTCATTTCTTCTTTACACTTCAGTTTCAGCCATTTTTCCAGACACTTGGGTGGAATGTGCTGCTTTTGCCATGTCACACAACAGGCTCTTTCCCATAATCTCATTCCTGGGAATGGGGCTGTTTTGTATGCAAAGAACCTGCCATTTCTGACAGCACCAGGCCCTGTGGTACGTGGAGATGCTGCTGAGCTGTTGCCTCCTTCAGCGAGAGCCCTGAGGCTCTTAATTCATTCCCTTTGGCTGTTTGCATATCCCATCAGATATTTGGATAAATTCCATTTAGATCTGCTCCCCACCCTGTTTGGTTGACTTCTTAGTCAAGTCCAGCTTGGGAGAAGCTGTGACATGACCCTCCCTGGATGGGGACGTTGTCCTTGTGTTCCCATTCCCAAACTCACTTGGTGATGCCTGGGAACGTCCCATGGCTGTGGATGGGTCTGGTGGGCTGCTCCTGCCCGGTGTTTTTCCAGACAAATTGCTCTGGATACCTGCTCTGGGTGGAACTGCAAGCTCAGAGATCTTGGGTTTATTTGTGATTTTACTGCAGGTTGTGTTTTCCATCTCAGTTCCTGCTGAAGTGGCGGATTGTCCAGGGGGAGACGGCTCCGTTTGGCTGCCTCCCCCTTCCCAGGGCGGCCAAGAAAGAGCACAAACCAGCATCTGTTTAGAAAAACAGTCACAGCAAAACCCCAGGCACAGACACCAGAGGTGTCTTCATGCTTCCTTTGCTCTCCTCTGAAGTGAAGCTGTTCCACATTTGCCAGCTGCCCCAGGATTTGGGAAGTTTGATGCCTGTCCAAGGTGTTGTGCTCGGGGGAGCAGAAAAGCTCTAATTGCTGCTGGTGAAGCTGTTGGGATGTGCCTGTTAATGTGCTCTGTAATCACCTCTGGGCAGTTTGTGCCGAGCTCTCATCTGCTTCTGGCCTTTAGTTTCTCTTTCCCTTAGTCTGGAAACAAGCTGTGTGTGTTTATAGAGTGTATTCCAGGCTGTGGAGGTGGGTCAGCTGTTGGGATGCAGGTGTGTCCCAGCCTTCCCTGTTACAGAATCACACAGTGGTTTGGGTTGGGAGGACCCTGAAAGATTATCCATTTCCAGCCCCTCTGCCATGGGCAGGGACACCTTCCACTAGACCAGGTTGTTCCAAGCCTTGTCCAACCTGGCCTTGAACACTTCCTGGGATGGAATAGCCACAACCTCTCTCAGCAACTTCTTCCCTTGGTTTTTTCCTGGAGTGGAGAGTGTTGTTTTCTTGCTGGTCCTTAGTAAGGTGTCCATGCTCTTGAATTGGGGTGTTTTGTAGGGGCATGAACCTCCTCCTCAAGATTCTCCTGCAAGAGCATCTCAGCTTGGTGTTTGGGCTGCAGTTCCTGGGGCTCAGGCTGGTAGTTGAGCTCATCTGAGGTCACCACAGCACACCTAGAACATCCTGAGCTGGATACAAAGCCCTTGCAGACCCTTTGTGGTGTCCATAGCCCTTGTCACTCGGTCACTTGGCCATGAGATGCTCTGGTGAGGTGACAGCTCCTGTCCAGAGCATGCTGTGAGGAGCAGAAGCGTGTCAAGCTCAGGAGGTACTTCCCCAGTTTCTGTGTGGACAGAGCATTGCTGTGATCAGCAGCTTCTCTCTGATGGTGGTTACACCCTGTGGCACAAATGTGACCCAAAGGTGGACTCTCCAGCCTGTGTTCTCCAGCACAGTGTGATGTTGGAGCAGCCAGTTTGCTCCTAAACCCCTGGAGAGCCTGGATCCTACATTGGGTGAGCACAGGGATCCTCCAGGCTCCTCTCCCCTCCTCCTGAGGGAGGAAATCAGAGACTGAAGCAGAATGAAGCTGTAAAATCTCCCTGCAGACTCCCTGTCAAAAACCAAACAGGTTTAGACACAGGTGTGTGAAATCCAAGGATCTGCCTCCCTTGGCTGTGCTTGGGGAGCTTTTTGCTGGCACTGATCCTGCTGGGAGGATTTCTGAAAGAGGAGAATTCTGCCTTCTCCTTGGGTGAAGGAATTGCCTAATTGCCCAGGAATGGTTTCTCTGCTGAGATTTGTCTCACAGAGCCAGTGCTGGAGGTTTGTGTGACGGGTTGGGATTTTACCTTTACAATCCTCCTCTGGTGCTTTCAGGCACCTTCAAGCCATTGCTGTTTCTGTTTTAATGAGGAGAAAATACTGTACTCGTGTTCTGAGCAGTTTTAACCAGCTCAGGCCTTTATATAGTGACGTTTTTCTGTGAGTTTTTCAGAAAATCAGCCTATGGGTGGCTCTGGTTTCTACTCTCACTCAGTTTATCCTAAAATGATCCTAAACAGTCTCCTAAGGTAGCTGAGAATGACTCTGAAATCCTGTGTTTAACTGGAACACAGGACTTTTTAAATTATAGGTGACTAAACAAACCATTTCTGGCTCTTCCTGAAACCTGGCTGGATACACAGATATTTAATGCAAGAAATTTGATGATGGTGAAATTTTCTTCCTCTCTCCTCCATTGCCTTTTTTCCTTTTATTTTAACCTGTTGTTTCCTTGAGTTATGTGCAGGGTTATTTCCCAGTACAGCATTTAAGGGGGTTAAATGCAAGTAATTTATATTTTTAAAGCCTTGAGAAGTGATTTGCCTTGTCCCCAAAGATGAATTGCCATCCCCACATGCACCAAAGACCCCGTCTAGTGTTGAAATACTGCCAGGCCAGAGCAGCTTTCAAGGATTAGCTTTTATTTATGTGCCTAAACTGTTTTTTGTCTGCATTTGACAATGCAGATCAAGGTGAGGGAGAACCAATTTAACACTCATTAGAATATTTATATCTCTCTATCTTCTTAGGAATACTTGAAATACCTCACTTTGTAGGCAGGTTGTATTATAATGCAAATAGTTGTTGAAGAGTCAGCAGGTAACTTGTCAGTCACTTATTTCCAGAGTTTCCTTACCTGGATTTCTTCCTGTCTTGCTTTGAGACTGAAAATACAATCTCCTGATGTCCTTCTTGTCATTCCCTGTCAGAATCCCCTCCGGCTCTTCCCACACCCTGGAATTGAAATCCAACTCTTCATTCCCTGCTTTGGCTAGTGGAGTTTGCAGGAGGTGCCGAGCTGGTTGTCTGACATCCATCCCTTTGATCCCTGAGGAACGTGGTAGGGATCCTCAGGGCTTTGGAATAGCAGACTGGAATTCCTGGTGATTCTCTGTGGACTGAGGGAGGACTGAAAGAAACCTTTACCTGGAGGCTCAGGGTTGTGTCTGTGCTGGAGCTGAATCTGCTTGGTGGAGAAAGACACACAAATATCCCTGTGGAGCCGGAGATCTTTCCCTGTGGAAAGTGTAGCACCTTCCTGTCTGTTGTGGGAGACACAGGGATTTATTGTCTGTCATTCCTGGGCACTCAGAGCTGCCCTGGTGGCTGTCCTGGCATTCCCAAGCTGCTCCCAGTGCCTGGGAATCCCTGAGCCCCATCCTCTTGGGATGTGTCTCAGCAGGCCCTGTGTGTGCCTCTGCTTTTGGCACCTCTGCCCCATCCTTCCAGGCTGCCATCCCATTGGGAATCCTGCCGGAGCTCCTGTCACCCAGACAAAGCCAGCAAAGCTGCTCTTGGTGCTCCAAGGGATTCCCATGTTGTGTGGCTGACTTGCTGTTAATATTAACTAGAGCTGGTTTGAGAGTTCCTTGTCAGAAAGGAACAGCTTGATCCAGGAATTCGTGGGGAGAAAGGAATTGTGTCAGCTGCAACTTGAGCTACACCTGGAGGGTGTCACTGGGTCACCTGAGGATGAGGTTCATCAATGCTGTGTGTCCTGATGGCCCCACCACCATCCCAGCAGCCCAGCCTGGATACAGGGAGAGTGTGATCCCAGTTATGATCCCTTTGTTTTCTCCTTGTTCCTTCTTGGTGCACACTGTAAATAAAGCTGCTTGCAGAGATGCAGCTCTTCAGGAATGCCCAGACATCCTCGGGTAGGAATGGAATAATAACCACACTGGAACACCCTGCAGTTGCAGAAAGCCCCATGCCTGTCGTTTGGCTTTGTAAAACTGGCTTCAATTAAAAGATTTGAATTTTAAATCTTTGTGCTTTTGATATTCTGCATTGCAGAGAGTGTTAATTTCTCCTGTTGATTATACCTAAGGAAAAGAGGGATTTTAAAACTCGTGTAAAGCCACAAAAAGTGACACCTTCGAACAGGCACAGAAGTGACATTACACTTCTTTAATGTTCTTTTTCAATCTCTGGAAAAATAAATTAAATTTTAAAGACTAAATCCAGAGGCTGTGAATATCTTCATTGTTGCTGTGACTCCTGGGCTGTCATGTCTTATTCTGACAGTTTTCCAGAGCCATTAGCCAGGCTGGCCCTTTCCTGAATTCCTGGGGCTTGGAATCATAGACTCACAGAACAGTTTAAGTTGGAAGGTGCCCTGAAGATCATCCTGTTCCACCCCCTGCCATGGACAGGGACACCTCCCACTAGCCTAGGTTGCTCAGAGCCCCATCCTTGGACACTTCCAGGGATGGAACAGCCACACCTTCTCTGGGCACCCTGTGCCAGGGCCTGCCCACCCTCCCAGGGAAGAATTCCTTCCCAGTATCCCATCCAACCCTGTTCCCTCTCAGTTTGAAGCCATTCCCCCTTGCCCTGTGCGTGGGATCCTTTGCCTCTTGCCCTCCCTCAGTGCTCACTCCTGGTTTTGTCCCTCCCAGCCCCCAGGATGTCCACGGATGGCGGGTTTGGCACGGCGGGGAACAGCGATGCCCAGCAGAGCCTGCAGTCCTTCTGGCCACGGGTCATGGAGGAGATCCGCAACCTGGCCATGGTGAGTGGCCCCAGGGCTCGGGGTATTCCTGGGCACCTGGCAGGGAGGAGGCCTGGGAGTGTCTGGGGGCAAAACAAACCTCTGCTTGAACGTAATTCCTGCAGCTCTGGGATCTGGGAAGATTAAAATTGGCCATTTGCACTGGCCAAGGTGGCCTTAGGAGCTGATTAATAATCACCCGGATGGGCTGTTGGCTCCAGCTCCCAAAAATGGGGATACAAACAGAATCATGGAATGGTTGGGGTTGGAAGGGCCCTTAAAGGTCATCTCATTCCACCCCTGCCATGGGCAGGGACATCTTCCACTGGACCAGGTTGCTCCAGCCTGGCCTTGGACACTCCCAGGGATGGGGAGTCCATCTCTGGGCAACAGAGTGAGGTGGGTCAGTCAAACCTTCAGCTCCTTCTGGGCTGAACAAGAAGACAGAGGTGATTTAAAGGTTGTTTTAATGGGCTCAGTGATGGCTCTGTGTGTGTCCTGGAGAATCACAGGGCAATTCTGTTTGTGAGGAAAAAGAGAAAGGCTTCTAAAATAGCCACAGGTATAAGTGGAGCTGCCAGAGGCTGTTTTATCTGACAGGAGATGGAGGGATTTGAGGATACCTCTCACACTGTGTTCCTGTTCATATTGTGAACTATAAATGTGTGAGCAGCATGTGAGGGATCCCTTGTCCACACCAAAGGACAGGCCCCAGGGAGTCACTGTTCAAAATCCAGTCTTTTCCCCTCTCCCTAAACTACCTATTCATTCCAATTTTGTGAATGAATTTCAGGGTTTAGACTTCTGTATAAAACTACTATGCCCTGTTCCAGAACCATCTCCTTTGACAAGCTTGAAATGTTGAAAATCCTGAATGCCAAGCGTGTCGTTATCAGGTGCTTTATTAATTTAGAGACGCTTGATTAAAAAAATCCTGGATAGGCTGAGAATAAGAACTGGACTAAGTAGCTTCTATTTTTTTCCATCCCCAGAAGAGATGTGGGAACAAGGGCATATAATAAAAATGACTTTTCAAGGGAGATTGATACATTCCTGTGATCCAGTGGGCCTGAAATGACTCTCCTGTGCTTTTAATGTGCCTGAAAACAAAAGAACTCCAGTCCAAGACAGGCTCTTCAAAGTAAAACCCCCAATCCACTAGTCCAAAGATAAGCTGCTTTTTTCAGCCTGTGTGCAGATAGTTGATTAAAGAAACAGATGTAGAAATTTGTATGCATAACCAGAATTAATTACTTTCCTCTTTCAGCACAGTGAATTCTTGTGTTCAGGAGCTGTGGTTTGGCTTCATCTCCACATGAAAGGGGTTTATTATGCAGCTTATCAAGTATGGGCAGCTTAATTTTTAACTGTCGTAGGATCTATTTATTGCATTGCAAGTGAGGAATTCATTGGAAATGGAACTGAGGGCAGTGGGGTTGGGGAGGAAAATGGGATCACAGGACAACATTCCAGTGCTGTGCCCCCTGACCAAGTCCTGCAGTTTATTGTGTGTATTATGTGGCTGTCAATAAACTCTCAGGGGGGGAAAGCTGTTGGTCACCTGCTTTTTGGGGCTATTTCTGCTTGGTTTGGGGCTTTTGCCACGTGCCAGCAGGAGCTAAAATTGAGGGGGAAATTCAAGGGAGCTGCTTCGGAGCAAGCCAGGGTTTTCAGAGAATGGGAAGAAGTGTAGCCCAGCCTTGGAGAACCAAGAACCAGGCCTAGGCTGAGTTTAGCATTGCAGCTGCACAATGAGTTCCAAGAGGGCTGTGGAAACATCCAGACCTAATTTGGAGAAAAGAAAAGAGGAGGAATTGGTGTCTGAAGTTTGTCCTGCTGGGTGGGGGCCAGTCCTGCTCCTGCTTCCCTTCCCCTGCACCGGCCTGTGCATTCTGATTTTTGTGTTGTGGCCTTAAAGCAATCAAAGAGTTTCATTTTTTACAATTTCTCCCATTCTTTCTCTAAAGCTAAAGATTTTCAGAGTGTTGCACCTGTGCATAGTCATTTCTCCAGGGAAAAACCACTGCAGGACGTGTTAGGGAAAGAGCAGAGGGGAAAATGCTGAAAATGGTGTTTTCTGTTCCAGATTTCTAGTCTAAATTTCTTTCTAGTGGAGGAAACTTCTGAGGTTTGCCTGTTCATAGAAGTTGATAGTAAAACTGTTCAGCATCACAAATTAGACAGTTCCTCCTTATTTTTCTGTGTCTCAGTCAAAGCTCACGAGGCCCTTTAAAGGCAAAAAAACCAACCAGTAAAAACCCCCAAAACAACAATAAAAGCCCCACTTAGAAAACCCTTGGGGATTTTTTCCATGTCTTAACAACCCCTTAACTTGTTTATGCGCTGGTTGCAAAGGCCACCCTGAGTGTGTTGTGTGTTCAGGAGCAGGTCCCAACCCTTTTACTGCCCCAAGTCCTTCCAAAATGCCATTTTCCCTTTAGGATGGGACAGCCCTGAGCACTCCAAGCAAGGACACCCCCACCCCAAATTAATCAGGAGCACCACATACAGGTTTTTGTGCAGAATGAGGCACAGAAAGCTTTTTTAATATATATACACATAGACATAATGTATATAAACATCCTGAATGTGCTGTGTATGAATTCAGTAAAATGCCCCTGCTGGAGTCCTGCCTGGCCCACGCACAACATCCATATTTTTCTTCCCTAGGAAGGATTTTAGAGCAGAAATTTAGAATAGAAAACAGCATTTTCAGCATTTCCCCCCCTTTTGTTTCCCCAACACGTCCTGCAGTGTTTTTCCCCTGGAGAAATGACTTTCCTATTATTTTTCTATGACATTTTTGTTAAGAAGGAAGATGGTGTTTTTTTTTAGCAGCCCTTTGTGAGTAGGAATTCTGCATTCCTGTTGCAGTGGGATGCAGCCTCAGCCTTTCTCCCTTTTTAAGAGGTTCCTGGTAGCAGCACATTGGATTGATTTATTTCCTTGAATTCCACTTTTTATCTTCAGGAATGGGAGAAGCTTCAGTGAAGCTTCTTGGTGGTTTTCCTGACCCCAGGAATTCTCTCTAAGGAGCACGTTGGTCCCTCCTCTCATGCATTTTGGCTCCTAAACCACCATTATTTACTGGAAAATAGCAAGAAATGCACCTAAAAAGTTAAGATTTTTTTTTTAACAAGGTTCTTGCAAGGTTTTTAACCCCAAAATTAGGACTGGGCAACAGGGAAGTACAAAAAAAAGCAAAGTTTTCATCCAGCCCTTGTTTGGTTTCCTTTTCTCTTGTGACTTTTGGTAAATTCCAGTGTTTTCCAGGGCCCAGGAAACTTCATTGAATGAGTTGCTTCAAATAGAAGTAGATGGAGAAGTGGGTAATATTAGAAACATTCTGTTCTGCAGAACCACTTCAGCTTGTGGGGGGCAAGAGTGAATCCAAGTGTCTGACAGAAGGTTTGAGGAGAATGAAATCAGTATAAAATACAGACAAGAGAGTTCTCAGCCCTGAGGAGAAGCTGCCATAGGTCAAAGAAAAATAAATGGGTTTTATCCAGTTTAATTCTAGACAATACAGACCTCTTTTACCATTTTTTGCCTCTATTTTCAGTTAAATATCAGTAAAGAGTCTCTCAAATGTGAATCTCTCTGCAGAAAGACTTCAGAGTTCAAGAGCTGCCCTTGGCTCGCATCAAGAAGATCATGAAACTGGATGAAGATGTGAAGGTACACTCAGGGCTTTTTCCTCAAGTATTTCTGATCCTTTTGATGGATATTGTAGCTATTTTAGGTGGGATATTGGGCAAAAATTCCTCCCTGTGAGGGGTTGAGGGGCTGGAATGGATGTCCCAGAGAAGCTGTGGCTGCCCCATCCCCAGAAGTGTCCAAGGCCAGGTTGGGTGAGGCTTGGAGCAACCTGGGCTGGTGGAAGGTGTCCCTGCCCATGGAATGAGATGAACTTTGAGGTCCCTTCCCCCCCAGAGCCATTGCATGTGATTCTGTGTCCTGCCCTACCTCAACCCAGCCCCACATGGAGTTGGCCTCTGCCTGGGCACAGAGGAAGCAGCTTTTCAAGGCAAATTTTAGGTGCCAGATGCTCTTCCAGGCTGGTAAGTCTGCACTGCCAGACCTGTGGGTCCCTTGATGTGAAAACTCCCCCAAATCCACACCCAGCACTCAGATTTTACCACCATAACAAAGCTGCTCTTTGCAGCCCAGTGGAAACCTTTCAAACCAACTGTGTTTTACTTGCAGATGATCAGTGCAGAGGCCCCTGTGCTCTTTGCCAAGGCTGCTCAGATCTTCATAACAGAGCTGACCCTCCGAGCCTGGATCCACACCGAGGACAACAAGCGCAGGACTCTGCAGGTAACGGAGCTGCTGCTGCTCCAGCTGCTCCCAAACCCACCCCAAACCTGCTCCCAGCCCTTTGTTGCCACAATAGGAGGCTTGTTTTGGACACAGGGACTTCACTACCTGTGTTTACCACAGTGTAACTGTGCAACTGAAAGGCTTTTTTCTTAATTGAATTGAAAAAAAAGCCCACCAAAACACTAATCTACAGCTGTGTGCTAATTATGACCTGCTCTAACAACTCTCTACAGCTGGAGCTGTTGAACTTGTGGCTGGTTTTTTCATTGTAAGCTTGTTCAGTTTGTGTTGTGTGGAGCTGAAAACAAAATACAGCAAAAGTCCAGATTTTTGTTTCTTCTGGAGTGAGAGACCCTCAATAATAGTGATTTTTTTAATGGTTGAAGAGCAAACTGTAATTTTTTAGGGGGTTTTTTGAAGAAAAAGGAAAGGCTTTCAGTGTTACATGTTGGCCAGAACTGCTTGAAACTACAACAACCATCAGTTCAGGCTCAGAGGGGAGAAATTGGGATCTTTAGGTCAGCTCTCCTGTCCCCAGGCAGGGATTGCTGTGGTGGGAAGGAGACCTGGCTGCTTTCAGCCAAAGCTGCCCTATGGGATGGGATCCCACCACTCCTCTCCATTAAACTGGGCTCCTGCTGCTCCTTATCCCAGCTTGTAATGAGTTCCTCTGGGAGGGATGGATTGGATGTACATTCCATGAGCAGGATGCTTCCCAAGTGCAGCTGCTGACTCAGGCATGGCCTGGGCAGAATTTTGGAGCTGGGATGGATCCATTTATTTTGGGATCACACCTAAATCCTGCTCCTGCTGGAGAAGACCCTTCATTGAGTCAGGTTGGATTTGTGACTGCCTGTCCCAGCCATCCTGGAGCAGCTGCTCTCCATGTGGACAGTGCAGCTGGAGAAAGGCACTCTCTGCTTCCCAAGAATTTGGGAAGCAAATTTGAAGGGAAGAGGTCTGTGGAAGTTATGGAAGTGTATTCCTGAGGAAATTGGGCTGAAGCCAATGCTCAGTGTGGAGAGTGAAATGCGAGATACATCTGTTCAGTCCAGGTTTTCTTCCTACTGAAAATACTTTTACAATCTGACAACAACAACAAAAAAAGGTCTTCTTTTGTGTTTTCTATGTGATACTGTTTGGCAGTTAAATGCCAAGGCACTGTAAGGTTTAAAAATGCCAACTAGCCTGAAAGGAGAGGATTGAGAGTCTTTTAAATTTCAAATCTGTCCATATAATGCTTTACAAATTCAGAACAAGACTTTACCAGCTTCTTGAATTACCCCTGCTTTTAAGATGGCTTGGAAGAATTTTAAGAGGACAGAAGCACCTCTTTTTTTTAAGAAATACATCTTTTTCTATCCTGAGGGTTGTTTTAAACCTTAAGCAAATACATTTACTTGATTACTTATTGCTCTTTATTCTGGTCTTTAATGCCTTGACCTACTGCTGTTCTTTAGACTTTTTTCTTTTTCAAGCAAGTCATAAAAGGAAAGTTTTAAGATGCTCTTCACCTTGCCAGTTTTTTTAAAGCTCCTTGGCTCTTGCACATCCTTTTTCTGCTGCATGTTTGGCCACTTTGCTGAGTGTGTTTTAATCTTCATGCTTTCTTTTAACCATTCTGCCTCTCCACATGCTGGAGCTTGTTCTCTCATCCCTTGGGATTCCCCTGCCCTGAACCAAATCCTGTGATACTTCATTTCTTTTTCTTTCATCCCATCCCCAGCTCAGGTTGTGCATATATTGATTTTGAATACAGGGAATACAGGGACATTCATCCTGGTCTGTCCTTCTGCAAAGCTGTTTGTCAGATATATTTGGGATTTTTCAGTCATTTTTAGAAGAATTCCCCCTTTTTTAACGGACTGAAAGGCTTACGGTGGTTGCCATGAGCCCTCTGCTGTGGTTCTGTGGTGGGGAGCCTGATCTGGTGGGTGAATAAATAACTTTAAGAGCCTCTTATTGCACAAGAAAGTGGTGTTGGTACCAAAACCTGGCACCTGGAGAAGACATTCCCGCTTGCCTGAGCTACAAACTGCTCTGACTTTATTTATCCAGTGACAAAGCAGACTCCTGAAGCTGAGGAGTGGTTTTCTCCTTGTTGTTGCAGAGGAATGACATTGCCATGGCAATCACAAAGTTTGATCAGTTTGATTTCCTGATCGATATTGTTCCGAGGGACGAGCTGAAGCCCCCGAAGCGGCAGGTGAGACACAAAAATGATTCAGTTCTTGTCCTCCCCTTGGTGTGATTTCAGACTCTGCTTAAATCAGAGCAGTACAGAATCTCATTGAACCATGAGGTTTGTGCCTCTCTTTCTTACATGTTTATTTGATGCAGTTTGCAGGTTCTTAAGATGGTCTTTTATGGAAATAGAGCTTGAGTGGAGGGGGTTACTTCAACCAACCAAACCACTGAATAGCTCTGCTACCAAATGTTAAAAAACGAACTTACAAAAGTGTGTCGAGTTGCATCCTTTGACTTGTAAAGGGAGAAGCAGGTTCCCTGGGTTAGAAATGCCCCTCCTGCATCCTTTGGGGCAGCCAGGGCTCCTGTAAACATCCTTGACTGGAAGCTGGAAGGTGCTGGAAGGAGCTTTCAGTCGGATGTTTACAGCAGCAGGCTGCTGCTCTCGGCTGGGAGGCCACTGCAGTGATGGCTCATCTCTTCTCCTTGCAAGCTGGTTGATGAAAAGCCTGGGATACCATCAGGGCACCCCTTCCAGGGAACAGCTCTGCTTGGGTAGTGCTGCTCCTAGAATCATCCTGTGTGGAGAAGTGGCTGCCTGGGCTGGGTTTTTGGCTGGGGGTACGATCTGTGTTTTCTCTGTGCCGTGGAAAAGACTGTTTGACAAGTCAGTGTTGGTTCCCTGGAAGAGCTGGGAGTGGAGCCCTGACGTTGTGTTGCTCTGGTAACTACAGCTGGGGCTGGGAAATAAAGATGGAAAACGATGGCATGGAGCATAGTTCAAGCAGATTTGGATGTAAAGCCATTCCTGCCTGTAGCAAATGCAGCTGAACCTGGAATAGATACTTAAAGAAGTACTCGGTTGCCATAATTATTTCAGGATTCAGGCAGCAATTGAGGATTGGAGCGCTCCAGAAATAACCAGCCTGAGGACTGGGCTTAGAAGAGCCACAGCTCTTGAGTGCCTGTGGTTTTGTGGCTCACTGGAGACATGCCCTGGTGAAAATATATTTAAATTTGGTATTAATCCCCCAGAGGAACTACTGAAGTGAGTAGGAGTGACCAGTGAGCTGCAGGAGTAGGGAGTGTGTCAGTGTTGGACTGGTGCTGGAGAGAGCCAGGCTGAGAAGCTGTTCTTGTTCACAGCCAGCTGTGATCAGTTTAGTCTTTGGGGGGTGATTTTCTGGTGGGAAGCCCCCCAATAATAAGTCATGAGTTGCTAAAAAACCAGCATCTAAGTGAGCAGGCTCTTCACTCAAGGCTGATGCCCATCTAGACATCATCCAGTGCTCTGGTTTAATGGGAATTGTCCTTTTCCTGCCCAGTTGGATGTGCTGAAGGGAATGCAGGAGCCAGGCTCAGTTAAAGCAGGGGAGTCAAGCAGGCTGGGGGAAGTGGGACTGTGCCATGTTGTAGCACGTGTAAACATCCTACACTCTCAGCTGTGAACTCGAGGTGGCTGGGAGAGGATTGTTTACGCCTTCTGCCATGGAGTGAACGTCTGGGAGCTGCATCTTCCCTCAGGGAACTGCTCTGGGGAGCTTAGGAATTCTGCTTCTCGAGTGTTAACAACTCACCGCTTACCATAATCTCTGAAAATCCACTTCTTTGCCTGAAATACAAGTGATTTTTCTCTCCTGAGATAAAACAAAGCGGCAGCGTCGCAGCCTGTGCTGTGACAGTGAGTTAGAGCAGGGCCTTGGGTTCTTCACACCAGCAGAATCAGCTGCAAACACAGAGTCTGGAAAAGCTGGATTTAAATAACTAACTAAAGGCATGACAGTTACATCAAGCCCATGACTTTTATTCCCAGGGGTTTAACATCAGAGCTGGGTTGAGGTGTGTGTTGGGCATGGAGCTGAGGAGGAGGGTTGGTGGCAGATGAGGCTCTGTAAATCTTCCTGCTGCTTTTGCAATTCCTCCTGTGCTGAGATAACAGGCAGTGATGGAATTTACTGATGAGGAGTTGCATGGATTTCAACTATGGTAATTTTATTCATTTCCTTCTCAAAATGACGACAGCATCTCATTGCTGACTCCATTATTAGCCATAGTTCATTGGGAATGGCCTTGATTCCCATGCAGCTGAGTAAATGAGCATCCTGTTTGGATTTATCCTTTCAGGTTGGCTTGGTTAAACTGTTCCAAACAAGGCCTTAAATCCCCTTTCCCGTGGGGCATGTTCGGGGGGGATATTTCAGCTGCAGGGTGGGAGGGGCTGCGTGCTGCCTGTTCCCTGCCCATTTCCCTCTGTTGTCCCTGTGCTGCAGGAAGAGGTGCGCCAGGCTGTGACCCCAGCTGAGCCTGTGCAGTATTATTTCACCCTGGCTCAGCAGCCTGCTGCAGTGCAGGTGCAGGGCCAGCAGCAGGGCCAGCAGACCACCACGTCCACCACCACCATCCAGCCAGGCCAGATCATCATCGCCCAGCCTCAGCAAGGCCAGGTGAGTCAGGAGCTCTGGGGAACCCTGAGCTCACAGAGGGGTGGATTGCTCAGAACACCCAGTGACAATGTGGAAATCACGGGTTGGGTTGGGTTGGGTTGGGAGGGACCTCAAAGCTCATCCATGGGCAGGGACACCTTCCACTAGACTGAGTTACTCCAGCCTGGCCTGGAACACTTCAAGGGGGCAGCCACAGCTTCTCTGGGCCAAGTGTGTTCTTTGGTCATGCCCAGGAGTTCAGACCCTCTTGTTCTGAGTTCCCTTCGTGGTGGTTTAAGCCTGACCGAGCAGCTGTGGGTGCAGTGGGGCACAGTGTCTGTCCCAGCCTGGGGGCCTGGGGGCCGTGCCCGCCGTGCTGGGTGCTCACACTGGTTTCTCTCACAGAGCACCCCGGTGACCATGCAGGTGGGAGAAGGGCAGCAGGTGCAGATAGTGCAGGCCCAGCCCCAGGGCCAGGGCCAGCAGGCTCAGAGCGGCACTGGGCAGACCATGCAAGTCATGCAGCAGATCATCACCAACACGGGAGAAATCCAGCAAATCCCGGTAAGATTTTGCCAGCAGGAATGTGGAAGAGCCCTGTGAGCAAACTGTGAGCTGGTGTTTTCTGGCATGAGGCTGGATATGTTTGCTTTTTTAACTGGGAGAGGAAGTTTGGATTGAGTGGTGTGTTTCCTGCACTTCAGAGAGGAAAACTAACCAGGTGTGACATGAAGGGGAATATAAATCCAACCCATCCAGTGTAGATTCGTTGCCCACCCCAAACACCTTCCCCTGAGTGAAATAGTTATGATTAGGAAGTAATAAATAAAATATTTCCTGGCTAAACCCTGGTTCTTTGCTACGGTGTGGTTTCAATAAAGCAGAATTCATTTCTTTTGCCTTTACTTGGTTCTGCCTCTGCAATCTGAAGTCATGACCTGGCAGGCTGAGTGGGAAAGGTGCCATCTGGGAGTTATTAATAAACTTTGATGTTATAAGAAATATTTCTACAAGTGCTTAGAGATGGTTGAAGGAATGGCTTTGCAGAACCAGAAGAAATCTCTTGGCTTTCACATCAGCACAGACCTGCTGTGGCTTAAAAAGGGGGTTTTGGGTGCCCAGCATCAGCAGTAACATCTTGACGTGTCCTAGGGAAACACATGGGTCAAAAAAAGTCCTTTTCTCCCCTCTCTGTAACTTACAGTCACAACAAAGCTGGGTCTTTTGGTTCCCATCTGGAAAACTTCACACCTCTTATAGAAAAAATTATCCCAGCCTAGTTCTGTGTTTACAGAACCCAAAGGTCAGCCCAGCGACAGAGCCAAGCATTTCGCTTTGATTTCTGTTGCTGTGTCCCCACAGCTGTGGCAAAACTGGGCTTTCACACAGGTTTTGCCTTTCAGGATTGGCTGAGCTTCCCTCTGCATGTCTGGCAAACTCTGGTGCTGTGCCAGAGCATCTTGAAAAGGGTTTGCATTGGGGGAGTTGCCACATTTTTCCAACTTACGAATTCTTTTCATCTCCAAAGTCTTCAGCTGGTCCCTGCTGCCATAAGGTGTTGGAAAGAAAGGAGCTGCCAAATAGGCTGGTTTACTACAAGAAGCTTTTTTTTCTCCTCTGCATTCCCCACTACTCTCTTTTACGTTCTTTTCTTCTTCATTTCCTTCTGAAAGTCTCTCCAAGAAACTTGTCCCTCAAAGCACTGTGGAAGGAGATCTCCAGCTGAGTGAAGCCATTACAGCAGCACTGGATGTTGGATCAGCAGCACTGAAACAGTTCAGGCTTGTTCCCAGTTGTCTCCAGCAAATGCTGGAGCTACAAGAAGGGGCCTGGACCCCTGTCAGGAGAAGGAATTCTTTGTAAAACAGCTATGAGGGGGCCAAAATCTTCTGCAGGTGGATCCTGTGGGAAGTGGCCCCGTGTTTTCAGACTGAGACTAGAGGTTTAGTAATAAGGGTCTGATTTTGAGCAAGAATATCCTTCCACCTCCCTCTTCCCTGGAAGTGTGGAAGAACAGGGAGCTGTGACTCGTCCTCAGAAGCTTCTTGTGCTGCAGATGTGAGACAGAAGCTGCCAAGGGCCAGAGTGTGGCATCTTTGGGAACACCTGGGTCTCTGACAGCTGTAAGGCTGCAAAACAGCAACACAGGAGCAATGTTGGATGAAACTGTCACATTCACAGCTCTCTATCCAGCAGAGATACTGGTTTGACTGTAATTAAGAGGATTCTTCTTAATCATGACCAGTTGAAGAACCACAGTTGGTGCTGAAGGAGCTTCCAGCAAGTGAAGTCAAACAGAACATGGAGCCACATGGGAGAGCTTTTTTTCCCAGCCTGGAAATCACTTTGGTTTCTTTTGGTCCTTGCTCTCCTGTCTGTTCTGTTCTTCCTGCTGTGCTTTTCTTATTTTTCCCTTATTTCCTTTCTCTCTTGGCATAGTAAGTGCCATCTGCTGATAGTTCCTCATCCGTGAGGGTCCATCAAAGAATCTTCCATCACCCAAATACGACAATTTGAATCTCACTCATGGATTCTGCTGCTTTTCCACTTGCTCATGGTACCATTCACTGCACGACCACAGTTTGCCTGTGGAGAGGTGACTTCTGTTTTTCAATACACTTCTTCCAGTTTTTCTCAGTTAATCCATCAATTAAATGGTAATCACTTGTTTGGCCACGTTAATTTTGTGTTTAATTTAATCTGTGTCTTAGCCAGACCTCATTTGGGCAGGTTCCTTGGAGCTTCCTCTTGTTTCTTCCCAAAACTCTCACCCATCC
Organism: Anabacerthia variegaticeps; assembly: GCA_035583185.1. Lineage (NCBI taxonomy): Eukaryota > Metazoa > Chordata > Aves > Passeriformes > Furnariidae > Anabacerthia > Anabacerthia variegaticeps. The sequence continues at coordinate 4,115,670 of JAWWEW010000060.1, forward strand.
AGTTGTGTAGTTAAAGCCTAAGCCCCCAGCATGGAAAACATGATCTCAGATCTCGGTGCAGAAACAAATTCTTTATTGAAATGTTGCTCATGGGGAGTTTATTTGCTCTGGAAATAATATTGGAGCTTTTAGACACAGCTGGTGAAGTCGGTGGCATTTGTGCAAATGCCAAGACCACGTTCCAGGCACTTGAGCCTTTATCAGTCAGCAGTTTTGAAAGTGTTCTCTATGTTCTTCTTTCCCTTTCTTAAAAAGAAGGAAAATCAAAACATTTTTGGTATATAATTAACCTTAAGACTGTGAAAATAAATATCAATGTAAATAACACAGAATGAAACTTCCAGCAGTAGTAACAGTCATGCTGTGACCTTTTTGTTGCTCTCAGGTGTGAATTAACAGTGTTACCTGTTTGTATCACCAGTTATGATATATTGTCTTCATGTCCCACACCCCCAAACATCCAGCCTTGTGAGATCAGGGTTGTAGGGAATGAATTTGGGGTTGAATCTTGCTCATGAAGTATTGACCCGGAAAGGCTCAGCCTTTGCCAGGTGGGGGTTGACACACATTGGCAGAGAGTTGCATTAAAAGCTTCCAAAGGGTTTTGTCATCTCTGCTGTCTTTATTTATGTGAAAAAATCCCATATATTCTTTAGCATTTTTGGCAGGCTGTGATAGGGGTGTCATGTGCAGCCAGCTCAGAAGAGTTTTCTGTGTGTGAAATGATGCAGCAAAGGAGTAACTCGGTTCTCGTAACCAAAAGGAAAAACAAGTGTTCTCAAAGCTCTGAGAAATGAAGCACTTGGTATGTTTTAGCCCCTGCCTGACCCCTCCCATCCTGGAGAGAGCAGGAATGTTGTGCTTCGGGGACATGCAGGTTCTGTGCCCTTGGGTCTTGCCTTGGCAGGGTCTGTGGTGGTTCCTCCTGGGAACTGTTAATCACCTGAGGCTCCCGGGGCTCATCCATTACTCCAGCTTCTGTTGTGGAAACGAGAAGGCAAGTTTGTGTGTGTTCAGGTTACACAGTTATCTGTTTAATTTTCTTTCCCTGCCCCCTCCACTTGTCTCCAGGTTCAGTTGAATGCTGGCCAGCTGCAGTATATCCGCTTAGCCCAACCCGTGTCAGGCACCCAGGTAGTCCAGGGGCAGATCCAGACGCTTGCAACCAATGCACAGCAGGTATGCACTCCACAGCAGGGCTCACCTAACTGGTAAAGTGTTGTTCCCCAGCTCCTGCAACTGTGAATTCCAGGGGAATTGACCCGCTCTTGGGCTAGGATTCCTGCCTTTCTTTTCCTCCCCGTTCCTTCCGTCCGAATCAAAAAAGCGAGGAAGCCGCCCGTGCGAGGTGCATGCAAAGTGTGTGTGTGTGTCTGTGGACAAAGCTGCCCCTGAGCTGACTGCAGGGAACGCTGGGCTTCATCAACCTTCTCTTTCCTCCTGCTCCTTCTGCCTGGGGGAGGGAGGAGCTGAGCAGCCTCTCGGGAGAGGTGCAACACGAGGACCGGCGCTGCTGCCAGCAGGTTGTCTGCTGGTTGTGTACTCATGGAGGCTGAGGCATTTCTTCTCGGCCTTCCTGCTGCTTTTCGGGATCCTGGAGGCCCCCTTCTCCTCGGGAAGGTCAGAGAGGACATGGTTGTGTTTGCTTTGGAAGGACTGAGTGCCGTGTCCCTGGTGCTTGAGCAGCAGCCTGATGCGGTCGGCGGCACGAGCCGTGTCGTGCCAGCCGTGGGGTGATGGAGTTTGGAAGAGCCTAAAAAGCTCTCCAAAGGCAGCAGCAGAGTGGTGGTAGTGGGGCTGTGACCCTCTGGGAAGGGCTGTCAGTGATCACAGTGCTCTTGTCCCCGTAGATAACGCAGACAGAAGTCCAGCAAGGGCAGCAGCAGTTCAGCCAGTTCACGGATGGACAGGTAAGAACTCGGGGTGTGCTGGTGCTGCACCCTCAGAGGTGCAGGGGCAGAATCACTGTCCTAGACCTGCATGTTCCTGCAAATCAGCTCCTCCCCATAAAGCCCTGCTGCTGCTCCCAAACCCTGAGCTGGAGCAGGGTATGGGAATGTTGGGCCTGTCTTGATTCATGTGGGTTGTCCATGTTCTGCTGCCTTTGCTCCCTGTTAATTAATCCGGTCCCTCACACGCTGTGTGGGATCCGTTTTAGTCTTAACCAGTGAAGGATGTCTAAACATCAAGCTGTTATTGCCTGTTGTGTCAGTGATATGGAATCATGGAAGGGTTGGGTTGGAATGAATCTTAAAGCCCATCCAGTCCCACCCCCTGCCATGGGCAGGGACACCTTCCCCTAGCCCAGGCTGTTCCAACCTGGCCTTGGACTCTTCCAGGGATGGGGCAGCCACAGCTTTCTCTGGGCAAACGTGTGCCAGGGCCTGCCCACCCTCCCAGGGCAGAATTGGCCTGATCTCAGTCTGGACCTCAGGAATTCACTGAATTACTTTGTAGTGATTTAGCAGCAAATGTCTGGTCTGGTTTTGGTGTTTTGGGCCCCCTGAGAGGTGCAGTTCACAGCCCTCCAAAGGTGTTCTGAGTGTGATGGGCACTGACAGTCGTTCCTTTCCCAAATCCTCTCTCTGCAGCAGCTGTACCAGATCCAGCAGGTGACAATGCCAGCAGGCCAGGACATCACCCAGCCCATGTTCATCCAGTCCACCAACCAGACCTCAGACACCCAGGCCACGCAGGTGACAGGGGACTGAGCAGGGACACGGAGTCCTCTCTGTGTGGAACCAACACAAACCACCTTAACATTTGCCAAACCACCCTGGTCTGATGAATACACCTGCTCTGTGTACCTGCACTTGGTAGTAAGCCTATAGTAGGCTGCAGTCTCCAGTGCACTCTACACCTTCCTCTGGTGGGTATGGGAATATCCAACAGACTCTGAGAAGAATGCAATATTTTTATTTTTAAACCAATATTTCAGTGTATCCAGCTGCTTGTTCAAATGCAGAGAACTGAGGCAGAACTGAGCAGAAGGAATTTGTAGCATCTCATGGAACAACATGTAAAACGTTTTTATTTCTGGTAAAATTTGAGGGTACTGCTCCTGGTTTGTGTCAGGGCTCTATTCCTGCTGTTCTCTTTGTATTTTTTTTTTAATCTGGATAGAGCTAGATTTGGTCCTCCCATCTCAGTGGGTTTAGGGATGTTTGGGGCGGGGGGAGTGTGTGTGGGTGTTGGATTTTCCTCTCCTGCCTCCTCTTTTGGAGCATTGTCTGTATACAGGGAGTAGGGGAGGAGTAATTAAGGTGAAAACAACAAAAAACATTCCTTGTATTATGATTGTATTTTCTAAGGGCAAAAGATTCCTGAATTTGGCCTCTTTATTCCAGAAAAAGTGATGGAATGTGGACAAATCCCAGCCCTGCTGTTACCTGTTGTACTGGCTTTGGTCAATGCATGTAATATAAGCTTCATAAGAGGAAATAAATTGCTTTTGTCAGATCCTGTGTGTGCTGTCTGTGGGATCCAGAGCCCAGGACCCACCTGCCCAGCAAGGAGCAGCCTGAATCCCTGGAAATATTTCACCTGGAGTGGTGAAATATTTCCACCCAGCCAAGGGTTGCCTGGACAAAGGGTTGGGAGTGGTGTTGGGTTCACTGTATGAAATTGGGCAGAAGGTACCCCCCTCTGTTCCTGCTGGTTCCCAGAGACCAGAAGGTTTGGGGGGCTCAAAACCTTGCCAAGAAGGTGTCCCCCCTTGGGAGGAGGGACAGGACAGTCACCTGTCGACTGTCTCCAAGGTCCTTTTGGGGCTTCAGCACCAAACCAGGACCATCCTCCATCCACAGGCCCCTCCTTTGGCCAACCCAGCCGTTCCTGCTGTCACCTCTGCAGGTCCCCATCCCCAGAGGTATCCCAGAACACGTGCTGGGGGGACAGCCATGGCCCCTTTCCCATTCCTTGGGTGTTATCCCACAGGTGGTGAGGTGAGGGGACTGTGCATGCCTCCCATGGCAAGGGGGGCTCCATGCCCGTGTCCTACAGGGATTAATTCCATGAAATCCGTGGGACCAAGGCAGGCTCTGTGCCCTGAGTGCCCCTGGAGCAGCAGGGAGGAGTTTGGGGCAGGTCTGAGGGAGCTCCAGGGGCCGGGTTTGTTGGGTTAACACTGCCAGTTTGGGTCTTGGCTCAAAGTGGGGGGCGAGTCCGACACCAGCAGTGTGACACGGTTGGCACCTTGTCCAGGGGAGGCTCAGTGGTTCTGTGCAGTGCCAGGCAGGGACAGCCCTGGCACAAACACCCAGTTTGCTGTGGTTTCACGGGGAGGAGATGAGGCTGTGACACGTGGGGTGTAACCTGTGCCCAGGGGAAGGCAGCTTGGCCCCTCTGGGTGCTTCCCTGGCAGTGCCAAGCCCAGAAGTGCATGGTGAGAAGCTCAGCCTGGCACAGGTGCCCCCCTTGCCAAGAGCTGCTGCTGGGGAAGGAAAACTCCGGCTCAGCATTTGGCTGCTGCCAGCTGCAGAATCTGGGCCTCGTTGTTGCAGCCCGGCAGCATTCCCTGCACCTCCTGGGCTTTGTAAACGTCGAGCTCCTGATTATTTTGGAGTTTTCCCCATCCCGCCGTTCCCGGGGCAGCGGAGGAGGGAGGGATGCGGGCGGAGCATCACCCCGCTGGTCCCGCAGCCGTGTGCGGGCAGAGCCGGGATGAGCCCGGGTGGAGGAGCATCCCCTGAGCGCGGAAAAGATGAAATTGGGGGAAAAAGGACCTCTGCGGGGAAGCTCCGTTCGTGGGATCGGCCACGAGAGGGCCCCCGTGGGAAGGGCTGGAGCGGGATGGGGGATCTGGGATGGGGGAGCCGGGATGGGGGATCCGAGGTCCCTTTACCGGGACCTGGAGGCTCGGAAATCTCTTCCCCCGGAGCTGAGGGCTCCCAGGTCCCTTCCCCCGGCAGCCACATCCTCTGTCTCCACTCCAAACTGATCCCAAAAGCTCGAGGGAAGGGGCTGTGACCAGGCTGGTGCTGCCAGAGGAGATGGGTCCCTCCAGTGCCTCCCAAACATCCCTGGCAAAGCATCCTTTTGGCTTCCATCGGGGAGCAGAGCCGGGAATCTGCTTGTCAGGATGGAGAGAGACCTGGAAATGCTGGAAGAGGCACTGCCTTATCAACCTCAGGCAGAGGTGCCTGGTGAGGCTCTGCTGGAGGAAAGCTCTTTACCCAAAGCAGTTGGGTTTGCCTGAAATAGGTTAAATTTGAATGGGAATAAATTGCTTCAGGGACAGAAAACGGGAGGGAGATGCTGCTCCTGAAAGGAGTTTCCAGCTGTTGCATTAAGTGAATGAAATTTGGCTGAAAATAAACCCTGTTGTGTCCCAAGTGATCAGAGGGACTGGGGGTGGCTGGGCTGAATTCCTGGTTATATCTAATTAGGCACAATCAGTCTGGTCGTGTTCAATAAGAACCTTCTCTATCACAGCTTGGATGGAACACAGTTTGGAGGAACCAAACCAGGGATTCAGAATGGCCCAGTCCTCTCCTCCTCCTTCACATACAGCATTGTCAGAGTCATGTATGTGGTAGCATGGACTTCATTAAGCTTATTAGCATATTCAGGGGGTGTGTTTCGCTGTTGAAATCACCCTTAATCAGGCAAAAGTCACTTTTTGGCCATGGTGTCCTTCAGTCAAGGCTTCAGACCTACTATTCTGTTTCATTCTTCAGCACCAAGGCAGGACCACCCTCCACCCCCAGGGCCCTCTCAGCCTTTCCAGCTGTCACCTCTGCAGGTCCCCATCCCCAAAGGGATCCCCAAACGTGTTTGGGCCCTTTCCCATTCCGTGGGTGTTATCCCACAGGTGGTGAGGTGGCTGTGGATGCCACCCGTGCCAAGGGGGGGCTGTGGGGTGGCACAGAAGGGAACACGAGTTCCCTGAGAGGCTGAGTGAGCCATGGCACCCACGGGAGGGACACCAGACCTTCTGTGTGTGACACGGCGAGTGCCAGGGGGCTGCAGGGCACGCAAAGGTGGCAGAGCTGGTCACACCTCCAGGGACCCGGGGGAGGAAGGCTGAGCAGGAGGCAGCACTTCCCTCCCTGGGAGGGCTCTGAGATCCCGTTTCTCCTCGGGGTGATGAGCTCAGCACAACCCTGCGTGGGCAAGCACTGGCACCCGGGCACTGCCCCGCTCGGTTTACTGCAGGGTTGGCTGCTGACAGCTCTCCTTCCCCGGAGCTGCTGCCTCTGGCCACCCTCTTCCAAGGAAAACTCACTGTGGTGAAGGTCACCCTGGCACCGTGGGGACCAGGATCCCAGAGGGCCACCAGGTGCAAGAGCCACTGGGCACAGAGGGACAGCACCCTCCTGTCACGGGCTCTGGGTCCGCCACCTGCAGCCAGGGCCAGCAAACCGTGGTCCCTCTGGGATCAGTGCTGGCTCTTCTCCTCGCTGGAGCTCTGATCCATCTTCACAGGGACCTGCTGCCACTGGAGGGAACTGGCTGGGAACTGCAGAGCCCAGGGGTGCAGAGCCTTGTCCCTTCTTCCTCCCTCGCCTTTGGAGCTGGGAAGGGGAGCAGAGTCCCTGCCCTGTCCCATTTCCCATTGCAGCAAAGAGGGGCAGGATTGTCCCTGTTCCTCCTGAGGGGCTGCCCTGGGATGTGCCCCAGCTCCTGGCACTGCTGGTACCACTCTGGGATGTGCCCCAGCTCCCAGTATTGCCCTGGGATGTGCCCCAGCTCCCTTCACTTCTGACACCACTCCCAGCTCGGGGCTGGGGCAGGTGAGTGCTGTGACAGCCCCATAGCAAAGCCAGGCCCCGGGCTGGGGGCTCAGCCTGGTTTTGGGGCAGAGCAGCCCCAAGCCCCTGGCCCAGAGGGTACCCCATCCCACAGTGGGCAGCTGGAAGGAGGGAGCTCAGCGAGACCAGGGTGTCCCAGTCGCTTTGTCAGAGTGTGTGAGCACCGATGCCAGGAGCTGATTGCCCTGGGATGAGGCCAAACCTCCAGCAGAAGCAGGTGCCTCACAGCCCTTCCCACTCCCCTGCTGCTGTCCCCACTGCTGTTTGTCCCCAGTGCTCACCCCATGGGCAATGCCATCCCTGGCACCCCAGCTGTGCCCACCCTGGTCCCCCAAGCCAGGCTCCCTCACACACAAGGGCTGGGTGCATCCTCCCTTCTGCAACATCACCCCCAGGACCCCCAAATCCCCCCCATGTGGGGAGCCAGGCTGGGGCTTTGCTGCACTCCCTGTGCCCCAGCGAGGGGTCCCAGCTGCCCCTGTGCCACCCGCCCCACTCCCCACCCCACAGCCCTGCAGCTGCATTCCAGGCCTGCAAAACTTACTGGAAATCCTGTAGATGCAAATCCTGCCCTCCAATCCGTGCCAGGAACTCGAGCTGCAATCCCGAGAGGGCAGCAGGCTCCGAGCACAAAGGCCTCCCCCTCGCCATGCCCCGGCCTCTGGAATCCTCTTCAAAGTCTCATGAGAGCAGGGAGCACGAGTGGCCCTGTGGGACCCCCAGAGCTGGACAGGTGGGGGGCAAAGCCAGCAAATCCTGGAGGGCTTCCCAAAACCCCTGCTGGTTCTGATGGATGGGTTGGTGCTGTGTGGATTCAGACTCCCTGGCTCCATTCCCAAACCTCCCAGCTCCAAGCTCCACGGAAGTTCCCAGGGTCTGGGCAGGTGACAAGGTGTGGATGGGACCTTCCCACTGCACGCAGTGACCCACAGCCCCAGGAATAACCCAATTCCCCCCAGGAATAACCCAATTCCCACCTCAAGGCAGTGCCCACCTTGGTCCAAGTCCTTCCCAGGTCACCTTAATCCTGCCCCCTCCACAGCCCCGAGGCTCCAATCAATGCCAGGTGAAACCTAAACCTCCGACCAGGGGAATACGCTGAATGCAGCGGGATGAAGGTCAGGGTGCTCCCACTGAAGCATCCCTGGGAGGGTGACACGAGCTGGGGGGATGCTCAGGGGGCTGTGTCCCCCTGGAGAGCACATTTGGGGGGCTGCAGAGGTTAGGGGTGGAGGGGAACGTGGAGGTGACACCACGGGGAGAATTTGGGTTGGATTTAAGGATTTCAGGCTCCACAGGCACAACTCTTACCCCACCTCGCTTTGTGGGCTTTCCATGGCATTCCGGGAGGGGGGTTGTGGGCTGGCTCTGGAGTGGGTTTAACAGCCCCGTTTCCTCCATGTCTGAGTAAATACAAATGTCTATTTATTGTGTGTGACTCCAAGACCTCCCGAGTACCGCAGTGCTCACGAGGGCCCGGCTGTGCCAGGATCTCCGACCGCCACGTTAAATAATTCACTGCCCAAAGCCCTAAACCTGCTCTCCGCTCCAGGAGGACGAGCCCAGGGCTCCCAGAGGGCTGGGATGGGGCATCCCGATCCTCCAAAGGTGTGAGAGCGTGTGGGTGCAGCCAGGATGGGGCATTTCCTCTGGCTTGCTTGGGCAGGGGACTCCCAGCAGCCTGTCCCGGTTTCCAGCTGTGCTGGTGGGAAGTTGTGTGGAGCTGAGGGGAAGGAGGTGGGAGAGCCAAGGGCTGGGGGTGTTGGCTGGGGAAAACCTGGAGCCTGGTTTAAGGCTGAGTCCGTGCAGGATGGATGGGTGTGGACGTGGGATGCTCCATCTCCTCCAGAGATGCTCCATCCCGAGTGGGTTGGGAGGCTCACTCTCCGTCCGGGATGCTCCACACCCCACTGTTTGGGATGTGGTGTGGGATGCAGTTTGGGATGCAGTTTGGGATGCAGTTTGGGATGCAGTGTGAGATGCAGTTTGGGAAGCAGTTTGGGAAGCAGCTGGGATGCGGTGTGGGATGCTGTTTGGGAAGCAGTTACGGATGCAGTGTGGGATACAGTTTGGGATACAGTTTGGGAAACAGCTGGGACGCAGTGTGGGAAGCAGTTTGGGATGCGGTGTGGGATGCGATGCCCGGTGCTCCCTCGCGGGATGCTCCACACCCAGCGGGCAGCAGGACGCTCCCCGTCCCCAGGGAGCCCGTGGGTGTCCCCTCACCGTGCCGGGGGTGCCAGCGGACCCTCCCTCGCCCCCTCCCTCCGCTCGCAGAGCCCCGCACCGCCGGTGCTGCCCCCGCCCGCCCCGTCCCGGAGCCCCGGGGGCGGGGGCCAGGTACGGCGGGGCGGGCCGGGCCGGCGGGGGAGGCGGCGGGGGAGGGCCCGGCGGCGGCTGCGGGCAGCTAAAGGCAGGTGTCCCCGGGAGCGGCCGGGGCTGGCGCGGGGGTCCCGGGGCCATGCGGCGGGCGGCGGCCTGAGCGGGGCGGCACCATGGCCGGGGAGCGGCGGGCGGCGCTGACGGCCGTGCGGACCGAGGGCGAGGGGACCCCCGCGGGCGGCCCCGGCAGCGGGACCCC
>JAWWEW010000060.1:4134285-4150895 GCA_035583185.1 Anabacerthia variegaticeps
CCATGCCCACCGCACCCCCTTGCCCCCTCCTTTGCCCCCCTCAGGAGTTCGTCATGATCGTGGTGTTCGGCATGGAGTACATCATCCGTGTCTGGGCCGCCGGCTGCTGCTGCCGCTACCGGGGCTGGCGGGGACGCTTCCGCTTCGCCAGGAAACCCTTCTGCGTGATAGGTACGGCGTGGGATTTGGGATGGCAGCGTTTTGGGGGGAAAGCCCCACGGCCCTGAGCCTCGCTGCTCCCCCTCCCAGATTTCATCGTCTTCGTGGCCTCCGTGGCCATCATCGCCGCCGGCACCCAGGGCAACATCTTCGCCACGTCGGCGCTGAGGAGCATGCGGTTCCTGCAGATCCTGCGCATGGTGCGCATGGACCGTCGGGGGGGCACCTGGAAGCTGCTGGGCTCCGTCGTCTATGCCCACAGCAAGGTGAGGGGGCGGCGTCCTGGCATGGCCCCCCCAAGCCTCCCCGAGCCCCTCTCACCCCTGCTGCCCCCCCCAGGAGCTCATCACCGCCTGGTACATCGGCTTCCTCGTGCTCATCTTCGCCTCCTTCCTCGTCTACCTGGCTGAGAAAGACGCCAACATGCAGTTCGCCACCTACGCCGACTCCCTGTGGTGGGGCACGGTAAGCTCGGCCCCCGCGGCCCCCCAGCCCCGGGAGGGGATGAGGAGGGTGGGACGGGGCCGCCGGAGGGGGAGCTCCCTCCAGGCCTCCCCCTGCTCCGCCCCCGGGCAGGTGACCCTCACCACCATCGGCTACGGGGACAAGGCGCCGCAGACGTGGCTGGGGCGGATGCTGGCGGCCGGCTTCGCCCTGCTCGGCATCTCCTTCTTCGCCCTGCCCGCCGTGAGTAGGGCTGGGAGAGGGTCCCTGCTCCTCCTGCCCCGCAGAAATCGGGGAGAAAGGGAGCACACCCATCCCTGTGTGGGTCCCAGCCTCTGCCGGTGCCCACAGCCCCGTCCCCTCCCGTCCCCAGGGGATCCTGGGCTCCGGCTTCGCCCTCAAAGTGCAGGAGCAGCACCGGCAGAAGCACTTTGAGAAGAGACGGACTCCAGCAGCAAACCTGATCCAGGTAGCGCAGGGCTGGCGTGTCCTGCCCCTGTCCCCTCCCAGGACTGCTCTGCTGTGCCCCCTCATGTCCTCTGCCTGTCCCTGCCTGCTGCAGGGAGCCCCCAAACAGCTGACCCTGTGTCCAGCACCTGGCTCCTTGGGGCTGGACTCTGCCTGTGGTGGCCAGGATGGATGGATGGAGGGGTCGGTGGGGGGGGGTCTCAGCTCCCGACTGATCCCCACTCCCAGGGGCTGTCTCTCCCTGCAGGCTGCCTGGCGCTTGTACTCCACCGACGTCAGCCGGGCATACCTGACGGCCACGTGGTGTTACTACGACAGCCTCCTGCCCACCTTCAGGTAGGCAGGGCAGGGGGACAGGGGCCTCGGGGCTGCCAGGGGGGGTCTCTGTGGGGATGAACAGCCTGGGAAGCCAGGGGGGACCATGTGGAGCCCCTGAGGGCTCGGTGGGGTCGAGCAGCACGGACACTTTCCTCAGCCCTGGACCGCCCGAGCGCAGCATCTGCTGAAGTGTCCAACACCCTCCTCCATCCTCATCATCCTCACAGCACCCAGCGCTCATCCCACCCTGTCCCCTCTCGCCCCATCCATAGCCTTCCTCCAGCACCACCGAGGGGAGCAGGAAGGTGCCAGTGGCCACAGGAGCCCGTGGCTGGGGCGATGGAGCTGCAACCAGCAGGGAGCCAGCTCTGAGCGTGGACCCAGATGGACACAGCAGGATCCAGTGGGAGCCCCCTGTCCCATCCCTGCAGATTTCTCCCTCCCGTGGCCCCTGGGATGTTGCTGGGTGGATCAAAGATCCTCCAGAGCTTTTCCAAACTCTCGGTGTGCCCCCAGCACCCCGAGGTCACCAGGGTTTGCCATCCCTGTGCCTCATCCCTGCCTGTGCATCCTGCCCTGCTCCACCTCTGTGGAGGGACAAGCTCATTTTTCTTCTGTTCCACTCTTTATTTTATTCAAAGACAGGGCTCTTAACAGCCTCAGCAGTGAGTCTCTCTGGTCCCTGGCTGAGGAGATGCAGCTTTCTGAGCACCACCACGAAGCCTGGGATCATGGGGGGCTTCAGTGACTCCCCTGCTGTGCCAGGAGCCATTTCCCCTGCAGCAGGATGTTGAGATAGGGCCAGACTCGATCCCTGTTGGGTCTGAGCTTTCCCCTCCTGGCTACTCCAGCAGTGCCCAGACTGCTGGACCTGGTGGTGGCAGGTCCCCCTGTCCCCAGCCTGTCCAAAGGGTGTCCTGCCTGTCCCTGCCTGACCCATCCTTCTGAGCACAGATCCAACCCCTTCTCTTTGTAGGACCCTGTCCCAGCTCCCCCTCCCTCTGCCCGCCTCTCCCAAATGCCTCATCCTGCTGTTAAGAAACTGTCTATTGAACAAAATTCTGGGTTTTTTCCTTCTTGTTTTGCCCTGGTTTTGCTTTGGTTTGTGCTCAGGAGGACACGGCGCTGCCCAGCCTTTGTTTGCTCATCCCGTTTGCTTGGGAAAATTTAATTTGTCCTTGTTTTTATTTCACCCCAACCTCAGAGAGCTGGTCCTTTTGTTTGAGCATTTGCACCGAGTTCGCAACGGAGGATTTAGGAACTCAGAGGTGAAAAGGTTGCCCGACAGAGCCCCACCGCCTTATCACCCCTTCACCCCTGCCCAGAAAAGCGTCGGCCTGGCCGCGTGTTCAGGGGAAAGGTAGGAGGGGGCAGCCCCCACGTTCTCCCCCCTCTCTGCTCTGTCTGCTCTGCTCCTCTGTGTCCTCCTGCGATGCCACTGCAGTGCCACACAGGACCCCAGCAGTGCCCACCACCCCCAAACTGGCCCTGCTTCCCACTGGGCATCCATCCTACTCGTGGCACTGCTTCCAGCACTGTTCCCTGCTTGCAGCTCCAGAGAGGGCACATTTGGTCCTCAGGGACAGATTCTGGGCAGTTCTATCTTCATGATTCTCCACCTCGCTGCCCCTCTTTTATGTGGCCATGGCAGGGGGGAACCAACCACGGCAGAAAACACCCTGGCAGAGGCAGCAGTGCCATGCCATCGGGATGGGGCCACGTGGCCTCGCTGCAGAGCCAGGCAAGGAGCAAAACCCAGAGCCTGTGGTGTGAGAAGAACGATGGGAGTGGCAATGCCGAGCTGCCCCCGTGCCCACGAGAAGAGGCAAGAGGGGTCAGGGCTGTTGTGCTGCTGGTGGCAGCTGCTCTGCCCAGTGTCCCTGGTCCCCTTGGCTGAAGAGCATCCCGGGGACCCCCATGTGCCCCCGTGGCCAGCCATCCAGAGCACTGGCACAGCGCAGGGCACAGGGGCAGCATCAGGGCTAGGTGGGGAGAGGCACCGTGCCTTGGTTTCCCCTGTGCTGCCAGACCTGGCACAGGGTGGGGCTGTACCAGGCAGGGCTGAGGGGCACCCCCTGCCCCCACCAGCCCCCAGGTGAGTATGGGCTCGGGGGGCTCCAGCACCAGCCTGGGCTCAGTGTCCTGGTGAGCAGGGGCAGGATTGCACCCCACCCACGGGGCCCGAGCCCCCCCATCTCCTCCACGAGCATCACCTCTCATAACATCTCATCTTCTCTCCTCCCCTCTCTTGCTCACCCTCCTCCTCTCCATCCCTCCAACCTCCCCCCACACCTCCTGTGCCCCCCGTTTCCCCCCCACCCCAAGCTGGAAGGAGGAGGACGTGCAGCCCCACAGGTGTTTACGGCTCAGGTAACACTCGGCCCCACAGCGGGCGGGGACCACAGAGCCCCCGGGGGTTTGTGGGGTCACCACCGTCCCACCCCTCGGCACCATTTGGTGCCACCACCAAATCCCTTCGGCAGAGGCGCGGATCCGGACAGGCGCCGTGTTTATGCAGGACCTACACAAACAGCCTGCCTCCCCAGCAGAGGCCACGCCGTGGGTCTGGAGCAGCGGGAGATGCTCAGCAGGCCACTCCGGGACCCTGTGCCCACATGCCCAGGGGGATTCGGGAACGTGGCCCGGGATGCTCCGCTCCCTCCCGGCCATGGCTGACTCTCTTTTCTCCTGTGTCTCTGCCCTGACCCTCCAGCCCCATCTTTAGTGGTAAGAGGAGGCTCTTGCAGACGTGGGGCACGTGGAGACGGAGGTACCGTGTCCTTGCTGCCTGCCTGTCCTGGCTGCCTGCCCATCCCGACGGAGAGTGGGACCGGGAAGAGCGGGATGCATGGTGCTCCATGCCTGGGTGCCTGCTGACTGCAGCGTGGAGAGGGCTGGGGAGTGAGGCAGAGGGGGTAGGGGCTGAAGGGGGGGGTCCCTCTGCAGGGCAGGGGGGTCTGTGCATGGCCTGGGATGTGCTGTCTCTCCCCACTGTCCCCCACTGGCTCCCACAGCAGCCCTGCCTCACTTTCCCCGTCGTGCATCATGGATGGGGATATCAAATCCAACGTACTGATGCACCTGGATTGACCCCATCCCAGCCCTGTCCTGCAGCCTGGTCCCTCAGGACACAGCCTTTCCCATTCTCTCGACCAGCAGCCTGCATGGGCAAGGGCTCTACCCCTGCCTCTACTCTGCCTGTACCCCTGCCTTGCCCTGTGACTCCTGGCCCAGGAAATCCAGGAGTCTCTCCAAAGAGCCTGTCCTGCAGCATGTGTGGGTGGGATTTGCTCCTTGTCCTCCCTGGCTTTGGAGTTCTCCACTGTGCATCCACTTGGCCTCCAGAGGCTCAAGCTGTGCTTGGGGTCTCAAACATGCAAAAAGTAATGCAAAAGGCAGCATCAGATGGTGGTTTTGTGTAGGTCCTACATAAATGATGCCTGGTGCTTCCCCCCATTCCAGTGGAGTGGATGGTTTGGGGAGCAGAGCTTGTGTTAGGGCAGGAGCAGAGCCTGGATTAGGTGGCAGAGCCTGGAGGAGGAGGAAGAGGAGGATGAAGGGGCTTGGCCGGGTACCCCGGGATGCCCCGTGCCAGAGGGGGTGGAGTGGGACCAGGGCTGTTCCCACCAGGCTCTCTTGGCTCTGCCACATGTCCCCCACTGCCATACCTGTCTGTCCCTGCTCTCCCTGTCTCTGTCACTTCCTTTCTCTGCTCTTGGGACACAAAAAGTCGTTTAAAGGACTTAAACCCCAGAGCTGCCCCTGCTGTGGTACCGCCTGCTCCTGGCCTGGCTCATGCCCATCACACTCCAGGGGCTCTCCATGAGCCCAGCACGGCCACCCCCACCACGGTGGGCACCGTGTGAGCCCACTGTCCTCATGCCCACGCTCCCCCCTGACGCTGCCCACCCGCTGTCCCCCCGCAGCAACAAGATGGGGATCAAGGAGCGGATCTGGCTGAGCAGCTCTCAGCGGCAGGGCAGCCGCGGGCGGCAGCACCTGGGGCCGCCCCTGCACCGCTCCCCCAGCACCGAGGACGTGGCCGAGGCCTCCAGCCCCACCAAGGTGCAGAAGAGCTGGAGCTTCAATGACAGGACCCGCTTCCGAGCATCGCTGAGGCTCAAGCCGCGGACGCCGGTGGAGGGTGAGCCCTGGGTGTCTGGGACACACTGGGGGGCTGCAGGTGTTTTGGGGGACACACTGGGGGGCTGCAGGTGTTTTGGGGGACACACGGGGACAGCCCTGGGTCTCTGCCATCTGCCTAATCTTGGCACCCACAGCTGACTGCCCACCAGAGGACAGTGGTGAGGAGAAGGGCTCCCACTGCGACCTGACCTTCGAGGACATCATGCCAGCAGTGAAGACCCTCATCCGGGCTGTCAGGTGAGACTGTCCCCCCACGGCCCCCTGGACACCACCTGTCCCTCCCCAGTGTCCCTGCAGCCAGCCCGGGTGTCCCTGCAGGATCCTGAAGTTCCTGGTGGCCAAGAGGAAGTTCAAGGAGACGCTGCGTCCCTACGACGTCAAGGATGTCATCGAGCAGTACTCGGCCGGGCACCTGGACATGCTGGGCAGGATCAAGAGCCTGCAGACGCGGTGAGGTGCCCTGGAGGTGATGGGGTTCCCTGGGTTTCCCACCGTGAGATGAGGTGCTGGCCCATCCCGATGGGTGGGACACATTCCCAGTCCCCTGTCCCCATCCCTTGTGGTCTCACATGCCCTTGGGAGTGACGGCCTCTGTCCATTCCCTCCCTGCCAGCGTGGACCAGATCATGGGCAGGGGAGCCCCCACCGTGGACAAGAAGGTGCGGGAGAAGGGGGAGAAGCCAGCGCTGGAGATGGAGCTGGTGGATGAGCTCAGCATGATGGGGCGTGTGGTCAAAGTGGAGCGGCAGGTCAGGAGGGGACACCCCCAGGGAATGTGCCACCATCCCTTTGGCACCTGTGGGATGGGGGAACGGGGACTCTCGTGTCCCCTCCTGCGGGGGAAACCATCTCAGCTCTGCCCTGTCTCCTCTCAGGTGCAATCCATCGAGCACAAGCTGGACCTGCTGCTCGGCCTCTACTCCCAGTGCCTCCGCAAGGGCTCCACGAACTCCTTCAGCCTGGCAGCCGTGCGGGTGCCGCCCTGCGAGCCCGACATCACCTCCGACTACCACAGCCCCGTGGACCACGAGGACATCTCGGCCTCTGCCCAGACCCTCAACATCTCCAGGTCGGCCAGCGCCAACATGGACTGAGCGGGAGGCAGCGGGATGGATGCTGCCCCCGTGGGATGGGATCCCGGGAGCACTGTGCCATCGCCGGCCCCGGCGAGCCACGTCCCTCGCCGTGTTACTTGAACCAAGTCTTCCTCTGTGGGGGCGAGGCTGCAGTGGGGTGCCCGCTCTGGGGGTGCAGTGGGAGCCCGTGGCACTGTGGCACGGCCAGATCACGCTCCTGGGATGCTCCTGCCCATCCTGGGGGATGAGACCCACCCCCAGCTCCTGGAGCTCTGAGTGCTCCCCAGCCACGGTGGGGAATGCTCCAAGCTGGCCCTGTCTCCCGGGGTTTGGCTCGTACGCCAGTCCCAGCTCTCAGGACATGTCCAGCTCCCCAGTGGGGTCCTGCCTGGGGTCACCACCAGCTATGCAAGGTCCCACCTCTCTTCTGCCAGTGCCGAGCAGGGGTGTGGGGGCACAACCCAGTGTGGTTTTACCTGTGTTGCTCGGGGTCGGGGCAGCGGTGGGGGGCCCCCCAGTTTGGGGAGTGGAGGTCTGTCCCCCCTCACCAGGCTGCACCACTCTAGAAGCACAGCAGAGCCTTCTGCCTGCCCGTGCATGCTCCCAGGGCAATATATATATAGAAGATATATATATATATTTATGCAATAATGTCTTAATATGCAACACCCCCCGGGAAGAGCACCCTGAGGGGACATAGGCAATAAGCAACCCCCCTGCCAGCTCACAGGGCTGGATCCTGCTGCCTCTGGGAGCCCTGGGGGTCCTGGGGGCTCGGGGCCAGGTGAAAAACCTTCTCTCAAGGGTGGCCCTGGAGCTGTGAAGCTGGGCAGGGGCTGTGGAGGAGGCAGGGATGCAGGCACTGTCCCTAAGGAGCATCCCTCCCTCTGTGTCCCAGCCCCTGCTCTTGCTTAAAGGATTCCTTCCCTTCTGGGTCCTGCGGTGCTCAGTTTGTCCCTCCCCGTGTCCCTGTCCCCTCCGTGGTCCGGGGAGCATGGGCTGGGCCTGGGGGGTGACTGCCTGGTGGGGACAGGGGGATCTCCTTGCATGTCACCTGCAGCAGAGCCACGGCGGCTCCTGTGCTGCTCCAATCCCAGTTCCGGGGCTGGTTCCAGTCCGGCAGCACTGGGCTGAGCCAGGCTGGAAGCGATCGTGGTCGTGCCAAAGTTTGCCAGGCTGGAGCTGGTGGCTGATCCCGTACAGCCGAGGGTCCTTGGGGGGTGACACCCACGGGGCCAGGATCTGTCCTGGGCTGGCAGGATCCCACCCATCCCCTCGCTGCCAGCGCGGCCCCTCTTTGGGCTTCGGACTGTGGGATTTGCATCCTCTTTTCCCGAGCCCCCTGTGCCTGCACTCCTGGCAGTGGGCACTCCTGACCCTGCTCGTTTCCTTGCCTCGTTAGTGCATGTGGCCAGCACGGGCCGTGCCAGAGCTGCTTGCAGCCGCGCACCTTGCCCCTGCACCGCCCTGGCCCCCTCCCCTCGCCCCGGGATGGCCCGGGCTGTGGGACACGAGGGGATGGTGGGGTGTCCCATGGGTGGGCAGGGGGTGGGTGGGTGCTGGGAGTGCCTGGCCGCGGGGTGAGGGTGCATGTGACAGCTTTGCCCGCAGCCGCACGCAGGAACTAACTCATAGGACCCTCCCCAGGGGCTGGCTGGTCCCCGCAGACCTCCCGAGCCAGCGGTAGTTACCTCACTTGATTAACTTATTAACTTATTTGTTTCATTAAAATTTGGAGTAGAGGCTGCCTGCCTGCTGCCGACTCTCTCCCGGCTCTCCCGAGAGGTGGCACTCCAGCCCTGCCTCTGAACTGTGACCAGGGGTGTGAGTGTCCGGCCAGGGGGCATGATTGTCCGGCCAGGGGACGTGATTGTCTGGCCAGGGGACAGAGGCATCTGGCCACCTCCCTGACCCCCTTGAGCTCCCCCTGAGCTCTCCTTGAGCTGCAGCAGCCCCCTGAAATGGGATCGGGGCCCCAGACAGAGACTGATCACCCTCCCCAGCTCCATCATGCCGTGTTCCTGGAGGGTGCAGCCCTGATGCCACTGCAGAGGGGCCCGTGCCCTGCTTTTGGCACCTTGTGGGGAGGGTCGCTGCCCCAGGAAGGGCTGTGCCCCCTCTGCCTCTTTGGAAGTATCACAGCGTGCCCCCTTGCCAAAAGGGGATGATGCTGTGATGTCCCCAAAGCCATTCCAAGCCCCCTTCCACAGGAGACCCAAATAATCCAGGACAGCAAAGCCTTGACCCTGTCCCTATGTGCTGGCACCCGACAGACACCATGTGCCCCAGCCTGCAATGGCAGGGGGCCGGGGTGGCCCCTTCCCGTGCCGCTGGCTGGGGAGGAAGCCAGGGCTGGCTGCAGGTCAGTCCCTGCCTTTCCTGGCTGCCTCTTGCCAAGAATTTCGCTCCTGGGTCTTCTTGGAGCACTGGGCTGTGCCGAGCAATGCAGAGGCCGGCACCTCCCTGCCCCGGCCACACCGGTCCTGCTGCTCCCAGAGCTGCCCCAGCCTGCTGGGACAGGGGTCTAGGGGTGACTCCGGGACCCCAATTCCATGGAGTGCCTGGTGTGTGGGATACGATCCCTGGGCTTTGGCTTTGAGGGGGCTCCGGGACCCTGAAAGCCATAGTGACACTTCACCGTCCTCTCCCGTCCTTCCCAGCCACATGGGTGGCTTTCCCAGGTGGGTTTGGAGGGATGCGTCCCTGCAACAGTGGGGTCTTCGCCCTGCCATGGGCTGTGCATCGCTGGGTGCTCCCCCTGCACCCCACGGGGGTGGCAGTGCGGTGCAGTGGGTGCAGCTGATGTCCACGCCGCTCTGTGGGGACAACCCACCTGGTTGTGGGACTTTTCCATGGCTCTGTGCAGTGGGAATGGGGGTCCTGGGACTGCTCCCTCCCCCAGCGTGGCTGGAGGTGGCGGCAAAGGCAGGGCAGCTGTGTGTGCCAGCCCGTGGCACTCGGCTCTGCTTCCCACAATCACGAGGGCTCAAGGTGCCCGGGCAGGACTTTGTCCCCCTCCACCTCGTCTGCCCCACGTGTGCAGGGGCTGCCACTCCCCGGAAAGGGGACACACGTGAGGGGAGATGGCAGCGTCAGAGGGACACAGGGAGCTGTGACCTCGTAGTGCCAGCTGGCTGCGGTGCTTGGCAGGCGGAGCACAGCCCCGGGAAGGGGGTGAGGGGGTGCTCCAAACACTTGGACCGTCGCCGCTGCCGCCTCCGCACACCAGCTCTTATCAGCTGGCGGGGGGACAGGCTTGTCACGGGGATGGGAAGGGGCCAGCTGTTCCCGCAGCACCTCACAGTGCCCTCCGAGCTGCCAGGGAGCTGGCAGGGGAACAAGGACATGCAGCAGTGGTCGGGGATGTCCTTTGTGCTAGTGGCTTTGCTTTGTTCCCGAGGGTCTTGGGAAATTCTGACTCACTGTGGATTCCTCTCGGTCCAGTCATAGAGCAAGTGTGCTTGGAGACAGTCGGACTCTGGGCTGGACGCAGTTCCTTCCTGTGGCTCCCCAGCCTCGGTGCTGCCCAAGGACACACTCACAGGATAAGGCCCTTCCAGCAGCTCTGGCCACGCAGCCAGGGAGGGGGTGCTCGTGGATGGGGCTCCTGCAGGACCCTCGTTCAGGCACCCAGAGCTCCTTGGGGTCCCAGGGATGAGGCAGCCAGTGGAATTTGGTGCTCCCTGTGCCTGGGCGCACAGGGTGAAGCACATCCTGGCTACGACATCCTCCCGTGGGCTCAGCCAGGAGCTCTCCACCCGTGGGCCCTGGCGTGTCTCCCGCAGCCACCCAGGGAACCCCGCTCCCCCCGCCGTGCTCCCGTCCTGGCTGCCATGAGGCATCTTCGAGGAATCCTTTGGCAGCGCTGGGAGATGCTCCTGGCGGGGCAGGGACAGCGAGGGCCTGGGGTGGGTGGTTGAAGCCCCGCAGCAGGTGCTGGTGCTGTGGAGAGGACTCAAGCCTGAGGAGTGGCCAAGACCACCCACCCCTGGTCCCTGAGCACCTGCCTGGGTGCTGGGGACACGGGGCTGGCTCCAAGTGACACCAGCTCTGTGACCGGGGCTGTGATGGGGTGTCCCTGTCTGGCTTGTGTCCAGCTGCTCGCCCTGCTGGAGTGCTGGGAGGGGGAGGCACGCAGCCCCCTCCTCTCTCTTCCCCTTCTCTCCACACACCTTGCCCCGGAGTGGGGAAATCGCCCAGCATGGACCCCCGGGAACCCCCTGCATGGAGCAGGGAGGGCTGGCAGGGCAGCCGGGACCTCCCCACCCCACTTGGCGAGGACAGCGGCGGAGGGGGGGGGGCACAGGGAGGGGATCAGGCTCCGGGGAGACCCCGGCCCCGCGGGGACTGAGGGGCCGTCGGGGGACCAAGGGCGAGGGGCGACACGTTCGGGGGCTCTGCCGCCCGTCCCGACGGGAGCCCCGGGCCCGACCCCCGCCCCGCTGAGCTCCGCCCCGGCCGGTCTCGCCTCCCCCGGCTCCCCCCCGACCGGGGCGCGGTTATAAGGAGCGGCGGGGCTGCGGCGGCGGCGAGGAGGGCGCGGCAGGTACGGGACCGGACGGGACGGGAGGGACCCGGGAGGGAGGGAAGGAGGGAGTGGGGAGAGGAGAAGGGGTTCTGCGCCATAAGTTCCGAGTGAGACCCTCGGATCGGACCCCCCACCCCTCCCGCGGGGTCCCCTCGAGGCGGGTGCGGCAGGTACGGCCGGGGGAAAGCGAACGGGACCGGGAGTGGGAGGGAAGGGAGGGAGGGATGGAGGGAGAGGGTCCTGCCCCGTGGGCTCCCGCCCCGTGGGCTCCCCGTGGCTACCGCGTGAGTTCCCCGGGCCCGTTCCCACCCCAGCCCCTCGGGGTGCCGGGGGTCCCCGCGAGTGGGGCGCGGCAGGTACGGCCCGGGGATGGAACGGGACGGCACCAGGAGGGAGGGGGTCTTTCCCAGTGGACCCCCCGGATTGGGCCCCCCTCCCAGCCGGTTTCAGGGTCCTCATCGCACCCCTCGGCCTCGGGGGCTGAGACCTGGAGGCTCATCACACTGCCCGCGATGGGGACTGGTGTTGGGGCTGGGAAGGGGACCTGGGCAGCCCCCCTTGGGGTGTCCTGGGGAGTCCCATCCCGCGGGGTTTTGCGTTTGGAGCAGGTGGTTAAGGTGTGGGTGGGCACGGCGCCCCTCAGATGCCCAGGAGAGGGTACCTGAGGGAAGATGGAGTTTTGGGGGTTGTGGGAACCCTGAGCTATGTGGCCTCGAGGGGAATTATAAAACCCGCATGTTCTGAGCGTCTTGGGGGAGGGCAGGGCGGGGTCTCGGGGTGGGCGACCCAGCGGGATGGGGCTGGCGGAGGGTGCAGAGCGCAGGACCCTCGTGGTGCCCTCTCTGCCCTCCGTCTGCAGTGACTGCCGGTGTGGGGACATGACCGGGGACATGCGCCCGCTGCGGGCCCTGCTGTGCCTCTGGCTGGTGGCCCCGGCAGCCCTGGGCTCCCGGGTCCGCACCCGCCGGGAGCTCGGCCCCGGTTTGTACGAGAACGGGGTCTACGATGCCGGGGGGTCGTACTGCCAGCGAGGGGATGTGTGCTGCCACGGCCGCGACGACGCCTGCACCGTGCCCTACCACGACACCCTCTGCTACTGCGACCTCTTCTGCAACCGCACCGTCTCCGACTGCTGCCCCGACTTCTGGGAATACTGCCTGGGCATCCCGGCCCCCTTCCCCAAAGCCCAAGGTGAGGCACCGCCAGCCCAGCCGGGCAGGGGTCTGTGGGTGCCAGGGGACAGCCCTGGGGTGCTCTGTGTGCTCTGTGATGCTGTTGGGGCTCCTTGGGGTAATGGATGCGGCACCTCGAGGCACTGCTCTTGCTGCAGAGCCCCTCCAGACCCATCGGAGCTGCAGGAACTTGTACAAAGTGTCCGGGATGGGGATGGGCTCCGAGAAAAACAGGGATGGGAACAGCCTGTGACCCCACAGCCTGTTCCCAGGGGGGCAGCTCCAAAAGCACATGCCTGTGGGGCAGAGCCGGGTTGTGGGGGGGACTCTATCCCAGCTTGCCCGGTCATGTCTGGGGCAGGCAGATGCTGGCCCTGACTTAACCCTGCTGGCAGCTGGGGTGGGCAGGGCAGCCGGGGGCAAGAAGGGGGCACGGGCAGCCCCCGCCACACAGCACAAGGCTCTCTCAGAAGTCCCTGCACAGCAGAGCCAGCTCCCGGGTACAACCAGCCCCTTTATCCCTGTCCCACCAGGCTGTGCACACACAGTTAACCCTCCCGGCACCGAGCCAGCCCTGCTCCCACCCTGTGCCGTGGGGCATGAGCTGACCCCCATCACAGGTTTGGGGGTGCCAAGGTGCAGCAGGGCGCCTGCCTGGCTTTAAGAACCGCATTTATTTTCCCTTGGTATGTTCCCCCTGGAGACATGGGGGTGCTGGCAGGACCCCTGCCACAGCCAGGCACTCACCAGGGCTCTCCCCTCTCCCATCCAGGCTGTGCCCGTGCCGGACTCAACTATCCCACCGGTGCCACGTACCGGGAGAACTGCAACCTGTGGTGAGTGAGTGGCTCTGTGCTCCCCGTGTCATGTGGGCACCTGTGGCGTGGCACTGCCATGGAGAAAGGTGTCAGGATCCTCTGGGTACCACTGGCATGGCACGGGCATGATTCCTGCTCAGGGGAAGGCACTGGGGTCCTGTGGGGTCCTGTAATCACCGGGGCTCGGCGAAGCGCGGGGCCCGAGCTGGGTGGTGGGAGCTGGTGCCAAATGCCTTTCTCTGGCATATTCGGAGCCAAGAGCCCAGGGCCTTGAGCCACTCCCAAGTTTCAGCGCATGCCTGCGTGGGAGCCCTCTCTCTGGTGGGATAAGGCACAACCAGGTCGGCTGCAGGCTGCAGACACGCTGCCACGGGGGTTTTGGCCACGCTGGTCCAAGCCCAGCTTGCCCAAGCCTGACGGGACGTGTCGGCAGCAGTGGCAGCGGCCAGAGTCCAGCTCTGCCCCCTTCTCGGGAGCCCCAGCAGCTCCCGAGCTGTTCGAGCAGTGTGGGGTTTATCTGGGAACACTGGAATTGCTGGCATCCGGAGGTGGGGAATAGGGGAACCTGCAGGCAGGGAGCTGCTGGAGACAAGGAGTGAACCCGGCGGGGAGATGCGGCAGATAAGGGAAATCAAAGGCTGCGTCTGGGGCATGTGTGAGGGCAGGAGCACGTGTGTGAGCATGTGTGTGCAGGCGTGTGCGCCGGGCTGCAGGTGAAAAGCCAGCCCGGCCCTCCCCAAAGTTCTGCGGCTGCCTGGTGTTTCTTTGGGATCGTGGTGTGGTGGCACATGGGGCTGGAGGGTGTCCCTGAGCCCCGGGGAAGGTCAAGGTGGTCCCCAATCCACGCACTTGGATGGCCGGTCCCTGCTGCTGGAGGGGCATCTCTGACCCACCAGGGCTCGGCAGGGCTGAGGCTCCTCTTCCAAACCCTCTTCCCCCGCAGTTGGCACCGGGAGAACAGGAATTTCTGCAGCACTTCACCCCAGTCCCTGTGGGGGTCCTGTGGGGTTTAGGGAGGGATTGGCAGGGGGCAAACCCCGTGCTGGGCTGAAGCAGAGGGGGCTGCTGTGGGCACCCAGCTGGTGGCACCCTGAGGTACTCCCATGGGAATTCCCAAGGGTCCCCACAGAGCACCAGGAGTGCTCGGGGATGGGGATGGAGGCAGAGCTGGGTTACAGGTGCTGCAGGGATTGGGACTGGGGTGTCTGGCAGGACTGGGCTCCGGCCTCGGGCAGCTCCATAAAAGGGAAGAGTGTGCCGGGATCTGGGCAGGAGGGAGCATGCCAAGCATTGCTCACTGCACGGGGGGAGCACGGCCCGGGGCTCCCCAGGGGACCCGGCACACCCCCAGCCCCCTCTGCCCGAGGTGTCCCCGTGGGTGCCACAGGGCAAACCTGGCCTGAGCATCTCACTCAGGGGTGCCTCCAGCCTGGACCCCCCTCCCTGGGCTGGCGTCCAAGCCCCTCTCTGATGTCTGGAGCCCTGGCAGCTTTTCAGCTGATTTTCCATCCCATGGCCTGTCTGCCCTCTGGGCTCCAGTGGGAGTGGGACGGCAGGGAACAGCCCCCAGGGCCACCCAGAGGGCTGCCCATGGCTCCTGGCCACCCAGTCTCACCCCATTTTGAGGTGCCAAGCCGTGGTGACCCCAGACATTGGTGTAGAAGTCGCCCCGGCCCCTCGCTGGCTGCCCTTGATGGCAGTGGGTCCCCAGCTTGGCAGGGGCAGCACCCACCCAGGGACCCCCTGGTCACCCCAGGGACATTGTCCCTCACATGCTGACTGTCCCCTCTGCAGCACCTGTGGCCACGGCGGGCAGTGGCAGTGTGAGGACCACGCCTGCCTGATGGATGGGGAGCTGATCGACGCGGTCAACAGGGGCAATTTTGGGTAAGGACCTGGCCCTGGCGGGGATGGAGAAGGGACTCTTCACACCTCGGTGCTTTTTGGAGTACCCTTGACCTGTGCCCCCTCCTCCCATGCAGCTGGAGAGCCACCAACTACAGCCAGTTCTGGGGCATGACCCTGGAGGACGGGATCCGGCACCGCCTGGGCACCTTCCGTCCCTCTCCCACCGTCATGAACATGAACGAGATGCACGTGAGTCCACGGAGAGCAGGCTGAGGCACACCAGGGGCTGTCCCATGGCTGGGCCCAGTGGTTCCCCATCCTCTCGGCTGGTGATGCCCCTGCAGTGTCCCCATCCCTGGGAAGGGGCAGGGAAGGGGCCGTGGCGGGTGGGTGCCGCAGGCAGCCCTTGTGTTTGGAGACAGCAGCTCAGCAAATTCCCCCGGACAATCCCCGGGCTGCCAGTGTTGTTTTTTCCCCCTCTCCTCCGTGCCGGTTTCCCATCGGAAAGCCAGCCCTGGAGCTGCTGAGTCGGCAGAGCCGGCTGCGCCAGCACTTTGTGAGTGGGGTGCCTCTGCCCGCCCCCAAAACCAGCCCCCACTCGGGGTGGGCATCACTCGGGGGGTCCCGTGGGTGCTGGCGGAGCAAGCATCGCATGGCTGTGCACACCCAGCACCCTCGGTCTTGAGCCTGAGGTTTAATTTTAGAGGCGCTTCCTGCGCCGGGACCAGCCGGGTGTCGTGGCCGTGTCCTCCCCAGGAAGGCTGAGCTGTGCTCGGCCGGGGCGGGGGCACCGTCCCCCCTCCGGAGCGGAAAGGCTGGGCTGGAGGCCACAATGAGGGGCTGAGTCACCCAGGGCTCTGCACTTGTGGTGGGCACCAAGGGCATGGCTGGGGGCTGAGTCAGGACACTCAGTGCTGTTGGTGTGTGAGGAGCTGCTGGGGCTGTGGAGCCCAAATTTAGGGAAAACTGGGGGATCTGGCTCCTCTGGGACAAGGGGGCACCCAAATCCTGGTTGCCCTTGGGCAGGGTGATGTCCCTGTCCTGAGTGTCCTGCAGTGGGGCTGGGGGACGCTAATGCTGGTTGGGGACCCCTGCTCAGAGGATGCCCTGGGAGGTGCTGAGGGGACAGGGGAAGGAGCGGGGGTCCCGCTGGGCTGAGCCCCCTTGCTCTGCTCCACAGATGAACATGGACTCCAATGAGGTGCTGCCACGCCACTTCGACGCCGCCGCAAAGTGGCCCGGGATGATCCACGGGCCCCTGGACCAGGGGAACTGCGCCGGATCCTGGGCCTTTTCCACAGCAGGTGAGGGGGCACGGGGCAGGATGGGGGGCATGGGGGCACCGAGGCTGAACCTGCTGCTGGGGAGCAGAGCAGGAGCTGGCGGAGCAGATGCCTCACCCTGTCCCCCCTCTCGCTCCCAGCCGTGGCCTCGGATCGCATCTCCATCCACTCCATGGGGCACATGACCCCAGCCCTGTCCCCACAAAACCTGCTGTCCTGTGACACCCGCAACCAGCGGGGCTGCAGCGGCGGGAGGCTGGATGGGGCTTGGTGGTACCTCCGCAGGAGAGGGTGAGTGGGGATGGGATGGGATGGGATGGGATGGGATGGGATGGGATGGGATGGGATGG
>JAWWEW010000060.1:4151029-4176278 GCA_035583185.1 Anabacerthia variegaticeps
GATGGAGAGGGGATCAGAGTGGGGATGGAGTGGGGTTTGGGATGGGGATGGGAGTGGGATTTGGGATAGGGATGGGAGTGGGGCTTAGGATGGGAATGGGATTGGGGATGGAGATAGGAGTGGGTTTTGGGATGAGGAAGGGAGTGGGGATTGGGATGGGGATAGGAATGGGGTTTAGGATGGGAATGGGAATGTGGATGGGGGTAGGAGTGGGTTTTGGGATGAGGAAGGGAGTGGGGTTTTGGGATGGGGATAGGAATGGGGTTTAGGATGGGAATGGGATTGTGGATGGGGATAGGAGTGGGTTTTGGGATGAGGATGGGATTGGGATGGGGATGGGAATGGGGATCAGGGTGAGGGTGGACCTGGCCAGTCCTTCCCCTCCTCATGCCCCTGTCCCTGCCGCAGGGTGGTGACAGACGAGTGCTACCCGTTCACGAGCCAGGCGAGCGAGCCGGGCCCGCAGCCCTGCATGATGCACAGCCGCTCCACGGGCCGGGGCAAGCGGCAGGCGACGGCTCGCTGCCCCAACCCCCGTGCCCACGCCAATGACATCTACCAGTCCACCCCTCCCTACCGCCTCTCCTCCAGCGTGAGTGCCCCGGGGCCGTCCCGCGTGGGCGAGGAGGGAGCCCTTTGCTGTGGGGAGCGGGCAGGGGCTCGGCGCGGGGTGGTTTACCTGGGAAAGCCAAGTTTGGAAATGAAGCTGGGAAAACCCCGCTACTGAGCCCCCCTGGGGGGAGCGGCTCCTCCACCCGGCATCTCCACAGCATGCATGGGTGCTGGAATGCCCCTGCCCACGTCCCCCCGGGGTGGGGAGGGCAGTGCCGGGGGTCCCGACCATGGTACCACCCGGGTCTGTGCTTGCAGGAGAAGGAGATCATGAAGGAGCTGCTGGAGAATGGCCCCGTGCAAGGTAAGGGGGATACCCCACCTGTGCACCCCAAAACTGGGGGCTGCTGTGGCTGGGGAGGGTGAGGTGGGAGGAAAAGCCCCTCTGCCTGGGGTGGGACCCTCCTAAGCTGCTGTCCCTGCTCAGCCACATGCCCAGGTAGTGCCGTGTGTTCTCCCAGCCCCGGTGCCCCTCAGAGTGCCCACCCCAGCGGGCACTGGTTGCTCATTAACTCGTGAGATTTAATCACCGTCTCGGCACCTTGTTTTTGTTTAACTTTGTTTTTTGTTTTAAACCTCCTCTGAGCTGTCACGTTGCCCCGGAGAGGATCTGGCTGCTGCTTTATGCCCCGTGTCCCCTGTGCCTCTATCCTTCACTCTGGGGCATGTGGGGCCATGGGAGCTCATCCTTTGGGCCAGGGACAGTGTCCTCAGACCCTCTCCCCCTTCCCACAGCCATCCTGGAGGTGCACGAGGATTTCTTCATGTACAAGAGTGGGATCTATCGACACACACCAGTGGCTGAGGGGAAGGGGCCAAAGCACCAGAGACACGGGACCCACTCAGTCAAAATCACTGGGTAGGTGGGGGGGTGGCATGGGGGGCTCAGGGAGGGCTCGGGGGATGCAGAGAGGATCAGTCTGGGTGGGAGAAGTGTCCTCTTTGGGTGTCCCCTTCCCAAGCAGGGGAGGGAAAGGAGGGTGCCACAAGTGACACGAGTTTGGGGTGCTCAGCACCCTCAAGGCAGGGAGGAGGGTGGGAGATGCAGACCCCCAGGAGGGGAGCAGGGCAGGCTGCCCTGTGCCGGTGCTTCCTTCCTCTTCCCATGGCTAAATATACCTGCCTGGATTCCGGGAGCGGATGTAAATGCCTCTGCCTGGCCCTGGGGACCTGTCGGGGTCAGGAAATGAGTGGGGTCAACCCAGCACCCCCTGCCACGGTGCTGGGAGGGGGATCCCCCAGTCTGGGGGTGCCCCCTCACTGTCCTCTCCTGCTGCAGGTGGGGAGAAGAGCAGCTGCCTGATGGCCGGACCCAAAAATACTGGGTGAGTGTTCGGTGTGAGTTTTGGGGAGCTCAGCCATGGGGATGCCGCTGCTTCACAATGCACAGGGGGGACCCTGTGACCGAGGGACTCGGGAATGGGGGTTCAGTGGGGGGCTCCCCATGGCTGAGCCGTGTCCTGTGCCCCCCTGCAGACGGCGGCCAACTCATGGGGCACCGCGTGGGGCGAGGACGGCCACTTTCGCATCGCCCGCGGCGTCAACGAGTGCGAGGTGGAGACCTTCGTGGTGGGGGTCTGGGGCCGCGTCAGCATGGAGGACATGCCCCACAAGTGAGCCCCCCGCTGCCCCCAGCCCCGTCCATGTCCCTGTCCCCACCACTGCCCTGCCCTGCCCCGCAGCCCCTCCGTCCCCTCGTGGCGGGGGGAGACCCCCATGCCGGTGCGGGCAGGGGGGCCGGCGCTGCCCCCTGGGTCCCCTTGGCGGGGGCTGCGTGTCCCCGCTGTGCTGACACAGCGGCCGGGTGCAGTGGGGCGTGCGTGGGGGGTGCCCCCGGGGGCTGCTCCCGTATCCCATGGGATTTACCCACTAATCCCCCCGCCCCGGGCTCGGCTGGGCTGTGGTGGCGGCGGGGGGCTCTTCAAAGGCAGCTGCACCCCCACCCCTGGCTGGCGCTGGTGGCTTCCCCCTCCTTGTCCCAGTGGAGGGGGAGTGCTGCAGTGGGACCCCCACGTTCCTGCCCACACATCTCTCCCCCTCCCCAGACGGGCAGCGCTGGAGCTGCGGGGTGGGGTGGGAGAGAGGGGTAGAATAACCCAGTGGAGCCTTGGGGGGAGCCCTCTGAGCCCCCAGGGCTGGGTGGCGCCAGGATGGGGTCCCCACCGTCCCCCCCAGCCCGTCCCTATGGTGCTATGGCCCCTGCCACCCCCCTGGGGACAGTGGGGACAAGGGAGGGCTCAACCCCATGGTGTCCCCGTCCTGGTGGGGCCACAACTGGGGTCCACGCAGCAGCACAGCCCAAGTCCCCCCTCCACTCCCCCAACACAAGGGCTGTACTTTTAAAGACTTTTTGTATTTATTTTGCTTTTTATTATTTGTAAATAAACTCATGGACGCCTCGGAGCCAGGGTGTGGACTCAGTGCTCGGGGAAGGGGACACGTGGCCCTGCTCACCCCCAGTGGCCCCATCCCGGGGGGCCCAGGGTGGCCTCGGGAAGGGCTGTGGGGTGAGATAAGGCCCTGCTCATTGTGCTCCTTCCGCCCTCGAGGCTCCGGTGGCCGCGGCCAGCGCTGGACACGCCGCGGGCACGCGCAGCCACTCGGGCCATTGAGCTGCCACTCGGGCCACTGAGCTGCCACCATGGCCAGTGGTGTCACCAGGGCCAGCTGTGGCACCGCAGCCAGGTGTGGCACCAGGGCGAGCTGTGCCACCAGGGCCAGCTGTGGCACCGTGGCCAGCTGTGCCATCACATCCAGATGTGGCACCGCATCCAGATGTGGCACCACGGCCAAGGATGGCACCGCATCCAGATGTGGCACCACGGCCAAGGATGTCACCACAGCCAGCTGTGGTGCCACAGCCAGGTGTGGCACAGCAGCTGCCACCAAGGCCAGGAATGCCACTGAAATCACATCTGCCACCAGGGCCACGTGTGCCACCACATCCAGAGGAGTGGCTGGAGCCAGGTGTGCCCCCAGGGCCCGGTGTGCCACCACACCCAGAGGCATCTGTGTGTGTGTGTGTGTGTGTGTGTGTGTGTGTATACAAATGGGGTGCCTGTTTGTGTGCATGTTTGTACATAAGATACACACACACATAATAAATCTAAATATACACACACAGGAGTGTCTGTTGCTGTATGTACCTATATACACATACCTACATATATAGGTGCCACCACAGCCCCCCTGTCCCCGCAGCCACCCCGTGGCAGAGCTGGGGCAGCCCTGGGGTGGGAATGGGGCTGCTGTTTCCTTGTGCGAACTCCCCCGTTCCTGGCGGTCCCGCTCCCTTCCCATGTCCCACCCCGGCCAGGGCACCCCCAGCTCCTCCTGCAGCACAGAGTGGAGTGCGGCCCCACCTGGTGGTGCTTTCCTGCAGCTGCAGGAAATATATATATATTTATTTATATATAAATATATATATTTAAAATATATATACACATATATATACATATTTGAGATATAACTTTAAAATATATAAACATATTTCTAAAATATATCTGTCAAATATCTAAAATATATATTTAAATATATTACAATTTATATTTAAATATATATTTTATATATTTTAAATTTCGTGTATATAGGCATTAAAAAATATATATTTATAGATGTGCATATATATATTTATGTACATACAGTTGTCTGCTTGTGTGTAGGCACGTGCATACATGAACACACCTTCCCCCTTATAGGTACGTGTGTATATATATAAATATCTATACATATATATAAAAATATACATGTATATATAAATATGTGTGTATATATATATGCAGGGATGTGTTTACATGCATATACATGCATACATATATATATACACATATATATGGGGATGTATACACACATGCACATATATATTTATATATATATATAGGCATACATGTAAGCAAACCCCTGCATATATATATGTGTGTGTGTGTGTATATGTGCATATATATGGCAGCTCTGACTCAACAGGAACAGTGGGAAATACTGGAATGCTCAGGGATGCTCAGGAACAGCCTGTCCTGCCCTGGGCTGGAAAACACCGAGGTCAAGGAAAACACCCAGGTCAGGCTCCTTCCTTCTGAAAGCAGCAGATCACACCCTCAGCCTTTTAACCATTTATTTCGTAAAAATTCCTTCCAATCTCAAACATCTCCAGAATTCCTCAGGGCAAAAATTCCAGCTCTGTCCTCTGGGCATTGTTTGAGAGCCACAGGGAAGAAAACTTTGGCGTTGGTCCAATCCTTCTGCACCTCAGGAACCCCCGGCCCCTGATTTTCTGGAAATTGCCATGAAATTTCCAAGGATTGACTTCAGGAAATCTCATCCAGCGCTGGGAGCAGGGATACACACACAGGACGTGTCCCCATGGGGAGGGACATGAGTCACTCAGTGTCCCCTGGAGCCCCCCTGCACACACAGACCACGAGGCAGCCGCTGCACGTCGCCTTTTATTCCAAAACTGGAAAAATAAGCTGTAAACTGGCTCTGAATTTGGCTTCAGCAGAGACAAATTGGCAACTGGCAGGGGTAGGGAGGGGGGGATGATCCCGTGTTGCTGCAGCAGCACATCCCATTCCAGCTCAGACCCCCGGGAAAGCATTCCCAGCATGGCCAAGGGGCTGGATGTGCTCCCAGGGCACGGTGAGGGGAGGAAGGACAAGCTTTGTCCTCACCTGTCCCCTTCCTGCTGCTTCCAAAGCAAGGCTCAGCTCTTTATGCCCAAAATGAGGATGTTCCGCTGCGGACACCCCGCCAGGTAGAGGGATGAGGTTGGAATTTGGGTCTGGCAAGGGATCTAAGTGCTCCCTGGGCACCATGGCACAGGCTACTGGTTTGGCTGTCCCACCACATCCCATCTGGCGTGGAGACACCCACTGCCAAGGAGAGGGGACAAGGAATCAAAGCCAGGAGAGCCCCAGCAGGACTTGGGGCTCCTTGGGTGGAATTTGGCCCTGGGGGGAACTCTCAGGGGGCTCAGCCACATCCCAGCACGAGGACGGGGATGGCTGGAGCTCCCAGAGAGCTGCCAGCCCTGGGAGGGAGCGTCACAGCATCCGAGTGACCACCATGGTGAGGAAATCCTCGTAGCTGAGCCGCACGTTGCCCACCCGCGCCGTGTCCTTGTCGCGGAAGGCGTCGGTGAGGCTCTGCAGCTGCATGCAGATGTGGATGAACCGGTCCAGCTGGATGCTGGGGCTGGGGGAGCGCTGGGCGTAGCGGGCCAGCAGCAGCTGGCTGAACTGGGGGCTCAGGTTGTAGCCCATCTGGGAGAAAGCTGGGAGAAAGAAATACTGGGATTAAAGCCTTCCCGACGGGAGAAACAGAGACTGTGTCATCCCCCCCCACCTCAATGGCACACACCCCATGTCCCACACACCATGGGGTCTATGGGGCCTATGGGTCCCATGGGGTCTATGGGGCATATGTGGCCCTGAGGATCCTATGGCGGTCTATGGGACCCATGTATCCTATAGGGCCTAGGGGGCATATGTGCCCTATCTGGCCTATGGGGCCCATGGGGTCTATGTAGCCTGTAGGCCCCATGTAGCCTGTAGGTCCCATTAGGCCTATGAGCCCATCTCCCACTCTCACTTCCCACACTTCCCATCAAGGGTGTGCACAGGCAGGGCTCTCCAAAGGGAGGAATCAAACCATGGCACAAATTCCAGACGTTTTTCCCCTTACACACGCCCAAGAGCTCCTCCCAGAAAACAGGCTTGAGCCACATACCAGTCTGGGGGAGGAATTCTGGGCTTCCTTAAGGAAGGAAGTCTGTGCCACAGCCCTGCTGCAGCTCATCACCTCCTGTCCCACAGGAAGCTCAGTGCCAGCTCTGCCGCAGCCAATTTAGCCAGCCCAGCATTCCCAGGAGGCACCCCAGGAGTTCAGAGACCCCCCAGCCCTGCTGCAGGGACCACACCAGGAGGAGTCACCGAGCCCAGCTGGAAATACACCTGGAGCAGAGCCAGGATGCTCGGGGTGGGTCAGGCTGGTGTCCCTGCCCCTCACCCACCTTGCTGGAGCTCGCTGAAGCTGATGGAGCCTGACTGGTCCCTGTCATACTGCTGGAAGAGGCTCTTCCACTGCTGGATGAAGTGGAGCAGGGCGGAGAAGCCGTACACGTCGATGCGCCCCGACCGCGTCTTGTCGAACATGTCTGGGCAGGAGGGAGCAGGAGCAGGGCAGTGAGGGGGAGTGGGAATGCTGCAGAAACTCCCAGGATCCGTGCCACGGCTCCCCAGCCCCAAAATCCCCTCCTCACTGGGACTGAGATCAACTGGGACCAGTCCATCCCTGAGGCTGGTAAGAAATGGCACCAAAACCTGATGGTGGGGCGAGCTCTGGGTCAGTCTCCACATTACTGGGGCTCTCCTTCTCTTTCTTCCCTGCCTCTCTGGGGTCTGGGGCTCATGCAGAGCTGGGGTTCCCTTTTCCAAGCAGGATTTTGGGCTCCTGAGTGGTTTCCTCCACCAAAAGGGTGCTGGTTTGCCCAGCTCTGGCTCCAGCTGCCCGAGGTGGGGAGTGATACCCAGGAAACAGGGGAATGCCACAGGGGTGGGCTTCACCCTCACCCAGGTTAACCCCAAATAAACCAGATTAAACCCAGGCGGAGGGGAAGGGGATCCCCCCACTCACTGATCATCAGCAGGCAGGTCTCATCGTTGAACGACGACCAGTTGTTGTTGACCAGCGCTTGCTTCAGCTCCTTCACGGAGATGAACCCGCTGTGATCGGCGTCCACCGTCTGGAACCAGGAGAAAGCCTCAGGGTCCACACCTGGAGGGGCATTCCCTGCACGGGGAGAGGCCATCAGTGGTGTCACCCTGCTCAGAGAGGCCACAGGGTGCTCTGTCCCCACGGGTGGCTCACAGGGACGCGGCCAACAAGCACAGCCCCGTCAGCACTTCTGCTCCCAGCGGGTGTTACAGCTGCAGGATCCCGGGAAAACAGGTCTGGGAGGGCTGGGATTGGCACACAGCACTGAGGGCTGTAAACCAGACCTTTGTGGGCATCTGGGAGGGACAGGGAGCTACGGTGCTGCCCCATAAACCTGGCAGTGCCAGTGTGGGGTGCAAAGTTTAATTGGTTTGGGGCTGTGGCCACCTGGCACTTCCTCCTCCTCCTCTGCCTTCTCCTCCTCTTCCTCCTCCTCTTCCTCCTCCTCCAGGATTTTAAAATAATAAACTGGGACTTTGCACCTTCACTCACACGTTGAATTCCGCTGAGCTGGGCGAGGGGCAGCCGGGACAACCCCTCCTGGCACAGAGTGGGGCTGGCACAGGGTGGGCACGGGGCTGGGGGACCCCCAAACCCCCCTGACCCCCAGCTCTGACCCGGGACCACCGCAGAGAGACCCCCGGACTCACCTCCCGGGGCTGGCCCTCCATAGGGCCCGGGCTGGGGGCCACCATAGGGGCCACCGTAGGGACCCCCGGGTGGGGGCTGCCCGTAGGGTCCCGGGGGCGGCCCCCCGCCGTAGGGACCCCCGCCATAGGGACCCCCGGGGTAGGGGCCGCCCGGGGGGGCCGGTCCTGAGCCGGGGAAGCCCTGGGGAAGGGACAGAGCTGGTGTGAGCCGGGCACCGGGTCGGACCCCACCCCCGGTCCCCCCGGCCTCTGTCGCCGGTCCTGGTCCAGGTCCCGGTCCCCGGTCCCCGCTGCCCCCTGATCCCGATCCCGGTCCCCAATCCCGTTCCCGTTCCCGGTCCTATTCCCCAATTCCGATCCCCAATCCCGTTCCCGTTCCCGATCCCCAATCCCGATGCCCGTTCCCGATCTCCAATCCTGATCCCCATTCCCTTTCCCGATCCCCAATCCCATTCCCGTTCCCGATCCCCAATTCCATTTCCGTTCCCCAATCCCATTCCCGTTCCCATTCCCGATCCCAAATCCCGTTCCCCAATCCCGATCTCCAATCCCAATCCCGTTCCCGAATCCCGTTCCCAATCCAGTTCCCGATCCCAAATCCCGTTCCCGTTCCCGATCCCCAATTCCGTTCCCCATTCCGTTCCCGTTCCCTACTCCCAATCCCGTTCCCCAATACCAATCCCAATTCCGTTCCTGTTCCCGGTCCCACCTGCCCCGGGTACGCCATAGCGCGCTCCGCCCCGGCCCCGCCCCGATGACGTCACGGGCGGAACCCGCGCCCATTGGCTGATCCTCGGACGGAGACCCCGCCCTCTAGGCGGGGCACAGGGAAGGGCGGGTCCTTAAAGCGGCAACGGCTCCCGGGGGCGGTGGGGCCCACTGTATCCGGCAGGGGCTGCCCGGGAGCAAGGCTGGAGTTCCCCGGGAATAACTCCGGGATCAGACCGGGAGCGCGGCCAGGATACGCCTAGGAGTGCGGCTGGCAACCCCCCAAAGATCAGGGCTGGGATTCCCCTGGAAGCAGGACCGACATCCCTCCAGGAACTGGGCTGGGATTCCCAGGGATTCCATCCATGGCCGGGATCAGCCCAACAGCAGGGCTGGGATCAGCCTGAGAGCAAGGCGAGAATCCCAGGATGAGAGCTGGGATCTCCCCAGATGCTCTGGGATCCCTCCGGGAGCTGGGCTGGGATCCCCCCAGGTCACAGCTGGCATCTCCTGGGATCAGGGCTGGGATGAGAGCTGGGATATCCCCAGGAATTGGGCTGGGATCCCCCCAGATCACAGCTGGCATCCCCTGGGAACAGGACTGGGATCTGCTGGGATATCCCCAGGATTGGGCTGGAGTCGCCCCAGGATCTGGGCTGGGATCCCCCCAGATCACGCCTGGCATTGCCCAGCAGCTGAGCTGGAATTTCCCCTGGGGCAGAGCCAGGATCTCCTGGGATCAGGGTTGGGATTCCTCCAGGTCCCCCTCATCCATCCATCCATCCATCCATCCCTCCCTCCATCCCAGGGTCACAGGGAGCTCACCCGTGCCCCCAGGTGGGCTGGCCCCAGGGCTGGACAGAGCGGCATCCCCCGGGGACAGGGACGGGGACACGTCGCAGATCACGGCGGCAGGAGGCACAGGGGGCACCGGCACAGGTGTATTTGTGGGGGCAGGATCCACCCGCCCTCGCGGAGCTGTACAACCCCCCGACCCCAAATCCCGGCCCCCCGGGACAGGCAGGACCCCGGCACAGCGGGGGAACAATATTAACAGCAAAGCCGGGGGGCGCGGGGGGCGCGGGCACCCTCAGCCGAAGGGACCCTTGACGTTCTTGGGCTGGAAGAGGGGCTGCTCCATGGGCACGGCCCCCAGGCACTCCGCAGGGCTGCAGTGCCCCGTCTTGCCCGGCTGCCCCGTGGCACCGGGGGGGCCGGGAATGCCGGGGATGCCCTGCTGTCCCACGGGGCCCGGGGGACCCATCTTCCCGTAGCCTGGTGGTCCTTGGGGACCTGGAAGGGATGGAGACAAAGAAGGAGGGGTGGCAGCAAGCCCCGGCACAGGGCGGGTGGCCACGTGGAGGGAGGGGCTCACCTGGGGGTCCCGGGGGGCCGCTGTCCCCCATCACCCCAACACCTTTCTCTCCTTTCTCTCCTTTGGCACCCGGCTCACCTGGAAGAGACGTGGATGGAGAGGGGTGAGACCCTGGCACAACTGCAACATCCCAACACCCAGGGGACACTGGGGATGCCCTGGGGACACTGGGAATGCCCTGGGGACACCGGGAACGTCCTGGGGACACTGGGGATGTCCTGGGGTCACCGGGAACGTCCTGGGGACACTGGGAATGCCCTGGGATCACCAGGAACATACTGGGGACACTGGGAATGTCCTGGGGTCACCAGGAATGTCCTAGGGACACTGGAGATGTCCTGGGGTCACCAGGAATGTCCTGGGGACACTGGGAATGCCCTGGGGTCACCAGGAACGTCCTGGGGACACTGGGGATGTCCTGGGATCACCAGGAACGTCCTGGGGACACTGGGAATGTCCTGGGGTCACCAGGAACGTCCTGGGGACACTGGGAAAGTCCTGGGAACACTGGGAATGTCCTGGGGAGCAGCACCTACCCCTCATGCCAGGCACGCCCTGCCGCCCCTCTCTGCCGATCTGCCCCGGCATCCCTGGGGAGCCGGGGGGTCCCGGCCGGCCGGGCAGCCCGTCCTTCCCGGGGGGACCGGGTCTGCCCGGGGTTGCCACCATCTCCACCGGGAAGTGCAGCCGGGAGGTGTAATATGCCATCCGCTCTGCGGGGACAGGGGTGACAGCTCAGTGCCAGTGGGGAGGGGGCGATGCCAGGGGGTCCCCTCGTCCCCACGGCCCCGCGTTACCGTCAAACATCTTGTTCAGCTCCTGCCGGATGAACCTCTTGATCTCGTCGTAATTCACCACGTCTCCCTGGGGGGACACGACGGGACACACGAGGGGCCACGGTCACCGTGCCCCATGGGGGGACAGGGTCCTGCACCCCACCATGGCCACCTCTCCTTCATCCCCTTACCATCATCCCCGGAGGTCCCGGCAGCCCGGGGGTGCCCGCAGGTCCCGGTGTGCCAGGGGGTCCCCTCTCTCCCGCGGGTCCCCGTGGCCCCACGAGGCCCATGGAGCCGCTCTTCCCGGGCCCCCCGGGCATTCCAGCTCTGCCCTTCTCCCCGGGGTACCCCCTCTCGCCGGGGGATCCAGCTTCTCCCTGCGGAGATGGGAGAGGCAGGGCTCAGCCTGAGCTGGGCTGTGGGGTGTCGGGGTGGCTGTGGGGTGTCGGGGTGGCTGTAGGATGCCAGGATGGCCATGGTGGCACAGCCAGGCTCCCCTCACCTTCTGCCCGGCTGGTCCCGCAATGCCTGGCTTTCCTGGAGGACCCTGAGGACACGCAAAGGAGCAGGGTGGCAGAGATGTCCCCACCACGGGCACCCTGGGGACACCATGGCCAAGCCAGAGGATGGCTGTGGGTCCAGCTGGGCAGGAAAGCCCGAGTCCACATTCCTACCTCTTTCCCAACGGGTCCATCTGGTCCCTGCTCCCCCTGTGAGACCAAAGTGGGGCAGTGTGACACAGTGACCACCACAGTGATGACCACAGAGTGACCACCAGTCCTCAAGGTGTACCCCACTGCAGTGGGGTGCAGGGGTCTGGGCCACCCCTGTGTCCCCCTGCACTCACCGGTGGCCCGGGGTGTCCTGGGGGTCCCGGCTCTCCTGGCATCCCTGGCAGACCTCGTTCCCCCACGGAGCCACGCTCACCCTTCAAGCCCTGCATGGAGGAGGGAGCCAGGAGCGCGGGAATCAGGGCAGGATGGGGAGCCCCAGACCCACCCTCCGTGGCACCCCCCCAGCCCCATCCTGAGCCCAAATCCCACAGCTGGGGCTGTGCTGGGGGCTCCAGAACTCACCACTCCAGCGAGGCCAGCGGGACCCGGCTGTCCTGGGCTGCCAGGGGGCCCCTGGGGGCAGAGAGAGGGGTGTCAGCTGGGGGGCTGTGGGTGATGACCCCACTCTCTGCACCAGAGGGAGTCTTCACTGTGATGCCCCCGTGGGCACCCTCCTGGTGCACCACGGGGGACAGGTCCAACTTACAATGAGCCCTGGGGGTCCCTGCCGGCCTTGGGGTCCCATGGGCCCGGGGTCACCCTGAGGAACATGGGGTGATGAGGAAGGTGGGGTGATGGGGAAGGCAGGGTGAGGAGGGGCTGCACGGTGCCCAACCAGCTCAGGGGTCCTATGCCCACCCACCCCTCACTCACCTCTGCTCCCGGTCGGCCCGTGCTACCCGGGGGACCAGGTTTGCCACAGTCACCCTAAAAGGAAGAAGAGACATTGTGGGCAGGGCAATGCTTGGATACCCTGGCCCAGGACCCAGGTCCCTGGGATGACACCATCCAGTGCCACCACTGCTCACCTTTGGTCCCGGGAGACCCGGGTGCCCTGTCTTCCCCTTGAAGCCCTGCAGAGAGAAAAGAGCTGGGTGGGCATCCCAGCTCCCACCAGAGAGCAAGGCAGGTGACCCTGACCAGGGATCCCATCCTGCCCCAGGGCTCAGTGTCCCAGGAACACAGGGTGGGACACTCCTGGCTCAGGGGACCCCCCAGACCTGGCTGCAGGGACACTGATTGCCAGGGAGGGGTGACAAAGCTGTCACTCACCGGTGGACCCATCATTCCTGGTGGCCCAGGGGGACCTGGATCACCCTGGAGAGAAAGAGACATGGGTTTGGGGGTGTCTGGGGGTGGCTGCAGGGTGGTTGCCCCCCAGCAGCAGCTGGGAGAGCCCCCGAGCCTCACCCGCAGCCCCGGCTTGCCATCCTTGCCATCCAGTCCTTCCAAGCCAGCAGGGCCCTGCGGGGACAAGGTGAGGGTGTCAGAGCATGGGTTGCACTGAGGAGCTCTGGGGGCTCCTGAGGGACCTGCTCGGGGCACCCCAGGGCATGGCCACAGGTCCCTGTGGAATGGGAACAGGTCCCTGGGGAATGGGAACAGCCAGCAGTGCTCCCAGCAGCATCATATGGGCGGTCCTGCCCGCTCTGCCCCCAAGTGTGACACATGAGGAGGGTCTTACCTGGATGCCTGGAGGTCCTGGGGGCCCAGGGGGTCCTGGCATCCCTGCAGGGCCTCTCATACCCTCACTGCCCTGCAAGAGCCACAAGAGGTCACGGGCACAGCTGGGGCTGGGCACCAAACCCAGCCACAGCCCAAGGGACAAGTGGTGCCACCACAGAGC
The DNA here is from genome assembly GCA_035583185.1 of Anabacerthia variegaticeps. Lineage (NCBI taxonomy): Eukaryota > Metazoa > Chordata > Aves > Passeriformes > Furnariidae > Anabacerthia > Anabacerthia variegaticeps. The sequence continues at coordinate 4,164,265 of JAWWEW010000060.1, forward strand.
CACATCCTGGTGACACTGACCCATGGCACTCACCTTCTCAGCCATGGGGCCTGGTGGCCCAGCTGGACCGACCTTTCCTGGGAAGCCAGGGGGACCCTAAAGGGAAGAGGGGTGTTGAGTGAGAGGGGATCCCAGCAGCAAAGCACAGCCCACACACACCCCTGTCTCCAAACTCATTTTCAGGGGTTTGCTCTTGGGCTGCTCCCTGCACCTTATCCCACAGGACATGCCCGTGTGCCACTGGTAGAATGCCCCATCCCCATCCCTGGCCCCGTGGGGACGTGGGGACACACAGCCAGGGATGGGCATCATCTCCTGGGGTCACGCTGCTGTACTCACCGGTGGTCCCGGGAAGCCAGGCTGGCCCTGGAAACCCTGCAGAGAGAGGAGAGCTGAGCCAGACCCCGACAGCCACCCACTGGGGTGCCCACTGGGGGTCCCGGGGGTTCCTGTACCCCTCGGGGATGCTCACCTGATCCCCCTTCTCGCCAGCACTGCCCGGGAGCCCCCGCTCTCCCCTTGGTCCCTGTGGAAGGACAGGATGAGGTGGTGGGGAGCACCCCACTGCACCCACAGCCTCCCCCCTCCCTCCCCACAGCCCCCCAGGAGCCGCCAGGGTGGGCACCTACCACAGGTCCTGTGGGACCAGGGAGCCCATCCACGCCAGGGGGTCCCTGGGAAAGGAGGAATGGGATGAGATGGATGTGTCTGGAAGGACCTCAGCCGTGGTGCCCCCGGAGAGGATGCACCTGGGAGAGTCCCCAGCCCCTCTGCCCCTGGAAAACGGCCCTGAAGGACTCACCAGCTCTCCTTTCTCTCCAGGGGGGCCCACGTAGCCTCTCTCGCCTTTGATGCCCTGGGGAAGGAAGGAGATGGAGGGGCCAAAGTGGGGCATTGGGCAGGGGGGGGACACAGGACATGGAAGAGGAGAGATGGGGGCACAGACAGGGCACACACGGGGCACAGATGAATGGCATGGAGGAACAGGGCAGTGGGAATGGATGGGATGGGATGGGGTGGGGTGGGGTGGGATGGGATGGGATGGGATGGGGTCGGGTGGGGTGGGATGGGATGGGATGGGACAGGGATGAGCCCTGCAGGGACACGGTACTCGGTGCCCACTGGAGGTCCCCCAACCACAACAGTGGGGGCTCCAGTGAGCACCAGGAGGGGCGTGGGGGCTCCTATTGGGGCTGGGGGCTGGCACAGGCTGCCTGGCTCCCCGCAGAACTCACGGGAAGGCCGGGGGGGCCCGTTGCACCAGGGTAGCCAGGCTGTCCTGGAGGTCCCTGTGCAGGAGGAGGATGATGTTGCAACACCCCAGCCAGGTGCCCAAAGCCCACAGGGCACCAGTGTCCCCTCTGTCCCCTCCTCCTACACCACTCACCGGCTCTCCTTTGGCTCCAGCGAGCCCAGCGGGGCCACGTTCCCCTTGGAGACCCTTCAGGGGGGAGAAGAGAGAAGGTGGATGGGGCGTCCTACAACCCCTGCCCGGGGCTTTGCCCACCTGGCAGCAGGACCTGGGCACAGCCCATGGGGTCTGTGATCTCCACCAGCCTGCCAGGACCCCCGGGCACTGGGGAGGACCCGTTTGGCACCTGGCTGGGCTCCCTGCACCCATGGCACAGCCATGGGCACCCGGTTCAGTGCCCAGGTGTGGGGGTACACTCAGACCCAGACACTGGCATTGCTGTGCCCCCCACACTGTGACCCGTGGGCAGGACCCACAGGCAGCCCTTGGGTGCAGTCCTGGCACCCAAGACATGCCCCAGCCTGGTGCCTCCCATCCTCCCAGGGAACGGGTGACACAGGGACAGCCAGGAGCCCCTGGGCTCTGTGCCACGGGACCTCTGGGGTGGGTTAGTGGGGTGACGTGGTGTCGAGGTGACACAGGCTGGACAGGACACGCTGGCACATGGCAGAGAGACGACCCACAGAGCCCCACAGAGCCCCACACAGACCGTGGTGTTATGGTGACATTAGTGGACGAGGTGACATGAGCAGGAGGGCCGGATCCTCCAAGAGCCACCGGCACAGCCCCACCACCAGCTCCTGCTTGGAGCGAGCACGGAGGATGAAGATGGAGATGAGGATGAAGATGGAGATGAACATCAAAATGGAGATGGTGGTGGAGGTCGCATGACCACAGAGGAGGGACCAAAGGAGGAGGAGGAGGATGAGCCGAGGATCCTCCAGGTCCCCACGAGGGGCTTCTCTGGGGGCAGCTGCCATCAGGTGCCACCCAGCCCACCCTGTGGGAGCTGTGATGGGGTACCAAGCCAGGTGGCAGATGCCTGGCACACCAGGAGCCGCTGAGCTGAACCAGGTCCATGGTGATGAAGGGACCCAACACGCGGCACCAGGGCTGGCGAGTGCCAGCGCCAGATCCCTGCGCTCAGGAAGGTCATTCCCAGACCTGGGTCCACTGAGACCCCCTGCTTTGGGATGGAGGAGGTGGAAATGGGAGAATGGAGATGGGATGGAAGAGAAATGGGGCAGCTGTGCTGCAGCTGCTCCCAGCGGGGACAGGGACAAGGGACACAGCCAAACCAAGCGGCAGCGACACAGGGCACAGAGCAGAGCCGTGCTGGGTCCTTACGGGCAGTCCGGGTGCACCCGGTGTTCCAGGAAAGCCTGGGGGACCCTGAGGGGAAAAACAGGGAGGTCACAGCCTGGAAAAGGCACGGGGGAGCCTGGGCTGAGCCCTCGGGGTGCCACAGAGCTCCTGCTCCACCTCCAGGCTGGCAGCACCTTCACCTCCATCTCCAGGCTGGGACATCCAGGCCATGCCACAGCTCCGCCTCGCCATGGCCACGTCCCTCTGCCCATCACCATGGCCTCAGGGCACAGTGTCAGCCCCCTTGGCAACTTGCTTTTAGGGCATTTAAGACCCCCAGGACCACACCATGGTGCCCACAAAGCCTGGCAGCCCCTGCCCCTGGGCAGGGCTACTTACAATGGGCCCGGGTGGTCCTGGGGGTCCTCGCAGTCCTGGTGAGCCCTGGGGAGACATAGAAGTGTCAGGCATGACCATGACAGAGGGGGGACAGGGACCCGGACCCGTCCCAGCTCCAAGGGGCACCAAGGCACCAGCCATGGCCCCTGGGAAGGGCTGGGATGGCGGGGGGTCCCTGCATGGATTGGGGCTCACCCACCTGCTCGCCTCTCTCACCAGGGATGCCCGGGGCACCCGGGAGCCCAGGATCGCTGGGACAGTCTCTGTCAGGGCTGTCACCCTGCAGGGAGTGGGGACATGTCAGGACTCCAGGCTGGCTCTGCCCACTGCCCACCGCTGAGCCCTGCCAAGCCCCCCCAAAGCAGCCTCTGCTCCCCAAAGCCCCATCTGCTCCCAGAATGGGGGTACAGTCCCAGATCCCCAGTGGGGACCATCCCTGCAGAACCCTGGGGTCCAGAGAGTTGGATTGGGGTATCAGCTCATCCCCAGGAGCAGGGAGAGGGTGGGGGGGACACTCTTCACTCACCCGAGCCTCCTCTGCTCTCGGGAACTGGGCAAAGCACTGGAAGAAAACCCAGGAGTCACTCAGGGATCACCCTGAGGGGCCGTGGGGCACAGTGGGGCTCGGAGCCCCACACCCCACATGCCTCAGGGACTCAGCACCCACTGCTCCTGCTCACACTGGAATGGGACAAGCCTGTCATCCTCCCAGGAACCCCACTGGGGCAGGTGGGGAGCCTGCCCAGCATTCCCAGTATGACCAGTGTGCCCACAGTGTGTCTAGAGTGTGCCCACAGTGTGCCCAAAGCGTGCCCAGAGCGTGTTGCTTCCCACTTCTGCCACACAATCCCATGCCCAGGGACTTGGGATCATCTCTTCACCTCACCCCCCAAGACCAGGGGATTTTGGGCACCAAGATTCCCACCCAGAGGTGTGGATTTACTCACACGGGCACAGTTCTCACTGCCAGGGGCGCCTGGCATGCCTCCATCCTCCTTCTCCCCCTCGACACCCCTGGGAGCTTCCAAGGCTGCCTGGAGCTGGGCACAGTCCCCGCAGAGAGTCTGGGAGGAAAGGGGGAGTCAGGGGTGCCCTGAGGTGTTTGGGGTGCACGGGGCAGAAAGCGGAGCCATCCCCACACTCTCACCTTCAGCACCTCGATGTTCCTCTCAGCCACGACAGCCAGTGGCCCCTAGAAGAGAGGGAGGGAGAGAAGGAGGGTGGAAGGGATGGAGGGAGGGGTGACAGGAGGGATGAAGGGATTGTCCCCACAATGGGGGAGCAGGACACGAGGCACGGGGGACACTGCCATGGGCACGGTCACCACCTACCAGGTCTCCGGCCGGCCCAGGCAGTCCTGGCAAACCATTGTGTCCTGGCATTCCCTAAATCCCAGGAGAGAGTGTTTAAACCCTGTGCTAAAAGCTGGGCAGGGTCAGTCCTGCTCCCATCTCCTGCCTCCCATCACTCACCTGGCGACCAGGGGCACCGGGGGGGCCGGGGGGACCGGGGGCTCCAGGGGGACCCTGCAAGACCCCAAAACACAGTGAGAGAGGGGCAGGGGGTGGGGAGGGGGTGGGTGGGGGTGAAGCACAGCAGGGGCAGCACCCACCTGAGGGCCTGGCTGTGGCTGCCAGGACATCCCAGTCCACAGTCCTGGGGCTCCCTGGGGGTGAGAGAAGGGGAAGAGGCAGAAGAGCATCCAGTCAGGGGGGGTTGAGGGAGGTCAGGGTGTGCCCTTGGGGGTGAAGCAGAGCCAGGGGTGCCCACGGGCACTCACGGCACTTACCGGCATCCCGGTGTAGTTGGGGTCCTGGCGGGGACTGGGGGGACAGGAGCACTCCCCGGGGTCTCCCTGCAGAGAGAGGAGGTGAGGGCAGGGAGGGCAGGGGGTGGCACAGGGGGTACAGCTGGACGCAGACCCCAACTCACCTTCTCTCCCCGGGCGCCCTTCTCCCCCTGCCAGGAGGAAGGATGGAGATGGGCATTAGCAGGTGGCCCCCCGTGCCCCCCGTGCCCCACACCCCCAGTGAGCACTGGGGCACTGGCTCAGCACCCTGCTGCCCATGCCCTGGGCACAAACCCTCCCTGGCATCCCCCACACGTACCGGCTGCCCACTGGACCCGGGGGGACCCCGCTGCCCTTCGGGGCCCTGTGAGGAAGAGGAAGGTGAGGAAGCTCCCTGGCTCAACCCTTGGCACAGCTGCTTTTGGCCAGGGTTGAGGGGCTGAGGTGGTGGCAGTGCCCACCCCAGAGGGCAGGACATACCGGTGGTCCTGTGACACTGGTCCCTGGTGGTCCAGGAGGTCCCACAGCACCTTTGGGTCCCGGAGATCCCTGCAGAGGAAGGACAGCAGGAGTAGGGGGCAGGGGGGGAGCAGAGGGCTGGGGGATGCTCCCTTACCTTGGCACCCTTCTCGGCCGCCATCCCTGGGGGTCCCTGGGGTCCAGGGGGTCCCTGTGGGCAGGAGAGGGGGTTAGTTCTCCCCAGACAGCCCTACAATGAGCTGAGGGGACAGCAAGTGTCCCCAGGGTGGTCCGACCAGGACGCTGCTGGCTCTGCCACACCCGGGCTGGTGCTGCAGGGGGATGATCCCCTCGCCTGCAGGAGCTGGGGGGCTGCTGGCTGCCCCAGCTCCCAGGACTGGGCACCCTAAAATGCTACTCACGGGTGTCCCGGGGGGTCCGGTGCTCCCGGGGTCTCCCTGGGGAAAGCAGAGCGTGTGAGACCTGGCAGAGCAACCCGGCATGGCACGGCACAGGCACCCCAAAACCCACCTGTGGTCCCGGCTGGCCGATCCCCCGCGGTCCTGGCTCACCCTAGGGAGACAGAGGGGCAGTGAGGTGCCCTCAGGACCCCCAAACCCAGCCCCTGCACCCCGCTTACCTGCAGCCCCTTTGGCCCAGCGGGGCCCTGGACCCCCGGCAGCCCCGGTTTCCCCTAAAACACACCGGGGTCACCCCAAAGGCACGATGCCACCGGGCACCGTGGCCGTGGGGAGGGGGCACTCACGGGTCTGCCCGGCTGGCCGATGCCCGGGGGGCCCTGGTCCCCTTTGGCCCCGGGTTTTCCTCGGATGCCAGCCATGCCCGAGGGGTCCCCAAGTGGAGCAGGACCAGGTTCACAGGCATCTCCCTGTGGAGGAGGGGATGGCAGAGGGATGGAGGGGTGGGTGACACCATGGTGACAGGGTACAGGTCCCCAGAGTGTGGGGGTCTCACCTTCTCGCCCTTAGGGCCGGCTGGACCCCTGATTCCAGGCTCACCCGACAGCCCTGGGACACCAGCCATGCCCGGCGTGCCCGGGTCCCCAGGGCTGCCAGCGTCCCCCTAGCAAAAACAGGGGACAAGGCTGGCATGGGGAGGGAAGGGGCATGGCACACAGGGGTCACAGCCCCCTCTGCTGTCACCAACCCCACTGGGAGCCCCTCCCAGGTCCTCTCACCTTCTGTCCCTTCTGTCCAGTGTCGCCCGGTCTGCCCTGGGGAAATGGAGGAATGGGTCAGGCTGGAGCATCCCCCCCAAACTGGGTACTGTGGGCACAGGGGGCACTCACCGCTCTGCCCGGGGGTCCACCCTGGCCCCTTTCTCCTGGTGGTCCTGGCACGGTCACCACCGTCCCTGCCCCTTGGAGGGCCTGTGGGGTGGGAGGGCACTGCCCACACGGCTCACCCTGCAGAGGGACATCCTGCTTGGAATGTGGCTTTGGGGACCAGAGCACTGCCACAGTGGGGGACTCACAGCCCCACTGCTGTGCCCATCTCAGGGCTGTCCCATGCAATGAGCTGCACGGGTCTCAGCTGGGGAGGTGGCACAGACAGGGCAGGGAGAGGGGTCCTGGGGGTCCCCATTGCAGGGCTCACCTTCTCTCCTTTGATTCCCTGCACACCGGGATCACCCTTCTCTCCTGGGAGCCCCTGCACCAAGAAGCCAGAGCAGAGGTGACACCGTGGCCCCCAACACCCAGATCCTGCCCCCCTGGGCTCTCAGCACTCACTCTGAGCCCCCACACTCCCCTGCCCATCTGTGCCCCCACTCACCGGTCTGCCTGTGGGTCCCAGTTGGCCACCATCCCCCTGAAATGGAGCAGGGACAGGGGCAGGGGCAGGGACAGGGACAGGGACAGGGACAGGGGCAGAGTCAGGGGCAGAGTCAGGGGCAGCTGAGGCTGCCCCAACCCCATGGGATGATCCAGCCATTCCCATTCCTTCCAGCAATGTGGAAAGGGAGCTGGATGTGGTTGTTACTTACCTTCTCACCCTTGATCCCAGCCAGCCCAGGGAGCCCCAAGTCACTCTGCTGAACAACCCCCGTGGTCACTCACCCGGCACCCACAGCAGCCCTGGGGTGCCCGGGGTGTCCCCCCGGTATGGGATGGGGTGGCTCAGCCCTGGTACTCACCGGCAGCCCTGGCTCACCCTCAAAGCCCTCGGCAGGACCCCGGCGCAGCGCGGCGAGGACACGGACATCGCAGGAGAGGCACGAGTCCCCCTGGGAGGGTGGGAGAGGGGACAGCTCAGGGGGCTGCAGGGGCCGAGCGGGAGGGTGGGACAGAGGGTTGCACTCTCACCTTCTCCCCTTTCATGCCCTGGATGCCACGATCTCCCTGGGAAGGAAGCACAGGAGCTGGGCCAGGTGCTGCCAGCATGGGCTGGACGGTGCTTGGTGTCCCCAGAGCGGGGACAGGCCACTCCACCCCATGTTACCTACCCTGTCCCCTTTGGGTCCTGAAGGGCCAGGTCTGTCCTGGGAAGGGGGAATCAGAGGGAACATCAGGGATGCTGAGATGAGCCCCTGCTCTGCCCTCCACCCCACAAGCCCCCAAGTTCAGACTCACCGAGACCCCGTCCTTGCCGGGTGCTCCGGGCTCTCCCCTGGGTCCTGGCACCCCGATGGCACCGAGCATCCCCTCAGTGACAGTGGGACACACCTCACACGGCTCACCCTGCCCGGTGGGGACAGTGAGACACAGCCCAGGCACAGCCCGAGGTGAGGGATGGGCACAGGGGTGGGGCTGTGCCAGCATCAGCCCATGGCACAGACCACCCTGTCACTGCACCCACCTTGTCTCCTTTCGGCCCCAGGACACCAGGAGGACCCTGCAGGAGGAAGGTGGGGAGGGGGCTACTTCAGGGAACCCTGAAGCCACGGTGTGTCCTGGCAGTGCCACCCAGAAACCCCAGTTGGTCACCAGCTGTGGCACTGGGTGATCCCAGCCCCGAGCGAGGCCGCCGGCTTTCCCAAACCCCTCTCGGCGCCTGGGCTCAGATCCCACCTCTTCTCTGGCCAAAAAGCCCTGACCCTGAGCCAAGAAACCAGTCCCTGACCCCGGGCTTTGGCTCCAGGCTTCTGATACTCACGGGTGTCCCAGGCGATCCTCCGGGTCCAGGAGCTCCCGAGCTGCCCTGGAGCCAGAAATGGGAAAGCCTGAGCCCAGCAAAGGAGAACACCAAAGCCCTTGGCAGCCCCGTGACATGTTTCTCCTCCTGAGGAGGGTTTCCTGCCCCCCAAGCCAGGTCCTTGGGCCACCCAGCTGGGGCTTGACCAGGTGGCAGCTCCACCAGCCAGCACTGGCTCAGCCTTGGCAGATGCAGCTCCAGATGGGGATCCCAGTCCCCACCTTCCCCCCTGGGCTGCCCGTGGGACCCCTTTCCCTCCACTCACCTTCTCTCCCTTTGGACCTGGAGGGCCACCAGGGTCACCCTGAAAGGGACAGAGGATGGTGCTAGCTCTGGAGCACCTCACCCCTTCCCACGGCAGTGCCCACTGCCCATGTGCCACTCTGGGGATGTTATCCAGGCACAGCCCCTGGGCATGGGGGTCCTTACCGGTTTCCCTGGAAAGCCAATCCCTGGAGCGCCTGGCTTCCCTGGGGGTCCCGGCTCTCCAGCCAGCCCCTCGGGTCCCACAGTGCCAGGGTCACCCTGGAAGACAAAGGAGGGGTGCCAATGCCAGTGCTGCCAGCAGGTGCCCCATCTCCCACCTCCTCACCCCCAAACCCCCTCCTACCTTCTGGCCCTTGGGGCCCACCACACAGATCTCTCCGGGCCGGCCCTGCCAGGAGGGGAGCAGGGTGTGAAGGCTCTGTGTGTGACCCCCACAGGTCCTGCAGCTGGACCCCCCTGCCCGGGGGATGCCCGGGGGGTGCCCAGGTACCACCTGGCACTACTCACATCACGCCCTGGGCGCCCTGGTTTGCCCTGCAGTCCCCCATCGCCCTTCTCACCCTTCTGGCCCTGTGGGACAGATGAATGTCACCTATGCTGTCACCCGTGGCATCCCCCATGCCATCACCCATCGCTGATGTCACCAGCAGGTCCTGGCACCACTGCTGCCATCCCAGGAGGCACAGTTCAGGTGTCCCTGCTGCAGCACCAGGACCCACAGGGGGGCTGCACTCACCTTCTGCCCGTCAGTGCCAGCCGCCCCCGGGACACCCTGCGTGGGAACAGCAGGAGAAAGTGGGTGCCCATGGGTGGGCTCATGCAGGCACCCAAAGGTGGGCTCATGTGCCCATGGGTGGGTTTGTGCAGGGTCCCCTCCTGCCCTCACCAATGCTCTTTTCATTTCCCCATCACCCACAGAGCTGGACCCCCACGCCCCAGCCCAGGGCACACATGCCACGCAGGGGGACCACTGCAGTGTCCCCACGCCATGCCCCCATGGCCAAGCATCACTTACCACCTCTCCACGCTGCCCCTTCTCACCCCTCGGCCCCTCAGCACACTGGGGAGGAAGAGGAGGGAGTGGGATGAGGGGGGGCAGCAGAGATGGGAAGGGGGCTCACGGGGGGCCAGGGGGGTCTCACCTGCACGGGGCCACCAGGGTGGGTGCGCACACAGTCAGCACCCTGCAGAGGAGGGGAGGTGGCTCAGAGGCTCTTCCTGAACCACCATGGCCAAGGGTGGGGGGCCATGGGGGCAGGAACACCCCCAGGGCAGTGGGACCCCCGTGTGCCAGGGATCCCACAGGGAGCAGCCCCATAAGAGTGTCCATAAGAGGACCCATAAGAGGGTCCCCACCAGAGTGGTCAGGGGCACTCACACGGTCACCCTTCTCCCCCTTGATGCCAGCGGTGCCAGGGAGGCCATGCTCACCCTTGGTGCCCTGTAAGAGAGGGGAGGTGTGGGTGACAAAATGGGCACAGGTGTTCCCATGTCCATGAGTGTGCTCACAGAGGGACCCGTGGCTCCAGGCAGGGATGCTCCAGGAACAGCATGGCCACATTCCTGCTGCAGTTGGGTCCTGAGTGTCCTGGGGGGTGACAAGCTTACCTTTGGACCTGGGGGACCGAGTGTGACCTGGGGAAAGAGGAGAAAGGTGTTCTGGAGCTCTCACAAGGTCATGGAGGCCCCAAAAGGCAACAGGAGAGTCCTGACTCCACTGTGGTTCCCACCCTCCCAACAGCCTGTCCCCAAGTGCCACCTCAGGAGCCCCTTGAGGCATAAGGGGTCCCAAAAACCCACCATCCCCTCGCCATCACCCCCACACCTTCAGCCAGCGGTTGCTGTAGGAATGGGGCCACATCTGGAAGGGATCAGAGACCTTCCCCACAGCCAGATGTTGCAGGGCCCCAAGTCAGGAGGAGCTGTGGGTCATGGGGGGCCAGCAGTGATGGCAGAGGGGTGAGGGACATCCCCAAGCCAGCACCCTGCTGGCTTTTGCCCTGCCCAGCTCCCAGGCCAGCCAGGCTGGGCTGGGGTCCCCATGTCCCCATGGCACAGCCCGGTGCCACACTCACGTTTGGTGATGCCACCTGTGCTGAGCAGGGCGGGCACTGGAAGAGAGAGGGATGATGGCTTGGACCAGCTCCATGCACTGCCCGTGGCACCCCAAACCCTACAGCACCCACCTCCCCATGGCACCCACTCCCCTGGGACACAGCCCCACTCCCCTGGGCACCCTAAACCCGTGGGGCTGTCCCAGCAGCATCCCCACACCAGCCTGTGGGCACAGGGAATGCCCTGGATGTGGAAGGGGAATCCCAGTGTGTTTCCTCCCCGGGGAGGTGAAGAGGTGCCTGCCTGGAACCCAGCCCTTCCTGTGGCTTTGTGGCTTCACCACGGCTCCTCCAGGACAAACCAGCCACTCCAGCCTGCTCCCACGGGATCAGGGACAGGTAGGATGGGGCTGCAGGACCCCGTGCTCCCGTGGGTCCCAGCCCACGCTGCTGGATCTGATCCACACCCCAGGGATCCCCAGCAGGATGGGGACAGAGCAGCCTGGGAGAGGGATCACACAGACATGCAGGGATGAGGCACAAGAGCGCTGGAGACACTTCCCAGCTCTGGCAGCACTCCGGAGACGCTCGGAGGGAACAAAGAGGCCCTTGGCCATAGCTGGGATCTCTCCAGCAGCAGCAGAGAGGGAGTGGGGCCTCAATTCCTGCTCAGGGGAGCGGAGCAGCCGCTTCTGCTCTGCTCTTCCATGCCTGCAGCTCTGGCAGCAGCAGAAAGTTCCCAAATGCTGCAGGACAGAGCCAGCCTGGGTGGTGGATGGGCCCCTGGGATGGAACTGGCTGGAGGAATGGGAGCAGAGCTGAGCATGCCAGGATAGCCAGGTTGGGATACCCCCTCCACCTCTCCTCACCTTCTCCTTGTGATCTTCCTTCAGGCTGGTCCTCCCCGAGGTTCTCAAGGGCTCCTGTGGAGAGAAGAGCACCCACGGGTGTTATCTAGCTATGCACCCCTGGGTTATCCCCCCTGTGCACCCCTGGCTGCTCTCTCTCCATGAATCCTGAGCTATTCTGCCTGAGGCACCCACGGATGAGACCCATCTCGGCCAGTGCAGACAGTGGTGGGACCACAGGAGCCCTCCCCTCCCTCATTCCCAGGCCTCCGGTCACCACCAGCTCCCTCCCTCGCCTGGCACGGTGGAAAAAGTGAGGCAGGGATTTTCCACGGGCTGGATCTCTGTGGCTGCCGGCTCAGCAGCACCAGGAACCTGGCACAGCCTCTGAGCCACTGCCCCATCCCTGTGCTGGGATGGGGACGGGGATGGGGATGGGGACGGGGACAGGGATGGGGACCAGGATGGGGACGAGGATGGGACGGGGAT
>JAWWEW010000060.1:4178105-4250058 GCA_035583185.1 Anabacerthia variegaticeps
CGGGGATGGGGACCAGGATGGGGATGGAGACCGGGATGGGACGGGGATGGGGACCAGGATGGGGATGGAGACCGGGATGGGACGGGGATGGGGACCAGGATGGGGATGGAGACCGGGAGGGGGATGCTGGAGCTCACAGCGCCCAGTGGCTCCTCCAGGCAGAAGCAGCGGGTGTACAGCCGGCCCTCTGGCTGCGGCACCATCTCGATGAGGTTGCTGCTCTGTGTCAGCTCCGCCTGCCGACGGGTCTTGGGAGCTTCTGTCTGGCACTACAGGAAGAGAAAGGGGTTGTGAGGGGCTGCCAAGGGGAGAGCCGGGAACCCCAGCCCTGCCCGAGCACCCTGTGTGACTCAGAGAGGGATGTACCCCATGGTGTGCTCTGTGGGGACAGGAGGAAAGGCATGCCCTCACCGTGCCTCACTTTCCCCTCTGGGGAAAACCCTGACCATGCACAGGGCAATTCCAGGGTCCAGCTGGGACTGGGGTAGGGGCTGGGGGGCACTCACCCCCCTGGCCGAGATCTCACAGCACCCCTCCTGCCTGGCCAGCTCGGCGTCACAGTAGACCTGGGCTTGCTGGATGTCAAACTGCAGCGGGACAGAGGGTGGCAGGTCAGGGGTGGCTCCAGCACCACAGGCGGAGGTGGTGCTGATGATGGCAGCATCACCCCACGGGCACTCACCCGGATCGGGGTGCCACGCATGGCATCCAACCCCAGGAAGGCATTTCCCTCCAGAGCCAGTGCCCGCCGGGGTGCCAGCGGCTTGGAGGAGATGGAGGAGCAGTCGAGGTGGATGGAGATGGCGTGGTCCTGCACGGCCACCACCACCTTGTGCCACCGCCCGTCGAAGAGGGACGCCACGGCTTTCCCCATGAACACAGCGCTGACGAACGCGGCCCCCGGTGCCCTGGCCTGAAACTCCAGGCTCTTCTCGGGGCCGTGCACAGACAGGGAGAGCTGGGCACAGAGGGGACAGCACGGCACTCAGGGATGGCTTCTGGCTGTCCCCTTGCTGCTGGCGCATCCCACCGCATTCCCGCGGCTGTACCTGGGGGTATCCCTGCCGGTCGGTGACCTGGAAGAGGTACCAGTGCTCCCCGGTGCTGTTTTTCTTCAGCAGCAAGGTGAAGACGAGGGTGAAGGTGGGGGGAAGCCCGTGGGGAAACACCTGCCTGTGGGGACAGGCGTCAGGGGTGGCTGGACCCTGCACCGGGCTCTGGTGCTGAAGTTTGCACCAAGGCTGGTGACAGCACCCATCCATATGGCACCCATCCATATGGCACCCAGTGGCAGCATCACCCCAAGAGCCCCCTGCCATGAATCCTGCCAGGGTCTGCCCCACCAGTGGCATCCCGGGTGCCAATGTGGTGGATTCAGCCCCAGCGGCAGCGACCCCAGCACCATCCCCATCCCTGCCCCACACCCTGCACCCCAAACACAGCCCTCCCGGGGTGGCTACAGCACCCAGGGCCATGCACTCATCCCCACAACACCCAATTTTCCCCTGGGAAGGCAGGAAATACATCCATAACCCCCAAGGCTCTGTGGGCTGGATGGTAGCCATGGCAGCTCAGTCCCCCCACGCATGGCAGGGAGCGTGGCAACCGTTCCCCAGTGGGACTGTGCCCAGCTCACCCACAGCCCACTAAACCACTGGAAATATTTGCTCCAGGTTCTGCTCTGCTCCCGGTCTCAGCTCCACACCAGCGATTTTCCAAGCCACAGCTCTGGAGCTGGACCAAGGGATGGGGAGCAGGACAGAGCCAGTGGTCCCCTCTGTTCTCCATGGGACACAAGGATATCCTCACCAGGCACTGAGGTGGATGAGCACCCATAGGTGCCCACCTGGAGCTAACAACCTGGGCACTGGGGCCATCCCCACACTCAGCACTCCCCAAGGCTGGATCTGGGATGCCTCAGGCACCCAGCCAAGAGCAACACCAGTCTGGAGCCATTCTGAAGCCATCTAAGGATTTGGCTGCCCAGGTCAGGAGCCAAGGCTGGGTTTTCTCACCCTTAGGAGAGCCCCATGCCTGGGAGAGCTACGTGCCAGCCCTGGGGCAATTTAGGGACAGGCTGGAGGAGGCAGGCACACAAACCACAGCAGCTTCCTCCAGGAACAGCTCCCAGGGATGTGGATTTGTGCCTACCTTGCCACGCTGCAGCATCCCTGCCAGCCCTGGCACTGTGGGGCAGCACAGCCACGGGCACAGCCGGGCAGGACACACCAGAGACAGAGAGGACGAGGGCCGGTCTCCATGTGCCTCCCCCAGAGATCCCCTCAAACCCAGCAGTGCCTGCTCAGAGCTGTGCAGCATTTTGAGCTTGTCTAGACCCCGTGAGCGCCTGCCAAGCGCAACCACAGAGCAGCCACAGAGCCCTGGTTGCGCAAGGTTTGGCCACCACCCAGCCGAGCCGCGACAGCCCATGATTTACCTTCTAGGAGGAAGGTGTTTGGGCAGCCCCAGGGCCCTCTGTGTCCCCCCAGGCACCGTGGAGCTGCCTGGTGTCCCCAGCATGAGACAAGGGCAAAGCCCACCCAGCTTCACTTGGGCTCCATCCTTACAACACACAGGGATGGTGCCTGGAGGAGCTTTGGTCAAGCAGAGCCACGCCATGGGTCACCCAGGGCCACTCCATGAGCCCCCCACACTCACTGCGTGGGCTGGACCAGGGGCACAGCCCCCAGCCGCAGCACTGTTGGCCCCCGAGGGCTGCGGACCTTCTTGATGGACGAGATCTTCAGCAGGTCGAACCTTTTAATCAGGTTAAAACCTGCAGGGCAGAGCGGAGGAGGTGAGACCTGGCCCTGGCATGGGGTGATGCCCTCCAGGCAGGGCACAGAGCCCATCCCCGGGGTGTCAGGGCTGCTCAGGGACCCCTCTTTGCAGGGTGAGTGGGGCTTTTCTTACCCATTACGTTTTCATACTTGTCCCCAGACAGATCCTCGTCCCAGAGCTGTGGGCACAGCTGCCCTGCAAGGCAAATCAGCATGTCACTGTCACTGCAGTGTCCCCAGGGTCACAGTAGGACAAGCAGAGTGGGAACACACAGAGCTCCACAAGCCCAAGAGGGTTTCAGAGTGTTGCCAGGAGCTTGCCTCAGCCCCCCGAGGCTGCTGGCAGAAATGGGGCAGCACAAATCCATCAGGGATCCACTCCCACAGCAGTGCTGGCTCCTGGGAGACTGGAGGAGAGAAGCTGGAGCCCTCCAGGAGCAGTTTGGAGGGGACAGTCACTGAGCTCAGAGCCAGCCCCTTCCCCTCCCACAACAAGTTCACCAGGTGAAACGATTTTTCCAGTTCCTGTGTGTTCTGCCTCAAAACAGCCCCGCAGCTGGAATCAGCATCAGGAAACTCGGACAGGTGCCATGGACACACACAGTGGGGAGGTGGCACCCAGGGCTGCTCTCTGGCCTTCCTATCCCATCCTGGGGACAGCTCAGACCTGGTGGCCCAGGGGACAGGTGTGAAGGTCCAGCCAGGGGACAGCAAGAGGCTGAGCCACAGGAAATGCCATGTCAGTCACGGTCACGGGGATGCTGCTGCTGCTGTGTGCTGTTTGCACTGACAAATGACTGCTTTAGCAGCATCAGTCCACCTCCGCTGGGTGCACCAGATGTTGGGAGGTGTGAGATAAAGGAGTAAACACGGGGGTAGTGAAAGAGGAATTTGTTTTGTCTCCATGCACACCAGCCCTGGAGCAGGGATGGCCACCAATAATTCACTCCCCTCTTCCTTGGCTGTTCGTGGGGGGATCTCTGACCTCCCCCAGCCTCACTGCCCGCTTCCACCTCTGCCCTCAGGCACCACTGCAGTGCTTTTCCCCCAGGCTGGCCACTCTCATGGGGTCAGCAGTGGTGTGGGGAGGTGCCCTTGCCCTCGGGACCCCTGACACAGCAGCAGCAGCAGCGGGGGCATGTCATGGCCGGGGACAGAGTTCCCTCCTGCTGGCGCTGAGATCATCCTCCACAGGCCAGAGGATGGAAAGCAGAGCATAAATCACGCCGGCCCAATCCCTTTGAAGCCTCTCCCAGCCCTAGTGCTGATCCTAAGGGAAAATCTCATCTGTCCAAGCCTCATATCCCTAAGAAAAGGCCAGGAGATGGGAGGCCACGCCGTGATGGGCAGCAGGAGCTGGTGTCGGCTACCGGGTCCCTTCCACGGGCAAACCCGGGCCCCCAAGACGAGCCACTGCTCCACCCCCACAAATCCTGATGCAACCACAGCGTCGCTGCCAGCAGCTCCTCCCCACCATCCGCCTCCAGCTCATCCCACACCCGGACCCAGGCACAGCGACCTCGTGGGCAGGGATACCCCAGCAGAGACCGCCGTGGGCTCAGTCATGGTGCCCCTGTCCCCTGCTCCACGTGGACAGCCCCCACCATGGAGCGCACCGTGGCCAAACCTCTTCCCAACTTACAGCTGGAGGCCAAAGCTCCCCTGGGGGCTCTGTGCCTCCCCACCACAGCCCTGAGTGGTCCTGGCTCACCTACCCCTCTCCCTCCACACGTGCTGCCGTCGCTGCCAGCTGGCTCCCAGCATCCCATGGCCGGAGCGTGGCCAAGCCCAATCTCTCCATGAGCATGGCCAAGGCTGCGGGGGCGATGGAGGGGTGTCCCTGGGCTGGCTCCCCACGGCTGGGCTCGCTCAGCTCTCCCTGGCCCCCTGCCCGCACGGGATGCTGAGCAAAGCCCCACAGCCTGGGTGGCTGGAACTCAGCAGGGAGCACATGTCTGCAGCCACCACTCCAGGGCTGGCACGTGGGGACCACGGTGTATCCAGCCACCTCTGCCCTGCCATCTCTAGGTCTGAGTTAGCCCTCCCTTCCTCTCCTCAGGGACATGCACGGAGGGGGCCGCTCCCGTGCAGATCCCAAGCCATCTCTCCCGGTGCCCCTTACCTTCTGCTGGTGGCAGCTCCTTCCCCTCACAGGCACTGACAAGCCCTGCGAGCACGAGGGCCCAGAGACCCCTCATGGTGCCCGTGGCAGCAGCTCAGGGCCAACACAGCTGCCTGCAAGAGAGAGACATCGGGCAGCAGTGGGGTGGGCATGTGGTGGGCACCAGCCCATCAGGTTGCCAACACTGGGATACTGCCAGCAAAGCCACCAGCGTGGAGTTGGTGCTGACCATCTTGGCCATGGCTCAGTCAAATTTTGGGGGTCAGTACGGCCTCCCCGGATGCACTGCTGGATCACCATGTGCTCCACACCCACCCCAAGCACACCGGGCAAGCCCCAGCATCCCAGCATCCATGGGCTGAGTCCAATCACAGCACCTGGATTTACGCCAAACATCCGGAAACGTGAAGACTGAGGTTGCCCAGAGAGGAACCGGGCACCTACTGCCTGAACCGCCCCCAGGAAGGTCTCACTCCCTCCTGGTTTATCTCCCAGTCCCGAGTAGATCCCGGGGTGTCCCAGACCCTGCAGGTCACCCCGACCTGGCCTCCCTCCTGCTTCCTGCCACGAGGCAAGGCCGGGCTGCAAGGACGGAGACAGAGTCGGGACAGACCAGACACACTCGGCTCCAGTGGCTGCTGCCAGAGCGGGACGTGCATCCCGGAGCCTTCATCCCACGCACAGCCCCCGGGCACCCTTGTGAGCGGGGACCCCTGTCAGCAGGGACCTCCATGAGCAGGGACCCACCTCTGCCCTGCCTGCACTGGGCTCTCTCCAACCCCTGCTCTTCCCTGCCTGATACCCAGCCCTCTATCCCGAACCACAAGCCCTGCACCTCCCGGCTTTCCTGGGCTGACCCTGCCCGCATCCACCGCTGCTCCCACCGCTGCTCCCACCCCTGCACCCACTGCTGTACCCCCTCCCCATACTCCCCGCCCCGCTCCCCATTTCCCCCGCCCGCTCCCCGCCTTCCCTACCCCGCACCCTCCGCACCGGCGGGTCCCCGCGGCCCCGGGGCTGTGGATTAACTCCGCTTATTAACAGGGAATCCCCCGTTCGTCCCGTCCCGTCCCGTCCCGCCCCGCCGCAGGGATGGGCTCCGCCAGGCTCTGCCCGCTCCCGGTGCGGGGCTGTTCGGGGCTCACCTGTGCGGGGCTCGGCGGGGACGGGGCTGCCCGGACGGTGCAGGACACACCGGGAGCCGCCGCGGGACACCGGGAGCCGCCGCGCCGGCCCCGCCGCCTTCCCCGCCTCCCTCCGGGGGGGCCCCGAGCCGCCCCCCCAGCGCTGCCCGCCCCCCGACCCCCCCAACCCGGGGGGGCCCGCGCCGCCGCCCGCCTTCGCATCTCCGCCCTCCTCATCCTCCTCCTCCTCCTCCGCCCCGGGTGCCTCCCCCGGCAGCGCCCTCCTTCCCTTTCCCACCCGCTTCCCCCTCCTCCGGGGGCTGGACCCCCGCCCGGAGAAAGGGAAACCCTCTGCGAGAGACGAGCGGGGCACCCCAGTCCCAGGGGTGGGAATGAAGCCCGTTCCTTGGCTGCCATCCCTGTGGAGCAGCTCTTCCTCCCCACGGGGACCGGAGGCGACCTGGGTGCTGGCACCGGTGGTGGCACCGCTGCCCGGAGTGTCTGTCCCAAAGGGAGGAGGGTGTCCCTCAGGGGATGGTTCCCAGGGATGCTCCTCCACAGGCTCCGGTCGGAGCAGCTCCGGGCAGACCCCGAGGCATCGGGGCAGCCAGACCCCTCTGTGACACAGAGCTTGGTGTCCCATCCCCTGCGCCCTGGGGTGGTTTGGGGACAGTCTGGCTCAGGACGGGGTGCCTGGGGTCAGAGCCCTGAGACGGGATCCCTGCTGCCATCCCTCCCGCTGGCACCACTGCTGCTCCCATGCCCCCGGCAGCAGAGCTGCTGACTTCCCAGAGCCTCGCCAAGCCCTGGAGGGATCCGGCACCCATCCCAGCTCCCAGCGCCTCTGCACCGCATCCAGCTCCGCGCCGCTGGGACGTGCCAGCCTGGAATGCTGCCCCGGGGCCTGGCTGCCCAGCTGTGCTCCATCATCCCCTGCCCACATGTGCCAGGCCACCCTGAGCCCCCAAAGGCAGGGAGGGGGGCAGGGAACGAGCCCACCCCATGCAAAGTTTGGGTCTGGGGGACTCCGAGTACCACTGGCATCCCCAGGTCCCGATCTCTGCATCCTGCTCCCAGTGATGCCCAGCATGGCACCGGGCCCTGGCTCAGCTGCTTTCCTCCCAAATTGTGATGAATCTATTTAGGCTGCAGCTTTACAAACGCGTGAGGGACGCATGTATCTCCATAAACGAGCTAATTAACAACTGCTGTTTAGTCAGAGACAGTAAATAAGCTGTCGTGGGCAAACCCAGCAGCTCCACTCTGCCAGTCACTCACCCGCCAGCCCCAGACGTGGTGACAGAGCACTCCACGCTCCTCCGAGATGCCTACTGAGGTAATTAAGGGTAATTAAAGCAAGTGGGAACGAAATACAACGAAACTTTTATAATTCCTGTTTTTTTGACGATTATTCACCTCGAGCTGTTCCTTGTTTGTGGCCACCCAGCAGTAATGAATCCAGTGCAGGAGCATTGGTGGGGTTTGTGCGTCTTGTGGGTGGGGGGCAAGGCCCCAAAACTGGCCCCACAGCCCACCCCAAAGCCACATCCTGTCCCACAGCAGAGCAGGGATGGAGGGGAGCCTCGTCCCTTCTCTAGCCAGATCCCTAGCACAGCCAGCAGCTCCCAGGACCCTCAATTTGGCTGTGAATGATTAAGGAGGGGGTCACACCTATCCCCTCCCGCTGCCCTTCCCCTGCCCCAGTTTCTCTCATTTGCCAGGCTGCTCCCCTGGGTTGGTTGTCCCCAATCCAGTGTCGTGAAGGCGCCTCAAAAGCCCCAAAAGCACAGGGGTGGAAGCAGCGGGGAAAACTGTTCTGTGCAGCTCCTGCTTCCCATTGCAGTTCCAGCGCACGGGATCGGCATCTCCAGAGGGAAAGAGGCTGGATCCTGCCTCCCCAGCATTCTGTGCCGGCATCCCTTGGAGCCGTGCCGAGCTGGGGGATGGAAAGCAGGATCCTGCAGCCCCTGCCCACCAACCCAGCATGGAAAAAGCAGAGGCACGCCGCGCTTCCAAGAAACTGCCGCGCTGGCTGCCAAGAAACACGAGCCGGAGCAGAGCCCGACAATTTTCGGGCTGGAGACAATTTGCCTCCGACCCCGAGCGTCACGCGGCAGCTGCGGCGGGTTTGTTACCGTGGGGCTCCCCCACTCCCCATGCCGAGCTCAGCCCCCAAAGAACCCCCCAAAAACCGGGGGATGAGGGTTGGGGTGACGCCGGCCGGACCCCGTCGGCTCACAGGCAGCTGCTGGCCTGGACAACAGAGAGGAGGGAATTCCTGCGGCGAGGATTTCGGCGGTTCAGCATTAATTTCTGCACCAATCCAGGCACAAACCCCCCAGTTCCAGTCAGGAAGGAAAGTGCCTAAGGGCATTCTTTCCAGCTTCACAGGGCCGTTTGTTTCTGCGGCGCTAAAGCTGCAGTTTTGCCTCTTTTGGAAGGATTTCTTTCCCAAAAAGTGAAGGACGAAGCACTGGAGGGCTCCTTTTCCCCCCACGGCTGCGCAGCCTCGGAGCTCCTTCTCCATCATTTCCGCCCCCCAAACTGCACATTTTTGGCACTGGGGGGACACAGCCTGGCTCAGATGGAAGCTGCAGATGGAAAATGGCTCCAGAGCTCTCTGTCCTGCTCCGACTCCCCCAGTATCCCCTGTCACAGCCCAGACTGGCAGGATTGGGGGCTGTCCCCATGTCCCCTGTGCTGGGACACACCACGAGCCTGTGTCTCTCTCCCGGGCTCCGTTCCCTCGCCGCATATGGCATCTCCATGAGTAATAAAAGCTGCTAATTGCCAACAGATGCCCCAGGAAACCCTGACGCAGCCTCTTGCGGATGTGTTTGGCTGGGAAGGAGAGGAGGGGAGCTGGAGCAGGCCCTGGATCCCCCAAAGCAGGGCGTGGGGGGATCCCAGTGCGTGGCAGCTCCCAGAAACCAGACCAAGAGGATGTGGCTGCCATTATTGGCAAAGTCAGGAAGAACAGCCCCGTGAGGGAACAGCACCCCTGCCCATGGCATCACACTCAGCCCATGCCCTCTGTAGGGCTGGGAGCCACGGTTGAGCCCCAGGGCAGCCCCTTCCCATGGCAGGACCTGTCACCCACCCACAACCTCACCCACAGCCCTGTCCCCTTGGCATGGGCAGCCAAAGCCCCCATGCTCATGCCAACCCCTTCCCTGTGCCCTGGCTCCAGCATCTGTTGCACAACTGGAGTTGGATTCTCTTCACAACTATCTAATGGAGGTGGTGGTGGAAGAATTTGGCCCCTTCCATCACCGGCTCCAGGGGTGGTCACCCTTCCACTCCTATCCCTGTGTTGAAGCCCCCAGCTCAATTCTTCCCACACCCCAAACCTGGTGCTGCTGGGATGAACTGGTTTATGCAATTAGTGCTTCAGCTTTAACTGGCCTGACTGGGGGGCTGGGGAGAGACCCCTTACTCTGAGGGCCACATCCTGCCCCAGTGTCCCAGCATGGGTGTGTTGGAGCTGGGAGCAACATCGCCTGGCCTGGCCTGGCCTGTGGGAACCCACAATCTGAACTGGGCACTGGCCACCAGCCCAAACTGGGCAGCATCCTTTGCCTGTGCCAAGCCTGTTCTCTTTGAAGGCCTCAGGAAGCTCAGGTGGCCTTTCCCAGACAGGAGCAATGGCCAAGACCAGGATCTGCTTCCCATCATCACATCAGCCACACATCCATCCCTGGCACATTATGGCACACCACGACAGAGGGGTTTCAATGCCACGGGTCAGCCCAGCTGCCTGGGCACCTGATCCACGCCGTGGATCACTCAGCCCAAATTCCTAGTCCCTGGTGTGGTGTGAGCTGCAAGGCAGGGATGTTCTCTCCTCCGGCACTGTTATCCTGACACAGCTCCTGGCCCTGGAGCGCAGCATTCCTGGCCACAAATGCTGGTCCTGCTGCCCCAGCACCCACCCGTGGAGACTCCCACTCTGCACCGCCCAGCTCCGGATGCCGGGATGCTCCGGCAGTGCCAGGCAGCCCACCTGATGCGCCTCTGAGTGGCAATTGCCTCCGAAGTTCCTAATTTGCTCACAGATTAATTACCGTGTAATTTACTGCTCCCGGCTCCGCCGATAAGATGCTCATTTGCACGGCAGTGCCTGAGTGCAGGACCAGTCCTGGTCGGTGGGATCCTGCAGGCTGGGAGGGGGCCAGGGGAGCGCAGACAGACCGGGGGTCCCCACTGGGTGACAGCCACCCCCCCCCCGGCCAGACCCCGACACGAAGGACGAGGCGGCGGCCGCGGCCCCACGGCACCACAGAGAGTGAACTTTTATTTCCAACAACGACAGCACCTGCCCCGTGGGGTGGGGACGGTGGGGAGGGCTGGGAGGGGACGGCCCCGGGGGCCCCGGGGAGGGGGGTCCCGGGGGGGCGGCCGCTCGCGTGCACACGGTGCACGGCGTGAAGAAACATCCCGGTAGAAAAGAACGAAGGTCTGATGGCCTCGACGGCCGGTCCTGCCCCGGGGGGGTGCAGGCGTGATCGTGGGTGAGCATGGGGGGTCGCGTGGGTCCCCTCCACACCCGCGTCCAGGGGGGTGGGAGGAGGAACCGCGCGAGGACGGGCAGGAGGCGGCTGTGCCGGGGGGAGCGTGGGCTCTCCTTGGGGGGACACGGCTCCGGCCAGGCAGGAACCCCCCCCCGGGGCCGCCGAGGAGGACGGAGCAAACCCAGCGTTCTCAGCGGTGGGCACGGGGCTCACACCTCCGTCTGGAAGTCGCCGTCGGCCCCGTCCAGGCCGGCGCAGGGGCTCTCCCAGTCTGCCCGGCACAGCTCCAGCCGGTCCCGCTGGGCGCTGGGCAGGGCGCCCAGTGTCATCGCCTTGAACGTGCTCCATGGCTTGGGCGGCGCGGCCGGTGCCTGCGGCCGCTGCTCCTCGGGGCTGGTCACATCCTGCGGGGCGAGGGGGAGCTGTGGGGAGCAGCCAGGGACGTGCACAGCCACCCACTCCATCCCTGGCCCTGTGCAAGAAGGGGTGGGGTGACCCCCCGGCAGGGCTCGGGCACTTACGTTGGCTGTGCTCTTGTCCCCACCGCCCGACGAGACGCTCCACCGCTTTTCTCGCTGTGGAGAAACCCAGAGAGCTCAGCTCCTGCGGCATCCCTGGACGCCCTGTCTCCTCCACCCTCCCCGGGATGCCCGAGTCCATGCAGGGGGAGGTTGTAGAAGGGCAGACCAGGGCAGGAGGGGACCCCCAGGACCTCACCTTGGAGGAGCCAGCAGACGGAGCCCGGTACCTGTCCAGCGTGTGGAACTTCTGGTTGAGCTCGTGGTAGAGCTCAGAGTGGCGCTTCCGTGTGTGCATCACCTTCTGCGGGGGGAGAGCAGAGCCTGCGGCCATCGGCACGGCCCTGCACCCCTGGGCACAGCCCACACCCCTGTTCCTCTCCTGCCACCCAGCCCTGCCTTTCCTGGGGCATCCTGGACGAGCAGCAGAGCCTGTCCCACGTTCATCACTAAGCCAACACTCATTATCGCCCGGTGTAAACCCCCTCTGAACTTTGATGCTGCCCGTGGGGCAAAGGGAACAGGGACAGGGTGGTCCAGTCCCCCCTGATGGCACCAGT
The DNA here is from genome assembly GCA_035583185.1 of Anabacerthia variegaticeps. NCBI lineage: Eukaryota > Metazoa > Chordata > Aves > Passeriformes > Furnariidae > Anabacerthia > Anabacerthia variegaticeps. Next base: position 4,189,721 of record JAWWEW010000060.1, read on the forward strand.
GACACCTGTAGCCGTGGTGGGACTTACCTCAAAGTCCAGGTCAGAGTACCGCAACCTCTTCCTCTGGCAGGGGACAGGCAGGAGCAAGGGGGAGGAGATGGAGAAGAAAAGGGAAAGGTCTTTGCAGGTCCAGGATGAGGGGGATCAAAGTGGGGGGGCTCATGCCAGCCCCAAGTCATGCCTGGCATGGGGACACAGCACTCCCGGCTGAGGGGGACACGGAGCTCATCCCCCACACAGCCCCAAGGTGAGGGTGGGATTCCAAGGACTGGGCACAGGGGTAACTCATGCAACCATTCACATGCTCTTGCACACCTCTCCCTCCCCACACACACGTGCCCACGGGCCACGCCAGCCCCCCGCTCACCTCCAGGGACCCCACTTTCATGGCAGAGCCGGGGACGGTGCGGGGCATGGTGCGGCTGCGCTCCGACAGCTCCGAGGCCAGGATCTGCCGCACGGTGGGGTGCTGCTTGAACTGGAGGCCGTAGGGAGCCTTCATTGTCCCGTAGGGCTGGTTCAAGTTCACATTGACGTGGTCCACCGCGACGAAGCCGGGGTAGGTGTCACCTTCAGCCGCCGGGCGCCCCGTCCCGCTCGGCACCCCTTCGTCGGCGCCGGGACCGAGGGTCCCCTCATCCCGCGGGAAGGGCTTGAGGCTGCTGGTGCGGCGGGGCAGCATCATGTAGTCGCTCTCCCGGGGGGGCTCGGGGGCCCGGATCCAGCCGTATTCCAGGGGCCGCAGGCTGCTCTCCGTGCACAGGTAGACGGGACCCGGTGCCTCCAGACTGAGCTGCTGTGCTGGTGTGTCGCCGAGCTCGCCCAAACCCGCCACCACGTTGGGCGTCATCTTGGGGACCTGGACCAGGATGCTGGTAGGAGGGATGTTCCCTGGCAGGCTGGAGAAGCCCAGGCCGCCCTCCGAGGTGGTGTTGAGCTTGGGGTCTTCGTCCCCGTCCAGGGAGATGCGGGACAAGGTGCCCGTGATGGTGGCAGGGTTGCAGGTGTTCACCTCCTTGAACAGCACTGTGGGAATGGAGAGGGTCAGCGCCAGCTCCAGGGGCCACAGGGGAGGGTGAGGAGGCAGGAGTGACCCCCTGGCACATGCTGCCTGTGCCTCCAGGTGTGACCCAGTGGCATCCCTGTCCCCAGGGCAGGGCACAGGGGAGACCTCACCTGTCTGGCACGCCAGGTCAACATCCTTTTCAAAATCTGTCTATAAAAATACAGAAAGAGGGGAAAGAGCGAGAGAGAGAGGAGAGAAAGAGAGGGAGAGAGAAGGGGAAATGAAGCATCTTGGCCGGCACAGGGAGCTGCGGGGTCTCAAGGAGTCCCTGCCCCAGCGGGGTGACAGCCCGGCCGCTGCCAGAGCAGCCACACTCACCAGGATCTGCACCTGCCCATTTTTGCAGGAGTCGGGCGAGTTTTCATTCTCCTCGCTCCTGCACCCCCCCATCTGACACTTCACCACGTCCTGGACCTGCGGGGACAGAGCCGGTCACGGCCCCGCGGCCAGGGCTGTCCCCCGGCACCCCTCGGGGCCGCCCCACCTCTCGGCGCAGGAACCCGTGCACGGTGATGATGACGAAGCCCTGGACGGAGTTGAAGACTGCGAAGAGGACCTGGAAGAGGATGGAGCGCCGGTCGGTCATGGCGAGCACGGCCGACATCCAGGTCAGCGCCAGCAGAGGCAGGACCACGCAGGAGCTCCACAGCGATGCCCTGGGGCAGGGAGAGAGGGGCCAGGGTGAGCCCGCTGGGCTGGGCTGCCCCGTGACAGCCCCCCAAAGCATTGCCCCCTCCGTCCCACAGCAGCCCCCCGAGCTTTGCCCCACGCCCCACAAGCATGGCCAGGCTGACTGTGTGACCCAGCTGTCCCCTCTTCCTCGGTGTCCCCAAGCCAGCACTGGCTGGGTGCTCGGGGCACTGAGGGGTGAGGGGACCCTCAAGCTGAGCCATCAGCATCACCATGGGTGTCCCTGTCCCTACACAGGCAGCGCAGCCACAGCGAGGGTGCTGGGGGGACACGGGGCACCGTCACCCTCCCACAGCCACCAGAACAGCAGAACGGGCATTTCTTTCCTTTTCAGCAGTGAATTTTGGGGCTGCCTCTGTTGCGACTAAACCCTCGGGAGCAGGGACCGCAGCCGGCCAGGGTGGCAGCAGGCACAGCCCAGCCCTCCAGCACATCCCACCCAGCACCCGTGGGGGCTCCTGTGCCAGGATGAGGCTCCTGGGGACACTGCCGAGCCCGTGCCCCGCAGCGCAGAGCCCCTCACGCCCACCCTCCCCACTCCCAGGGACCAGGACCCCCATGCCCCAGCCGCGGCGATGACGTGACCTGCAGAAGCCATGCCATGCAGACGGGATGGGACGCGCACCCCGCGCCGGAGCCGCCCCGAGCACACAGCCTCACCCCTCAACCCACGGGAGACCCCCGACCCCCTGTCCCCAGCCCATCCAGGGCGATGCCCAGAGCCCACCCCTCCGTGGGTGCCCAGGCTGTGCTCGGGGCGGGGGTCCCGGCGGGCGCGTGGCGGGCACTAACATGGCACTGCTGGCGGTGGCGGAGGTCATGGCCGCGCTGGACACCACGCCGCACTTGGTGCATTTCAGCAGCAGGCTCCCGCACGGGGGGGGCTTGGAGCTGTGCCCACCACCCCCCCGGCACCCCGCGGCCAGGACCGGGCCACACGGGGGGGGACGCAGGCGGGGGTGGCAAGGGGGAGCAAGGCAGGATGGCGGGGAAAGGGGGTGGTGGGGGGTGGACAGATGGAAGGACAGATGGATGGATGGATGGATGGATGGATGGATGGATGGATGGATGGATGGATGGATGGACACAGGCAAAAAGCGAATGGGAGAAGGAAAAGAGAGAGAGAGAAAGAGAGAGGGGAGAGAGAGAGAGCGCCGGGTTAGTCGAGGGCAGCAGCAGTTGTTAATGATGAGGGGGGTGGCCAAGCGGCAGGGGATGGGGCGGGCAGGGAGGGGGGTCTGCAGAGTGCGGACCCCCTTCCCCAGAGGAAAGAGTGGGGGTGGCTGCCCCCCAACTGCCCCTCCAGACGCCCCCAACAAGGGGATGCCTTTACCCCGGGCTTGGCCCCCACCGCCCACTGATGTGATGAAGTCTGCCCCATCCTCAGCCTGCCGCAGGAGGACCCCCATGCCATGCCCCCGGCGCGGCAGGGCAGGGTGCAGGGTGAGGGGGCTCAGGCCCCAGGGACACCCCCGCGGGGCGCAGGGCACTTACCCAGCTCGCTGCTTTTTGGACTTATCTGAAATGCCATCGCGGGACATGAGCTTGTTGAACACGATGATGCCAACCAGCATGTTCACCTTGGGCGAGAGCGGCGCGGGGTCAGGGCTGGCACGGAGCCCTCTGTGAGGGGCAGGGGCTGCCACACGCCCACCCAGGTGGGTTTTGGGGGGAGGTCCGAGGCTCGGGGGCAGCTCACCAGCACGATGACGGCGGCGGGTCCCACGAAGGCGTAGAGCAAACCGCCTTCCAGTGAGAGCCAGCAGCTGCAGGGGACCGTGGCGTGTCAGGGGACACCCCTGTCCCCATCCCCTGCTCCCAGCACTGAGCCAGCCCAGAGTGTGTGCCCAGCCCAGTGTCCCCCTGTCCCCACGTACTAGGTGGCTGTCCCGTAGCCTTTGGTCCGCGTGAAGCCGACGGAGACCGCGACCACGAGGGCTGGCAACCCTGGAAAGGGGACACGAGGCTGGAGCTGCAGGGAGGGGGCATTGCTGTCTCCCCAGCATCACCCCTGTGCCAGCCCCCAGCCATGGGGACAGCAGTGGGGCCATTCCAGCACTTCCCGTGGTCTGAGGGTGCCTCTCAAGACACCTGGGTCTGCTTTCCTCCACTGTGCCTCAGCGTCCCCCTCTGATCACTCTGGGGGTGCCAGGGAGGGGGCACATGGTGCCTCCCACCACCCCATCCCAGGCTCTTACCCCATCCCAAGCACAGGAAGCGCTTCCTGACCAGGCGTGTCCGGATCCGGCCGATCACCGCCAGGTAGGACTGCCAGGCCTCCGTCAGCACCCAGCAGAAGGACGAGAGGAAGAAGAAGTGGAGGAAGGCGGCCGTCATGGTGCACACACCCTGCAGGGACATGGAGACATCAGGGGGACAACAGGGGGACACAGCCACGTGCCCAGCACCGCGATGGTTAAACTCCCATGCCCGCCGAGGTTTGTGACAAAGCCACCAGGACAGAGGATTTAATCCCGTGATCGAGTTAATCCAAATCCAATCTGCTGCTGGGAGCCAGCAGGGATGAGGCGACCAGCCTCGGACCCCAGCACAGCCCCCACGCCCACTTGGGGACCCCCATGAGGGTGGCAGGGTGGTGGCACCCACCTTGCTGAGCATCTGGGACTGGCCCACGAGGATGAGGATGTTGGAAGCCAGGATGGAGACACAGAAGTTGAGCAGGATGATGGAACGCTCTGACTTGATGAACCTGCGGCAGGAGCAGCGTGGGGTGGGGGTGCCAGCCTGTCCCCTGTCCCTGTCCCTGTCCCTTGTCCTCCCATGCTGTTGGTGGGTGGGCACTATCCTGGGGCAGGGACCATGCCAGGCAACCCAGGCACCTTCTCCCACCTGGGTTATTCCCTTCCCATCACGTTGCATTCAATCCCATCGATGCTGAGCCTTTGCTGGTGCTCTGCCCTCCCTGTGCTGCCCCCTCCCCAAATGGCCTCGAGCCCCAGGTGCCCCCCAGGTCCCCAGGTGCCCCCGGATCACCTCCAGAAGGCAGCGTAGATCACCAGCAGGGTCAGCAAGGCCATGCAGGACACGGCGCAGCCGATCATCAGTGGCACCGACGGGGTGCCCGAGGGGTCCATAGCCTGGTGGGGAACAGGGGAGTGGCTGAGCTCAGACCCTCTCCCCCAGGCTGCTCCCTGCCCCACACTGGGCCCTCCACCCCCCAACTGGGGACCCCCGGGTGCCAGAGGGGGTCGGTGACAGCAGTGGCACAGCCAAGGCGCCTTCCTGGGGACCCGTGCCCATCTCCATGCCGACGGGGCACACGGGCAGAATAGCAATGGGATGGGGGGATGCCAGGGGCCAGGGCTGCCCCCTCCTCTCCTGGCTCACAGCAATGCCCCATATTGAGCTCTATCAACCACAGCAGCCCCCTGCCCATACAAACCCACCCTCAGGATGCTGAGAGGTGCTGGGGGGTGGACGACCCTTCCCCTCGCTGGTGGGAGACACCCCCAACCCTCCAGCACCCACCCCATCCCAGCAGGGAGCAGGCAATGCTCCCTGCCCATCCCCACCCTCCTTCAGGACCCCCATCTCAGCCAAAGCCCCCCAGCCCAGGGATCACCCCCCATCCACATCCCGTGTCCCCAGCAGGCTCATCCCTCTCCCCATCCTGTCCCCTACCAGGTCTCTGGGCAGCTGGGCGAGGACAGCAAAGGTGGCGAGCTGGCGGCACTGGCATTTGGTGTGTGCCGGGAGGGTCTCCAGGGTTTGGCAGCTCTCCGTGTCCCAGTTTCCCAAGCCAGCATCCCTGATTAATGGGAGAGAGCGAGGAAGAGCAATTTGAAATAATCAAACACACGCAGCCCTTCGTGCCTCTCCTGAGTTAACCCATTGCTGGCCCCTTCCTGGGGGAAGGCAGATGGGGGGGCACTGCCAGAGGAGCCCCCGAGCCCATGGAAGGGGGGTGAAGCCATCCCTGCCCCGCTGCCCCCGCCTGCCCTTGGCTGATCCTCCTGGGGGTGGTGCAACACAAAGGCTTCGGTTTTAATCATTCCACGCAGGTTTTGGGGGGGGGCAAACCACGGAGCGGGGGCCTGGGAGGAAGGGCGGTGGGGATGGAGGGGGCAGCAGGCAGGAACAGTCCCAGGAGCCCCCTGGCACCCAAGTCCCCTCCCAGGTGGGTCCCCTCCCTCCATGGGGTCCTCTCCACAATGGGGACCCCTTTGGTTATAGAGATTCTTCATTCTCAGGGGACCCCTCCCACCTTGGGGACCCTCCTGCCTTGGGGACCCTCTGGCCATGAGGACCCCTCCTGTCACAGTGATCCTTCCTGCCATTGGGACCCCTCTTGTCACAGGTATCCCTTCCACCACGAGGACCCCCGGGGAGGGATCAGGGAAGGGGTGCCCTGTGGTGACACTGCCTATGCACAGGGAGAGCAGCCACAGCTCCCAGCAAGGCAGGAAAACCAGGAACTGGGTCTGTGGGACAGCTGGGGACCACCCCTGGGGCCAGGCTGAGACCTGCCACACTCATCACAAGCAACACCTCCCCATCAGCACGGCGGCACTGGAACCAGTGATCCCAAAATGCAGAGCACCCGCGGGTACCTGGGCAGGGGGGCTGGCACTGCTGTCCCCCAACCCAGCAGTGCTGCCCCCTCCCCCTTCATGCCCTACTTTCCCTCGCTCCTGCCAGCACTAACAAATCACATCTGGCAGGCTGGCACGGGCATTCCTGCAGCTCCTGGGCCACATCGATCCCGTGGGAGCTCAATTCACCCGTGTCAGTGGGGCTTGGATGCAGGAAGGGACTGCTCCTGCTTCCCATCCCTATTCCCCATCCCTGCTCCCCATCACTCCCACCAGGTCTCCAGCACCTCCAGCCCATCCCCATCACCCAGCCAGGGTGTCCCTGTCCCCCTGTCCCTCACTCACGTCCTCGAGTAGTCCCAGGTGACACACTGAGGGTGGGACGTTCCCTGTGGACAGAGGGACAGGTTAGTGCTTCACCCCCAGCCCTGCTCCCAGCCCACGAGGGGATGTGGCCCACGGGGACCTGCCCAGGGACCTGCCCAGGTGCCCCAGCACAGACACATCCCCACCATGGGCATGGAAACCAGTGTTATGGCCATTAGCTGGGAGCTGGTGGCCCCTGCCCAGCTCTCAGTGCATGGTGGGACCCACATGGGACCGAGAGGTGACACGGTGATGGGACAGGAGGGTGACACTCACGTTGATGTTGTGGGAGGGGAACGTGTTGGTGACGCAGGAGGGCTGATGATGAGGAAGGGTAACAGTCACAGCATTGATGATGTGGGAGGAGGACACTCACGATGATGATGTGGGACAGGGACACTCATATGCATGACGTGAAGGGGGCCATTTGCACTGATGATGAGGGACAGGAACACTCAGGTTGGTGACATGGGAGGGGGGCACTCACATTGATGATGTGGGACAGCTCCACCAGGACGAGGGGCTCCGTGGGCCTGGTCGGCGGGCGCACTGTCACCGTCAGCACCTTGGAGGTGACGGCCAGGGGGGCCCTGCAGGGGGGGACACGGGCTGTGACAGTTTGGGGGACAGTGGGGGACACAGCGGGCAGCCCCACTCACCTGGGCGGGGGCAGGATGAGCCCCAGCGTGCGGTACAGCACCGCCCCGATGACGAAGTGGGACGACTCATCCGCTTCTGCAGAGAGAGACACACACGTGTGCTCAGCACCACACACGTGTGCTCAGCACCACACACGTGGGAAGGAACATGGATCCCCTCAACAAACATAGGGAACACACAGACAAGCCACCCGCCTGCTCACATACATGTGCACGCTCCCAGATGTGCTCATCCTCCCAGATGTGCTCTCACACGTACACACACCCAGACACACCAGCACACACATGTTCACCTGCACACGCATGCACATGCCTGGGTATGCAGCCCACACACCTGCATGAATGTGTGCTGTGCCACATGTGCATGATCCATGAGCACCTACACATGTGCATAACCCCAGATGTGCACTCACATGTTCATGCTCACACATGTACATTCATGCACTGCCCCAGATGTGCACTCCTGTGTTCATGTTCACACATGTGAATTCATGCACACTCCCAGATGTGCACTCACGTGTTCACGCTCACACATGTACATTCATGCACACTCCCAGATGTGCACTCACATGTTCATGCTCACACATGTGCATTCATGCACACTCCCAGATGTGCACTCCCATGAGCAGGCTCACATGTGTACACACATGCACTCACAAATGTGCACTCACATGTACATGCTCACACCTGGGCCCACTCCCACCCAGCCCCAGGCTCTCCCCCCTGCACACACATGCACACACGTGTGCCTGCTCACCAGCAGAGGCGAGGCTCAGCACCTCCCTGGGGATGAAGAGCTTGTCCTCAGAGCTGCGGGCCCAATCCTTCATGCCCCGCCGGCCCTTCATGGGGAAGTTGATGTCGCTGGACACGGCGGAGACAGGCTCCCGCTGGATGCTGGTCACTGGCAGGGCACAGTGGGGTCACCACCAGCTCCCTGTGCCCCCCGAGACCCCGCACCCACCCCGCTGCTCACCCAGGTTGTCAGTGACAATGAGGGAGCTCTGGAAAGCCTTCAGTGCGTCCCCGACCAGGTGGATGAAGTCCTCCACCACCTTCATCAGGTGCACGGAGCCAGGAGAGACCTGCGGGAGATGGAACAGCTCCAGAGCCACTGAGATGCATCCCGTGGTGGGGACATCCCCGCAGTGGGGACATCCTCGTGGTGGGGACATCCCGGCTGCGCCCACCCTCTGCCCATCCCCTGGTGCCACTCACCTGCTGGGCATCCTCCCACTTGTCCCGGTTCTCCGCGTCCACCATGTAGCTCACCACCTGGAAGAAGCGCTGCGGGGATGGGGCTCAGCGGGGCTGGGGTGCGGGGACCGACCGCCGCCACCTCCCCGGGGCGTCCCTCGCTGTCCCCCCGCCCGCTACCTGCACGTCCTCGGAGGACGGGGTGTAGGTGGCCCTCTTGAAGGTGTCGGTGACATTGCGCAGGATCTCCACGGAGAAGAGCAGGTCCCCACTGTAGTAGGTCTTGCGGGCCATGAGCTCCAGCAAGCTCCGCACCACCTGCGACATCCCCTCCCCTGCCAGCACCCGCTGCCCCTTCGCCAGGTGCTCCCGCAGCTTGTGCAGGGGGGGACACCAGTGTCACTCAGCTGCCAGCATCCCCCAGCAGTGCTCTGTGTCCCCCGGTCCCACCCAAAGCCCACCTAGTGCTAATTGCACTGATTGGGACAGCAGTGGGACACGGGGGTCTGGGGGGTTCCATGGGGGTCTGGGGCCATTATGGGCATCTAGGGGGTGTCCTTCCCATCCCAAAAGACATTTCCCAAGGACACAGGAGCACCATGTGGGTGATGGACCCCCTTCAGCTCTAGGATTGGAGGCCTATTCCAAGCCCACTGTGGTATGGGAGTGTTCACAGGGGTGTGAGGGCATCCACAGGGCTCTGGGGGCATCCTTCCCATCCAAAGAGCCACTTTCTAAGGACACAGGAACACAACTCAGACCAGAGTCCCACCCCCAGCTCCAGGATAGGGTTCCTATCCCCAGCCCATGGTGGTTTGGGGGATTCCATGGGGCCCTGAGGGTCCCTTTCCCAGCTCCCACACGGGGAGCCCTGCCTCAGTTTCCCCAGCTGGTCAAGCGAGGCAGTCGCTGGGATCCCAGGGATGGGGCAGACCCCCAGGAACAGGGAGGGGAGGGCAGGGGGGCCGCGCCAGAGCGGGCACCTACTGAGAGATGCAAGTATCGGTACTCGTGGGAGATGCAGCGGGCGAAGCTGGGCACACCCCAGTAGGCAACCCCGTGGGGGCTCAGCAGGCACCGGCGGCTGGCAGACCCTGCGCCAGAGATTTGGGGTTGGGGCTGGCACGGGAACCACCTTCCTGGCCCCCAAGTGCCACCCACCATCCCCTGTCCTGCTCCAGGAGGGTTTGGGGGTGCTTGATTCTAATGCCAGCTACCACCTCTGGGGTTTGGGAATGCTCAACCCTGATGGCACCTGATGCCACCCACCACCCCCCAGCCTCCACCAGGGTGGGGGTGTCTGGGGTCACACAGCCCTCACCTGTGGCATTGGGGGGACATTTGTTGTAGATGATCTCCCCGGCAGCCGTTTTCTTCCAGGTCATCAGCATACCATACTCGTCCTTGCACATCTCGTGGTAGGCTGGGCGTTGAAGAGAGGGGGTCAGGAGCAGCCCAGGCATGGGGTTAGGGGCACTGGGGCGTGGGGCACCCCATACCTGGGCACTTCTTCTCGTTGCAGGTCTTCACCTCCTCGCCGGTGCCCTCGCAGGGGTAGCCCTGCACGCCGGTGCCCTCGCACATGCGGAAGCGGCGCTGCCAGCCGGTGTCACAGGTCTTGGAGCAGAGGCTCCAGTGGTTCCAGGGACCCCACTTGCTGTCTGCTGTGGGGAAGGGGACACTGTGGGACACCCGGCTCTGTACGGCAAGTGGCACCCGCGGGGACGGGGACAGGGCAGGGATGGTGGGCACAACCTGCACTGCCCCACGCGCCATGGATCGAAAACCCACTGGGTTTGAAATCCATGGATCAGTGATTTAAGCCTCTTTCAGACAAGACTGGCATCCTGGTGCAGATGCCCACCGTTCCCTGACAGCATCCACAGGCACCCATGGCGCAGCTACCACCTCCCTTCGCGCCTGCCACCGATGCCACCACCCCTCCCACAAGACAAGGAGGGGCTCCAAGGACAGGATGAGGACGCTGCGGTCCATCCTTTGGTCTGACTGCCCCCTCTGCCTGGTGCCCCCCACCCCCAGAGCCGTGCCCAGCCCTAGCAGGTGCCCCATGTGCACACACGAGAGCTCACACGTGCTTGTACGCCCAAAGCACGGCGGGACCCGCGGCCACCCGGCACCGACGGGTCCCCCAGCGCGACCAGGGGTGAGCACACAGTGAACCTCCCCGGCTGCCACATGCCCGGTGGGAGCAACCCGCACCAGAGGGGAGGCTGCTGACCCCTTTGGCATGTCCCTTTTGTCTCCTTCTCCCCCGCAGCGGAGGGGGCTCGGCGGCACCCTGGTGCCACCAGCGGTGCCACCGCAGGGCTGGACGGCTGGGCCATGTGCCGGGTGCCGCGCCGTGCCGTGCCACGCGTGGCCGCCCCCCCGCTCCCCCCCAGCGCGCGGGGCCTTACTGGGACAGGTGGGGTTGGAGCACTCCCGGGCGTCGGCGTGGGCCCCCCGGCACTCAGCCCACCCGTGGGCCGAGACGCTGCACTTGCGCGTGCGGTGCTGCGTGCCGTTGGCGCAGGTGACGGAGCAGCGGCTCCAGGCGCCCCACTCCAGCCACTGCCCTTCCACTGCGGGGACAAGGAGGGCGGCGTCAGGTCCCCCCGGCCAGTGGCCACTCGGCCCCGGCTCGCCGGGATGCGCGCCGGGCTCTCCGTGCAACGGGTCCAACCTACGGATGTGGCGGCTCGTCCCAAGCCGACCCCAAAAGCGCTCAATCCTGCCCCAGAGAGGGGTGGTGTCACTGGGGCTGAACCCCCACAACAACTTCACCAGGCTCACACTGGGGACCACGGCACTGCTCCCACCAAAGCCACCATGCCTGGCATCCGTCCTGCCAAAGCCGGCATCACTCCTGCCAAGCCCAGCATCCCTGGCATTGCTCTCCACCAAACCCAGCATCCCTGACGTTGTTCCCTGCCAAGCCAGTGAACACCAACAGCATCTCCACGGGGCTGCCATGCCTAAAGCCACGTGCCAGGTGTGGCATGTCCCTGCCGGAGCTGTTGCAGAGGAGATGCCCCTTGTGCACCCCCTCAGCTCGCACGCTCCCTCCTGCTCTGAACTACCTGCTGGTCCCCCCATGTCACACGTGGGGTCCCCAAGGAGACACTGGCCCTGACGTGGAATCCCTGACCAGCACCACAGAAACCCCATGGTCACCAACACGGCTGTTTGTGGCACACGGGAGGAAGGGATGGTTGGTGCAGCCACGCACACTCGGGCAGAACCTGCAGCCGACCCCCTTTGCCACCTCCCAGTGCCCCAAAACGTCCCTGTGCCACCATGGTGCCACCTCAGTGCCAGCTGTAGCATATAGGAAGGGAAGGAGCCAGCTCCTCCACGACTCCCAGGCTGGACCCCTGCCCATGCCAGGGGCTTGAGACCCTGGCACGGCTGATGGAGCCGTCTCTCCACCCAGATTTCCAGCAGGGACAGGAGGGTGCACCCCATGTCACAGCATCCCTGTGCCCACGGGCTGTCCCAGGTCCCCATGGCGGTGCCACCCATCCCTCACAGCGCCGCAGCACCGTGCCGGGAGCACAGTCCTGCCATTCCCGGTGGGAATAAGGAGCGTGGGGAGAGGGAGGTACTGACCCGGGCAGATCGCGATATTGCAGGGCTTGACCTGCAGCTCGGGGCCCTCGCAGGCGTTCCCTCCGCGCCGCGAGGCCACGCACCGCCGCGTCCTGGTCCTGGCCCCTCGCCCGCAGGTCACCGAGCACAGGCTCCACGGGGACCACTCCTCCCACGCGCCAGGAACTGCAACACAGCACCACAGCACAGCGCCCTCGCTCTCTACCCTCCTCCTCCTCCTCCTCCTCCTCCTCCTCCAGGGGTCCTGGCCATGGCAGACCCCTCGTGCCCTGCCCGAGGCTCTATGGTAGAGCTGGGCATGGTGTCCAGCACCGCCTGCCCCGTCAGCATCCCAAGCCCCTGAGCCAGCAGCGGTGCCGCTGCCACTCCCTGCCCTGCTCCAGCCTCCCTTTTGGGGTCCTGGCACTGGCGGCACACACCCCCTACCCCGACCCACGCACAGCCTGGCTCACCCCAAGCCACGCCAACACACCGAGCACGATGTGCCCCTCACACCTACGGGAGCTGAGCGCACCCAGGAAAGGAGCAGGGACCAGTGCGGCACACGAGCATCCTGAAGGATGCTCTTCCATGACTTCTGATGTCCTTGGAGTGCCAGGACAGTGCTGCACTCCCTGGTATGGAGGGGAACTGAGTACTTGAGTGTGTTAGGGATGCAAATCCCTTGAAACACCCCAGCTTTGGTCAGGGCAGTCCAGCTGCCCCTGCAGTGCCCTGAGAACCCTCTGATTCCTGACATCCCACGCAAGACGCACAGACACCACCAGACACCAACGTGAGACCCTCAGCATCCTGCCTGTGACCCGCCTTGATGCACTGAGCAGCTCAGCCCTCTCCTGCCCCACACAAGTGGGGACCCTCCAGCAGACCTCAAGACCCCCGGCGCAGGCTCCAGCCTTTCCTTTCTCCCCAGCACAAAGCCTTGGGGACATCCAGGGGAAGCCCTGAGTTAGCCAGGAGGGAGGACAGAGAGAGGCCACCAGCCAGCCTGCACCCAAGGCAAACCCCTGGCAGCAGCACCGGTGACAGGGCACAGGGTGCAGGACACCCATTCCAGTTGCCTCCACACACACTTTCCCACGAGCAACCAGGAAGGCCAGAGGATGGAGGGATGCCAACAGAGCTCACCCCAGCACAGGGTGGGCATCACCTGCTTCCACAACCACACCAAGCCACCCCTCTCACCCACCCCAGCACCTCCAGGAGCCCCAGAGATGCCCCAAAAACACGTCCCCTCTGTCCCTACCCACCCCGCTGCTGCTGACGCAGAGCCCAGCCAGTGCCGGGCACCCGGAGGTGGCAGCAAAGCCCCCCAGCGCCCCTGTGCCCCCCGTACCTGGGCAGGTGGCCGTGTTGTTGCAGGTGCGTGTCTCCCGGAGCAGCCCGCTGCACAACGTCCCGTACGGAGAGGACACGCAGGAGCGCGTCCGCACCTGGGAGCCCTGCCCGCACGTCAGGGAGCACACGCTCCACTGGGACCACTCCTCTGCCGCCGGGTCCCCTGTGGGAGGAAGGGAGCCTGAGAGCCTGGGAGGGACAGGGAAGGTGCCACAGGGGATGGGAAAGGGGTTGGGCAGCGCTGGTGAGAGCAGGGATAAGGACAAGGTGACAGGGGTGGCACTGAGGATGGCAGTGGGGTGAAGGAAACCACGCTGTCCCCTGGGCCCAGTTGCATCTGGAGAAGGGATTGGGGCATGGGATTCCACGTGGCATGAGGGAGAGCATCCACCCCTTTAGTGCAGGCAGCGTGGGCAGCACAGGCAGGGTGGGCAGGGCAGGCGGCGTGGGCAGTGGGCAGTACAGGCAGCAAGGACAGGGCAGGCAACGTGGGCAGCACAGGCAGAACAGGCAGTGTGGGCAGTGTGGGCAGGGCAGGCAGCAGAGCCAGAACAGGCAGGGCAGGCAGCGTGGGCAGCACGGGCAGCCCGCCACGGCTCCCTCTCCCCACCCCATCACACACTGACATTTACAACAACCAGCTCTTATTAAGGTTGATGATGTCTCTGAGGCTCTTGGACAGGCCAACAGCAGAGCCCATCCGTTTAAATTAAACAGGGATATATGGAGGAGGGCTCCAAAGGGGACGATTTGTCCTGCAGACAGGCAGGACGCAGGCTCCGCGTCGCCCACAGCGGTGACAACGTGCTGTGGCTGCTCCGTGTCACAGGGGAACCCCAAGATCAGGCTGGATCACCACTGGGGTCACCCAGCACTCTGCCCAGGAGGTCCCAGGGGGGCAGGACCCCTGTGAGTACACAGGAGGAGATCTGCATGCCAGGCACACAGAGCAGAGCCGGGGCCCATCCATCTCCCACTCACCTCCAGGCCCTCTGATCATAAATCAGGGGGGCCAGGGAGGGGGGAGCAGCGCACTCAAATTACCCAGATGGATTTGCCAAATAAATACATTTGAACGAAACAATTAATGGATTTTTTGTTTGCTTTACAACCCTCGGAGGAAGGTGCAAAGGCAAAAATATATAAATGGAGCAAATTAAGTCAGTCCGTGGGCAGGAAGTTAAAGGGAGTCGCTCCATCTCCATCACCCCTGCCCAGGTATCTGAGCCCAGTGTCACCAGTGTCCCCTGCCCGCCCCCACGCTGGGGCAGTGCTGGTACCTGTCTGGGCCATGTAGACACCTGGTTCATCTGCTGACCGTGGCCACTGGGTCTTCACCTTCTGGTTCTCCTCGACTGCATTGCCTGGAAGAGGGAAGCGCTCCAGTGAGAGCGGGCAGGGGACACGGATGGGGACAGGGATGAGGACAGGCCACCACGGGTCAAGGGACACTGCAGAGGGACACAGGGATGCCTGGCCCCACGTTGAGCACTGCATGGCATCCCTGAGGGCAAGAGATGGTTGAGCGTGACTAAGCACGCTCACAGACCCCAGACATGTGTCACGGCTCCCCTAAAAGTGTCACCCCCAGTCACAGGAGCTGCAGCTGGAGCACAGCCCCGAGTGCCACATCCCTGGTGCAGCCAGGGTACCCTAAATGCCCCCACCGTGCCAGGCAGAGGTGCTCTCCCATCCCCACTTATCAGCTTGCTGCAGTGAGGTGGCACAAATTTATGGCTCGGCTCACCAAAAATAACAAGTGATCCATCAAGAGCACTTGGCGTGAAATTAACTGGCATGTGGAGGGCTCGGCGGGGGATGCGGCTGCAGGCACAGGGGGACACCTTCCCTGGCCTCCCCCACACCCCCCAGGCCACCTCCCATCCTCCAGCAGGGTCCCTTGTCCCCAAACCTGGGCACAGGATGCTGGTGAGTCCCCACAGATTCACCCCAGGCATGGCACAGCCACTGCTGATGGCGGATGTGCTGCAGGACACAGCGGGGCATCCCCTGGGCACCACTGATGCCACCCCAGGGACAGGACCCCCAAAAACACCATGGGCACCCCGCTGCTGTGACAGGCAGGAGAGCAGCCACAGATGGAACAAGCACCTCACTGAGCTGCCTGGCACTGCCAGCCAAGCATGGCAATGTCCCCAGAGCATAGAGAGGTGACATGGGGACACCCAGCACTGGCAGGGACAAGGTGGCTCCCACTGGAACAGAGAACAGGGACACCCCAGCCCCAGCAGGGAGCACAGGCTACTCTGACACTTCTCCTGCTGTAAAACAGACCCAAATTTACCAACTTTTGCCTTGGAAACCTCTCACTGGCACGCCAGCGCAGGCAGGGACACTCAGATCCTCTCCGTGGGCATCCCACTCCGTGGCATGGGTTCCCACTCCACGGGAGACAGAAGGGGAGTTGGAGAGGCTGAGGGGTCGCCCGGGAGGGTCTGTCTGGCCACGGGGCTGAGCTCCCCACGGGGCCGCCCACCCCGGGAGCGACACGGCAGAATTACACACGGCATGGCGAGCGCCCCGGGAAACCCATAAATCCCGAGGATATACGAGGGCGTTCTCCCTGGCTGTGTTCGACAGACACCAAATTCAATTTCCTTCGGAGAGCGCTAAATCCCCGGCTGTCACCGCCAGGAGGCTGCGGCCAACCCTGGCACCGCACCCCATCCTGCCCCAGGGTCCCCAGCACCCCGCACCACGGCACAGCCTAGCCGGGGGCAAGGGCAGGGCTGTTCTTTTGAGAACTTCAGGATGAATCCCAAGGCCACCCGTGTCCTTGTCCCGGCATCACCTCCCTGGGGGCTGGTCTCTGTAGGGTGATGGGTTTGGGGCAAGGGCAACCCAAAAACTGGAACCGCTTGGCCTTGATGTGGCAGGTTCTAGGGGGTGGGTACTCCCTTCCAAAGACCCTCAAAGAGGAGGGTCACCCTTTGGGGGTCTCTAGTGGGGGGTACACCCGCCCAGAGCCTGCAGCACCAGGGTTGAGTGGCTGAGGGTTGAGTTCCATCCCCATTCCCACACCCATCCACTCTTCCCACCCACGTGCCTCCAACCCCACCCCAGCTCCCCCACGCCCGTGGGAGAGCCCCACCGCGGCGGGGATGACGTGTGGGGCCGGGGACCCCGGGGTCAGCGCCGTGGGGAGGGTCTGGGCTGGGCGCCAGCGCCCACGTCGCTGCGGCGGAGCAGAACCGGTGAGATCAGCGCTGGGCGCCCGCCAAGCCTCGGCTCACAGGCACCATTCAGCCCCCCGGCCCTGCCTGCCACCGTCCCCCTGAAAGGGGACCATTCTCCACCCCGCAGGGGGCTGGGGGGAGGCCAGGTGGGGGCCCGGGACCCCCCCCTCGCTGCATGAAGGGCGCTCTGTGCTCCGGCCCCACGGCTGAGCGCGGTGATGCCGGCGGGCACCCGGGGGGGACGGTGACAGTGGCGTGGCACCAGGGGCAGCCGAGGCGGCTCATCACCCCTGCGGCTCCGGCACCGCAATAACATTGAACCTCCGGGCGCTCCAGCCTTTAATTGAATGTCAAATGTAATTTGGAGAAGGAGTGGGAGTTCGCGCCGCTGCTGTTGCAGCTGGAGAGGCGGCATGTGGTGCCCTGCCAGGTCTGCAGGGAGCCCCCCTCTCCAGCACTCTGAGCCACGCTCGGCATGACTAACCCCACCAAAGCACCCCTGGGGATGTGCCAAACCCCATGGAGAAGCACCCAGCTTCTCCATCCCATCCTGCATCCCGCTGCAGCCCCTTGCCACGGAGGGTGTCAGCCCTCGGGCAGAGGGACAGCCAGGCTGACTTTGGGGTTGGCACCTGAACCCGGCACTGAGTTCTTAATCACCCATGCGGAGTTGAGTTTAAAAGGATGGAGTTGAGTTTAGAGGGGAAAAAAAGGAAAAAACCTATAAAATGAAATCAGCTCAAGCAGCTCCCCTCGGGATGAGGCGATTTAGAGCCCTGCAGCTGTAACGGACCAGGGATTTAGTCGGGGGATCTGGCCATAATGACATTTAGCTCCTGAAATAAATGCTAAAGCCCAATGAAATTATACGTACACCCACAGCCCAGCCCCGCCACCTAATCTGCCAGATAAAGACCCCACGCAGCTAAGTTGGGGATTGCTCCTGCCCGCGCATCACCCGCAGCTGCTGCGGGGAACATCTGGCCAGATGTGTCCCAAAATCCCCGTATCACCTCTCAGGACTTGGCACCACGGGCACAGGGAGCACCCAGATGAGGCGGCCCCTTGCTATGGGCAGCCCTATCCCCGTGCCCAGCACGTGGGTGAGCGCAGCTGCTTTATCCTCACTCGAGGTTCCTACAATCCCGTAACGAGCAAATGGCCTCATTCCGCCTGGTTAATAGCCCGGCTGCCGTGCCGTGACATCCTGCCTGGAATAACAAGCGCCCGGGCTGCAGCAGTCAAGGGTAATTTGCCACGGGAAAGGGTCATTTTACCTGCAAATTGTTTTCCCCGTCTCCACCAAAGCAGAGCGAGTCGGCTCCTGCTCCAGAATCATGGCCCCGTGCTGGGAAGGTGGCAAGCGAGGCCGTGGAGCCACATGGGCTGTGCCAGGGCAGCTGTGGCATCAGCTGGGGCCACTGTGGTGGCAAGTGGCACTAACAGGGTTGGCTGGACCACGGCAAGGGCACAACAAGCTGAAGCTCCTCCGCCGAGCCTGGGCATTGCCCTGGAGAGGTGCACATGGAGCTGGGCACAGGATTTGCAATTTGTGTGGATTCCCTGCTCCATGTGCAGTGTTCCACTGGCATCCTCCTGCCTCAAGGAGCGTGCATGGGCAGGATTCATCCATTGCACAGCTTGCCTGTTCCATGCACCAGCTTCCCTTCTCCATGCACAGCACCCAGTTGTCACCCTCCAGCTCCGTGTAGCATTCGTGGGCAGCATTCATCTATTGCATGTCTTCCCTGCTCCGTGCCCAGCACCCAGTTGGCACCATCCTGCCCCAGGAGTGTGCTCAGGCAGCATCCATCCATTGCATGGATTCCCTGCTCCGTGTGCAGTGCCCAGTTGGCACCCTCCAGCCCCGGGGAGCGTGTATGAGTATGACTGATCCATTACATGAAATCCCTGCTCCATTACACGAATTCCCTGCTCCATGCCCAGTGCCCAACTCACACCCCCCCTGCCCCATGGAGCGTGCACGGGCAGGACTCCCTCATTCCACGAGCAGCACCCCTGGGAAGCCTGCACAGAGCAGGATCTCCCTCCCGGGGGGCTCCTCCACGCCCCCCACTCACCGTGCGGCACCTCGGGCAGGTCGATGTCGTTGGCATTCGCAGAATGCAGGTCGGTGGGGCAGCACTCGGGCTCGGTGGGCGGCGGGGTGGGCGCTCGGGACGCGTGCCGGGTGCTGTTGCGCCGCGGTGCCGGCGGAGTCTCCGCCTGGCAGCTACAGCCGGCGTGGGTGAAGCCACAGCGGCGGGCACCGGGCGCCTGCAGGCACTCCTCGAGCCAGCGGCACAGCACGCTGCAGGTGAACTGGCTGGAGTTGTTGTTGTTGATGAGCAGCACCTCCACGAACCGGAATTCCAGCGCCTGGGGGGCCAGCAGGCGAGGGGCCGCCTCGGGCTCGGCCGCCAGGCACAGCTGCACAAAGTTCTTGTCGAAGTGGAGGAAGGTGAAGGGCCCCGCGTCCTCGCACAGCTCCAGCTCGGCTTCCTCCTCCTCCTCCTCCTCGGGCCGCTGGCGGGAGGGCGGGGGGCTGGCGGCCTCGCCCCGGGGGTCGCACGTGTAGTTGGCCAGGTAGTGGTCGAGTGGCAGCACCATGGGAGAGAAGTGGGTGCAGACCTGCTCCTCCCGGTTGAAGCGGAGGTAGAGCGAGTACTTGGTGGGGTCGGGGTTCTCCAGGGTCCAGGAGCAGCCGGAGGAGATGGTGGGGAAGAGGTCCTTGAGGGAGAAGGAGCCGTAGAGGACGCCGGAGGCCAGAGCGGAGCAGGCGCTGGGAGCCGGGTCGAAGCCCCGCGTGAGCCACAGGAGAGACGATATCACAGCCAGTAAGAGGGGACCAGCAGCGGTCATCCTATGGCATTTGCCCTGCGGAGAGACAGACAGACAGACAGACAGAGGCTTAGCAACAGGCACGGCCACTGTGGGCTCCGTGATGTGCCGGGGGTGTGGGGAGCTGGTTTGGGGGATCAGCAGCCACACCAAACCCAGCTGGTGTGGGAGATACTCCATGTCCCCAGCTACTCCAGGTCCCCAGCTGCTCCATGTCCCCAGCTGCTCCATGTCCCCAGCTGCCACTTTGCAGGTTGGGGACAGCCATCAGAGGCCCTTGTCCCATCCCTCAGGCTGCACCAAGGAGTCCCCAGGCTCGGGACCCTGCAGCATGGACCGGGGCCTTCACCTCAAAACCACCAGCTCCCACCCCCACAGACCCCCTGCCCTTGGCTCACCCACCAGAGCCTGCCAAGCACAACCTGGGCAAGGAGCCACCAAACAGCTTTTGCCCAGACAGGGCTATAAAAGCCCTTGGAGCTATTTCTGGTGCCCCAGAGCACTGTGGGGACAGGGTACAGCTCGGGGTGATGTGCTGGGGGTGCACAGGCACCCCAACAGCATGGTGTTCCCCCACCTGCCCTGAGAGCCGGGCACAGGGCGAGCAGTCACTGTACGAGTACATATTTCTTGGACACCACGCCTGGTGTGCAGAGCATCGCCGTGAATAGCTTTTTAATACCTCATTAATAAAATAATGCACACGGTGGCCTTATTAAGTGAAACGGGAGCACGGCTCTACAGAGGCCAAGGCCACCGCGCACGTGTCGGCACCGCTCAGCCAGGTCAGCCTGTTCCTGGGGCAGCAGTGGCACGGGGACAGCCCTGAGGACAGCCGGGGACATTCGGGAGGTGGCCACAGGGATCGATGCCATGGCAGAGGTTGATTCCAAAACCACCGAAGTCCCCGCTCCCCTCCGCCCAGCCATGTGTTGGGGATGCCGAGCGCTTGGCACAGCACAGGGATGCTCTTACCCATCCTCAAACAACATCTCCCGCTCCTAAATCACCCCTGGCCAAGCCCGTGGTACCAGGGCATCCCCCAGCTCACTGGGGAGACGGAGCCTTGGCCGAGCCTGCGCTGGAGCCACGATGGGCAAATTAGAGAGCTAAAAATATCCCAGCTCTCATGCAACAGGCTGGCGCTGGCTCCTGCCGCCCCGGCAGCGCGGGGGCTCAGTGCCGGCATCCAGCCCCTGCCAGCGGCATGTGGGCATGGGGACAGAGGGGCTGGGGTGGAGCCAGGGGGAGCAGCTCAGGCTGGAGCAAGGCAGGACCCCCCCGCCAGTGCAAAGCAGGGAGATCTGGGGGAAAAAAACAAACCCCCATTTTCCCGTGGTCACTTCCACCCCCGAGGGACCCCAGGGGATTCAACAGGAGACCCAAAGGTACCGAAATTCAACAGGAGACTCAATGTCAATGAACACCACCAACAGCAGCAGGAGAAGGGAGCCACGAGGCAACCGGAGTGGGGAGCCCCATAGGCATCCCACACTGATGCTCTTCAAGCAGCCACCAAGGATCTGGGGGTCCCCCAAAGAGTCCCAGCCCTCCACTGCTCCGGGAGAGCTGGGGATGGGGGAGGAGGAGGAGGAGGAGGGGGAGGAGGAGAAAAAGGAAGAGGAGGAGGAGGTCAGGCAGGGACATGCTGCTGCTCTGCAGCGAGCTCCTGGGGCTCCCGCAGC
The DNA here is from genome assembly GCA_035583185.1 of Anabacerthia variegaticeps. NCBI lineage: Eukaryota > Metazoa > Chordata > Aves > Passeriformes > Furnariidae > Anabacerthia > Anabacerthia variegaticeps. Next base: position 4,210,922 of record JAWWEW010000060.1, read on the forward strand.
CTGGCAGGGACACAAGATGGAGCTTGCTTCCCTCGCCTCAGAGCAGAGAGCAGGGCTGCTCCAGCACCACCATCCATCCCTCCCTGTGGCCAGCCGGCCACTGGAAGGCTCGGCAGGGACGAACACAGCCGGGCAGCCCATGTCTCCTCTCCCCGGGCTCCCCACATGCATGATCCAGGTCACGGGAAGCCTCCCACCATCCCAAAAAACCTGCCGGGGCTGCAGCTGCCCCAAGCCCGGCACTAAGATGAGCTGCTCCGGGAGGCCAGGGCTGAATCAAACCTGAGAGAGCTCGCTCGGCACCAGCCCCGCTCCCTGCAGCGCCCGAGCTGCTGCTGCTGCTGCTGCTGCAGTGAAAATATTTCACTGAGCTGCACGCTGGGCAGAGGAGATATTTAACATCTGGGGCACTGAGTCACCCGGCGGGAGCTGCTGAGTGCCACGAGGAGGGGTCACTGTCACCCCTACCCGGCACCCCGGCGGGGACCTGCAGCATCACTGCCCTCGTGCTCCGAGGTGGGTGAGCGCAGCCCGGCCGGGGTGCCCTGCTGGCATCACCCCTCTGCCTCCAAAACCACCTCGGGTCCGTGCGGAACGAGCCAGCCGGCGCCGGTGACCGCATCCTGACACGGCTGCTGGGTCCCTGGGGGCAGCTGGCATTGCCCCAGGGACCCGCGGCACCCTCTGCCTGGCTGGGGAGCAGACGCTGCTCCCCGGGGATGGGGATGGCACCCGGAGCACGGAGGGCACAGCCTGGCACGCTCGCCCGCCGCAGGCGCCCGCTCCAGCCCCTTCCATCTGCCTTTGTTCCCGCCCGGGCGCAGGGAAAAAGGGGGTGGGTTTTTAATTAAAGCTTTTAAAGAGCCATCACAGAGCCGGGAGCGACCGGGCGGAAGCGACATCCCGGGCTCCACGTCCTCGGAGAGCGGTCCCTCTCCATCACTGCCATCACATCCCTCCTGGCTCCGGTAAAGGCAGGATCGCGACCGGGGCTCGGCTCTCCCTCACCACGGCACGGCACTGCTCCTGGCCAGCCCTGCTCCCGACGCACAAACAGGTTGTTTCCCTGAAGATGCCTCGCCTGAACGGCGATTTTGGCTGGGTCCTGATCCAGCTGCATCCTCCCAGCACAGCGCAGAGCAGTTCCTGACCATCGTGCCACTCCAACCAGGCAAAGCCAGGAATAACAACCAGCCCCGAAAAGTGATAAACGGGCAGCACTAAACCCTCGGCATTAATAATCTGAGAAACGATTAATGGCAGAGTAAAGGAGATTTGGGGTTTGAGGGACACGGTTTTTAACCCGACTGTTCTCTTAACAGGCTGTAGAAAATACACAATCCAGGAGAAAAATACATGATCCATGAGAATTCCTGACATGAGGATTCTTGGGGCAAAGACATGAGGGTAAGGAAGGGCCGGGGAGTCCTGGGTATTTATCCACAGTGGGAAGTGCCTCACTCCCTGCTGAAAGGCAACAGCATCCAGGGAGGAGCAGAATGGCCATGTGGCTCCATCCCATGGGATCACATCCCTGCCTGCCCAGAGGTGACACTGACAAACACAGCACCATAATGAGCTCTTCCCACTGCGAGAACCCCTGACCCTCCAATCTCCAGGGTCTTTCCTAGCGGTTCAAAGGCATCCAGGAACTCCAAAGCTGCAGTTGCCACCTCCATGCTCAGCCCTCCCAGCGTGGGGACCCCCAGCACCGAGTCAGGGTGTCCTGGGCCCTCCACAGCACCAGCACAGCCCCTCTGCCAAGGAATTAGCTCTGTGAGCATCACTGGGAAGAACTCCTCTGCAATCCCAGGTTCCAGCCTTGCCTCCCAAAAACACAGCACATGCGTGTGCACACACGGACTCCCAGCAGGGAGAGGGGTATCCGTGCTGCTCCCACCCTCTGAGGCACAATCCTCCCTGCACCCAGGACCACATTTCCCCCCACTGGGTGCTCCCACATCCCCCCTGTCCCTCTGGCTCCCCGGCGCGCTGCCACGGCCTCTCCTGGAGCCGGCAGGCTGGCAGCGGTGCCGAGCTGTAATTAATGGTGCTGCTTTGCCAATCCCTGGCGCGGCCTCGCGAGCACTGGCACGCACAGGCCTCTTTATTTATTTTACTTAACTGCTGTTGGTAAAACTCCACTCCAAAAGCAAGGCCGAGAGACAGCACAAAGAAATCTCCAACGGGATTAGGGATTATACTCTGCCAGGAAACAGTGTGTGCTGCCTCTCCCTCCACGGCTCTGGGGGTCCCTGGGGGCAAAGCCCCCCCTCCACTGCAGGGCACCTGCAGGGGCTGCAGCAGCCACGGCTGTTCCTGCTGCTCTCCCACAGCCTCTTCCAAGTAGTTTCCATGTCACTGGGATGTGGCTCGCTCTTTTCCACCAGCTCCATCCTGCAAAGGGGTGGAGGGCTGGGAGCCCCAGGAGACTCCAAACAGGGGTCTGAGTCACAGCAGTGGCAGCAGGATGTCTATTCGTTCCAGAGGAGGGTTTTTTTTGTAACCCACCACCTCATCCAGACCCAGCCCTGCTGGGAGCCCTCAAGGTGCCCTAGGGAGGACAGGAGGCCTGGCACCATCCTGCTCTTGGAGGACATCAAGAAGGAACAGACAGGATGAGAGCAGGGGGGATGTGATGGCTCTCGTAAGCACCGAGGAGCTACAAAGCTTCTGACATTTGGCAACCAAGCTGGGTGGCCCTGAGCCAGCCTCGTCCCCATCAGAGGACGGATCCGTGGTAGGAAATGAGTTTGCAGGGCCTCACTCCAAATTCCCATGGAGAAGTGTTGAGGCATCACAGGACAGTGGCTGGTGGCTCATTCCATGGTTCATCCATCCATCCAACCAAGCATCATCTTCCTCCAGTCAGGGGAACATCCTGCAGTCCCCACCCAGCCTGGAGAGCGCCCAGCCCAGCACGTGGGGTCTTGGCAGTGATGGGAACAGCCTGGGCAAAGGAAGTCCCATCTATTCCCGTGGCTCTGAGCAGCAGGTTGGTAACAGGGCAGAGATCTCCACCAGCCATGAACCCACTGGGAAGAGCCCAGCATCCCCATCCCATCTCCAACACGGCAGAGGTGTCACTCTGGGCAGAAGAGCTGCACTGCCAGAGGTCCTTAGAGGCATCCAGAAAAGCCAGAAGGAGCTTGGGAAGAGCCAGCAGCTTGTCCCAGATGGTGCTGGAGCACCTCTGCCACAGGGCTGCCAGTCGGAGAGCAAACCACCCACTGTGCCGGCTCCGTGTCCATTTTCTGTCCAGCAAAGACCAAATTTGTAGGATCCTGGCTCCTTGCAAACTCCATGGATCAAAGCAAGGTCTGGTGACAAGGCTTGACAAGCAACTGGGCAGGCCTTGAAGAGGAGCTGCTGCCAGGCTCTGGGCTCCAGCACAGCAGGGCTGGCACTGCTCTACAGCCAACTCCAGCATCCGCTGCCGCCCGTGCCATCACCAAGGAGCCCTGCTGCGAAACAGGGCGTCCACCCTCCCTGCTGAGGGTGGCCAGAGGGCAGCCAAGTGGTGGTGATGGTGACAACAGCCACGCCACCCCACGGGTGCAAGCACACAGAGCTGGGTGCTCCCCCACAAGCCCCCCTCACTCAGCCACGGCCTCCAACATAGGGAGAGGTCAGTCCCCAACAACTGCCCCGGCCCACCAGGAGCAATCCCAGTGCCAGAGCTCAGCGCCAGCCCCGCGCCACCGACTCCACGTGCGCCCCAACCACTGGCAGTGCCCGGCCAGAACCCACGACCAGACATTGCCACAGCCCAGCCGGGCCACCCCGGGGCCACCTCCCCGCGTCACCGGCGGCCCCGGCTGCCAGGCGCCAGCCAGCACAGCCAGCAGTGACATGACCTAGAAAAGCGAAGGGTTGTTCACACGCCGCGCTGCCGCGAGCCCCCGGAGCCGGCCGTGCAGCCGCGGTGCGGAAAATCTCCCTGCCCTCAACAAGTGACCGGCACTGGCACACGCGTGTGCACACGTGGCACCGCTCGTGCCGTGAACCCCAGGGCTTGCAGGTCCCCCGGGAAGGGATGCAGCTCCCCAGATCCCCCCCTCCGGACCCGGCTGCCACCTGCATGCTGCACGTGCCCGCGGTGGCACACGCTGGGCACCCACGTGTGCCCTCCTGCACGCCCACGGTCCCCGGGTGCCGTGGCACGGAGGCTCCCTGCAGACCCCCACGCTGGCACCGAACAAAGCCCCACGCAGGGGAGAGCTGCAAACCCACCCACCCACCCACCCACTGCCGGGGCTCCGCCAACACACCTGCCCACGTGCCCCGGTACGTGCCGAATCCCCAGGGCCCTGCCCAGGGGTGACAACGCGGGGTGACAATCCTGCCGAGTACCCACGCGTGCCAGGCTGCCGGCATACGTGTGCCCGCACCAGGGCTGGCAGGGATGCCAGCAGGCAGCCTGGCACCCACCCGTGGCCTTGCTGGATGACACACCACAGCACCGCGGTGCCACACGTGTGCCCAGCAACACACATGTGCCCACTGACACGCGTGCAGCCCCTCCACCGCGGGGCTGCCGGAGCCCTGGCACTGCCTATGGGGGGGATCGGCACTCTGGGTGGGAAACGGGACCCCGTAGGGGGCACAAGCATCCTGTGGGGGGACCGGTACCCCGGCGGGAACCGGCGGCTACCGGGGTGAGGGGGACCGGCAGCCCCGCAGGGGGAGACCGGCAGCTCCCCGGGAAGGGGGGGACCGGCAAACCTGGGAGCGGTGAGACCGGCAGCATCCCGGGGGAAGGACCGGCAGCTCCGGGCACGCCGCCGCTCACAGCCAGCCCCGGTGCCGAGCCCTCCGCGCCGCCGCCGCAGCCCCGCGCAACTTCCCGGCAGGGCCGGGGCCGCCCCGGGGATGGCACTGCCCGCCGCGGGCACCGGGGCACCTCCGGTACCGCGACGCGGCTGCAACTCCCGGTCCCGCAGCCCCACCGCCGGGGCAGGAAAGTTGGCCGGGGTTGGAGCTGGAGCGGGGTGAGGTGGCGGCGGTGGGCACGGCGGAACCGGGGCTCTGCCAACCGGCAGCACCGGCCGCCGCATCCCTCATCCCGCATCCCGCATCCCGCATCCCGCATCCCGCATCCGCGGCGAGCTGCCGCCCCCGCTGCGCCGCGCCGGGGGGGAGCGGAGCCGCCGCACCGGGGAAAGAGGTGGCGGAGCGGGGGAAAAGGGGGTTTGGGGTACACCGGGGGGGACACACGAAAGGGGGTTCACCGGCGCCCTTACCTGCGCTCCGTCAGCAGCGCGTGTAGCCCCGGCGCGGCGCGGCGAGCAGCGGGCTGGCCATCCCCGAGCGGCGGCGGCGGCGGCGGCGGCAGCACCAGCCGGTGCCCGGGCGCGCCCGGGGGAGCGCGGGGCCGGGAACGGGAGCGGGAACGGGAGCGGGGCCGGGAACGGGAGCGGGAGAGGGAACGGGAGAGGGAGCGGGGCCGGGAGCGGGCGCGCAGCGCGCCGGGCCCCGGTGGCGGCGGCGGCGGCGGCGGCGGATGCGGTGGGGAGGGACGGGGGGAGAGGGAGGGAGGGAAGGAGGGAGAGGGGGGCGCGGGGGCGGCGGCGGCGCGCGCCGCTCGGGCACTTGCTGCATGCGCCGGGAGCGGGGCGGTGTGACAGCAGCGGGCACGGTGTGACAGCGCCGGGCACGGCGGGGACACACACCCCAACACCAACACCGACACCGACACCACCACCCAACCCTGCGCAGCCCCCGCCTCCCGAGTGTGGATGGAGAAGGGGGGGGGCGGAGGTGACCCCCGGGGATGCTGCAGCGCTGGGGGTCACGGGGGAAGGAGGAGGGGATGTGCGATGCACGGGCACACGCGTGGATGTGGTGGGCACACGCGCATGGTTGGGGAAAGGGGGGTTGGTGCACGCGTGTGGTTGGTGTGTGCCCAACACACGCGTGAGGTGGTTCGTGCGGGCACAGGTGTGGTTTGTGGCTGTGTGAGCACGGTTTTGGGGGGGGACACGCGGGAAGGGGGGTCCGTGCGTGCTCGATGAGGCGTGGGAGTGCACGCGTGCACGTCGCGGGGCGGCTGTGGCGTGCACACACACGTGCGTGGCATCCCGGGCTGGGTGTGTGGGGTGCGTGTGCTCCCCGCCAGCAGCCGTGCAGCTCCCCCTGCGTGTGCTCCACACCTGCGTGGGCTCCACACCTGTGTGTGCTCCACATCTGCGTGGGCTCCACACCTGCACACACGTGCAGGCCTCGGCGTGCAGGGCGCTGTGGGCTGCAGGGAGACTGAGAGATGGGGCTGTCACACCCCACGGCTGCGCAAATGTGGCACGTGTGACACGGAGCCTGTAGGACCCCCAGAGCCACGGGGGTGTTTGGGGGGCTGCAGAGCTGTGGTTTCACACATTAAGGCCATGCATAGGTGGGATAAACATCAATGTCTTTATGGTCCGTGGGTGACTGAGCTGCTGGCACAGCGGCTCCACTGCAGTCCAGACCCTGCCTGGGCTCACAGGGAGCACCGGGAGCTGTGGCTTGGAGGGGACGGGGTCACACGGAGCCCCAGCCGTGCAGGAGGAGCTCAGCAGGATGCGGCACGGCCTGGCTGCCTCGCTGCGGGAGCAGCACAGCTGGGAATGCAGCATATTGCCATCGCTGCCTTCCACCTCTGCTGGACACATCCTGCCCGGTGCTGTGGGTGCTGTACTCACCGCGGGGGGCACAGATCTGTCCCTCGTGCCCTCCATCCAGACTGAACATGGCAGAGGGAGGGGGCAGGAGGCACCACTGGATCGCTGCTCAGCACCCTGGGAATCTGTGGCTCAGCACCGGCCCTAATCCATCCCAGCACTGCTGGAGGTGCAGGATTGTATCCATCTGAGACCTTTGTGCAGTTCAATTCCTTCCCTCCCTGGCATTCTCTCTTCCCAGTCCTCCCCTGCAGACTCTGGATGCCTGACCCAGCATCCCCACACAGACACTCATCCCCTCCGGGTCAAGGCTGCAAGAAAGCACACCAGCTTTTCAGGCTGGTCTTTATCCCAGGGAGAAAATCAGCATTAGCTCCGACAGAGCTGGAGGATATTCCCGAACCTGGCTCTGTAAATACAGCTCAGCACAGCTCTGAGGATGGACAATCCCAAACCCACGGCTCCCTGGGTCACTCCCTGCTTCCCACGAGGTGTTTGCTCCCACAGCCAGATAGGTCTGCATGGTTGAGGGAATTAGAGATTTCCAAAGGCATTGATTGCACCGGCTACCACTGCCCCGCGAGGAAGGCAGGATGCAACGTGGGATGCAATGTGGGATGCAACACGAGATGAAATGCAAGGTGCAACACAGGTTGTGATGTGGGATGTGACACAGGATGCAACACAGGTTCTGCTGTGGGATGTAATACAGGATGCAGTGGGGAATGTGACGTGGGATACGATGCCCGTGGGCTCTTCCCTGACTCAAGTGCCAGCTGTGGCACATCCTGGCTTACATCACTGTCCTACAAGATCCCCCTGCCACCAGGCCTGGCCATGGGCCGTGGCCATGCACAGAACATCCCCTGTGCCTGCTGCTGCCTCTCCAGTCAGTGAGTTCCTCCCAGCTTTCATGTCACCTCCCTGACAAGTCTCCTCTGTCCCAGGTGGGGCCCTGCTCGTGGTGAGGAGGAGCTGAGAGGCTCTGATGCTGGGGGCCCGAGCTGTGGGAGCTGGAGGCACCCACTGTTACCAGGACAACTGGGTGCTCTCTGTAGCTGCTTGTTGCTGCTGCTGCATCCCTGCAAACCTCCCCCAGCACAGCGTGAGCTCCGTTCCCCACCGTACCCCCAGCCCAAAGCAAGGCAAGAAGCGTGCTCAGCACCCCAGCCAGAGCTTGGGAAGGCGTTGGAGACTCTCCCAGCCAAAACAAAGCATCTCCCCAGCTGATCAGGGTGAGGTCCCAGAGCCCCCATCATCCTCCTCATCCCTGTGAGCTGCTGGGATGTGGGGAGAGCACTGCTCAGGGCTCTCAGCCTCGCTGGGGCCCACAGATTCAGGGGGACTGGGACTTGGCACAAGCAGAGCATCTCCCAGGGTATAATTAGAGCAGGGCCCGTGTGTGTGGAGGTGGTGACACCAGGGCATTATGGCTGGATGGGAATTAGACCTGTCCATTAAGGCAATAATAACCTGCCAGGTTGACACAAGGTCCCCAGTGCCACCACCATCATTATGCAGGCTCTGGCGCCGCGGTGAACCGGCATCCTCTGCCGCAGGGGACGGGCACACCGGGACAGCCAGGGACCAGCCGAGCTCCCCAGGCACCCAGCACTGCTGTGTTTCCAACAGAGAGCTCTTATTTCCCCTTCATTTGGCACAGAAATCAGGGACAGGGAGAGTCACCGAGGTGGCAGCTGCTCTGTGCCCAGCCCTGGGTAAGGATTCAGGGAAGAGTCGAGTCCAGCTCCTGGCCAGGGGGATGTGGGGATGCTCAACCAGCCCTCAAGCTCCTGTGGCTCCCAATGGGCCCAATCCCCAGGGAACTGTGTCCCCCGAGCAGGGCACGGAGTAGCATCTTTTCAGAAAGGTTTAGCAGGAGCACCTTGACTCGAACCACGGGGTGAGACGGGAGCGGGTGCAGCCCCAGAGCAGCCGGTAACGCAGCCGCTTGTCTGAACCACTTCCCATAAACTTCTCGGTGAATTGCTCCAGTGGAAAAACAAAAACAGCCATAAAACAGGGAAGTTTGGGTTGCGAGATAATCCGCTCTGATGGGAAGAGGCAGCAAGTGCCGGCGGAGGAGCTTTCCCCAGTCACTCGGTGCCCATCAGCAGGATGGAGGAACCGGCTCCCTGCTGGATGCCCGAGGCCACTGCTCCCTCCCAGGGACCTTCACATGGAGTTTTCTGCTATTGGTGGCAGGGAGAGAAGCCAAGGAAAAAGAGCAAGGGAAGCCCAAGTGATGAGAAGGAGAGGAAAGTTATGAATAAGCCCTGGAATAAATTTCACTTTGGGGTTTGTCCCGGACTGAGGATGCTGCCGTGGCAGCACAGCCAACAGCCCATCCCGAGCAGCTCCTGGGCCTATGGATGCAGTTACTGTGCCCAGGGAGATGGATTTCAGCTCAGCATCTTCATTTTTATGTTTCCAGGCTCTTCATGCACTGAAGAATGGGCCAGGGCTGATCCGTGTCCATCTGTGCCAATGCAGAGGTGATGCCTTGGCATGAGGCAGGGCAACATGAAGGACTTGAGACACTGGGGAGAGTTTCTGGGAGAAATTGGGAGAGTTTCTACCTGGTGAGGTGCTGAGCTGCCTCCTGGGCCTGCAGGACTGAGGGATGAGCTCAGCATCACTTGGACAACTGCAGGATTTTCACCTCCAGGTCTCCATGCACCACAGAGCATCCCTGATCCAACCCAGGGCTTCAGCAAGGATAAATCCCTCTGGATCCCAGCATGCTGGGAGATCCATCCTGAGCCAGAGCAGGTTGGCAAGGAGAAATCCCACCCCCAGCCCCTTTCCACCTCCATCCAGCAGAGCCATCTCACTGCCCAGACCAGCAGCAGTGGCCAGATCACGCCTGCACTCGAGCAGCCGCTCAAGAGCAAGAGGAACTTTGCATAAATATTCATCTCGATTAATATACATGAGGGCTGCAGAAAGCCCGGCTGCAGCAGCGGCAGCGGGATGTTATCGGCTGCTCAGCCTGCCAGGAGCTCAGTGTTTAACCCCAACACCCGGTGGGTTTTCACAGCAGGAAAACCCAGAGGTTGGATACTGGGAACCACTTGGCCACGTCCCTTGTCAGCAAGGGGGTGGCATCTCCCCCACAGGGGTGGCATCTCCCCAGGGAGCTGGAGCCCCAGTGCCTCCCAGTAAGACGTGAACTGGGATGCAGGATGCTGGGAAGCTGCCCTGCTCACCATTTCCTGGGGTGTTGAGTGCTTTGCACTCTCTGTGACAACCTGATAGAGGCACAGGGACCACAACCTGTCCCTGCCACGGGGTCTTTACAGGGAAATGCACCTTCCCAGTCCCCATGGAAGTGGGGTTACAGTCTGCACCAGGCTGGGGGCTTGGATAGACCCAAACCCCCTGTCACTCAGGAGAGGATGCTCTGGGTCAGCCTTGAGCATCCCCAGTCCTGCATAAGGCCATGGCAGTGAGAAGGGCAGGACATGCCCAGCACCAGTGACAGCCCCACGGTCCTGGTGACAATTGCCATTGAGGCCACAGTGCCAGCGCTCCCCACCCTGGAACGTGCAGGGAGGTGGATCCGGGTGTCTTCAGCTTCCCTGGGGGAAACTGAGGCAAAGGGGCAGGCCCAGGGCTGCAGGGAGGCAGTGGCAGAGGCAGCAGGTCGGTGCCCACCCGGTGGGAGCTGTGGCAGCGGTGCCAGAGCCAGGTTACTCGTGGCTCCTCCGGGATCCTGCCTTTGTCACTCCGCCAGCAACCCGGGGCATAAACAAGTGCCTGACATTTCCACACCGCCGCCAGGCCCTTGGATTAAAGCAGAACATAATTAGCAAATTAATCAGGAGACAATAGCCGGGGATCTGACGCTGTCATCAGCTCCGTGTGGAGCTGACCCCGGGCATGTTCGGGGGCAGGCAAGACGGGGATGGCAGTGCTGTCCCTGTGTCCCCACCGGGCTGGTGGCCCTTGCCCTGCCTCTCCCACTGCCTTTGCCCAGCAGGGCAGGGGTTGACTGTCATTTTCTGCCCTATGAGCAGCTTGGGAATGAAACCTCCAAAGGGCAGCACCTTCCCTCGCTCATCAGGACACGTAAAAACCGTGAATCGCGGTGAATTTGCATTCAGCTTATGAGACGCCCTGCAAATACGGCGAACCTCGTTCAAACACATTTCAGTGATAAAATGATATTGACTCTGAGTAATTAAAAATCATTTCCATATTCAAATATGCCTGATTGAGGAGAAATAGCTTCCTTTTAATTGCCTGGAGGGGAGTATAGCAACTTTTGGAGCGTGCAGCCCGGTAAATGTATCTTCACTTGGCAGCGTGAGAAAGGCCCGTGGAGGAGGAGGAGGAGAGGAGGAGGAGGAAGAGGAGGTGTAGGAAGAGGAGTAGGAGGAGTAGGAGGTGGAGGAGGGCTGGCACGAAGGCAGCACACAGGGTGAGGGTGTGACCCTGTCACCTGTGAGAAGCTCTTCCATCGCATACCTGTCTGGTTCCCAAGGATTGCCCCTCAAACAATGCTCTTCTTCCTCCTCCTCATCCAAGGGCTCTTCCCAGGGAAATATACCCCCATAACAGAAGGATTAGAGGCTGCACTGGGCTGGGGGCTCTGGAACACACTCAAAATCCCTGTGCCTCACGAGGGGATGCCCTGGGTGAGCTTTGAGCATCCCTGATCCCTCACAAGGCCACGGCAGGGACGTGCCAGCCCTGGTGGCAGCCCCGCAGAGTTGGTGACAGCCCCGCACTGCCTCAACTTGGGCACCACCTGTGAGCGCCAGGGGAGCACCCAAAAGGAATGTTTCACCCCCAAAACCCACTCTGCAACCCCCCCACTGCAGCTGAGCACAGCCCCTCGCACACCCTCAGCCACCTGAGAGCCACCACCCTGTCACTGCCATCAGTGTCTCAGTGTCCCCAGAGCACTGGGTGGGACAGTGAGGCTCCCTGGGTGCAGAGCTATTCCAGCCACGTTTTGGAGCCCCTCCAGCTCTTCCCCGCAGGATTTTTGGATCTGCTTGGTTTCCTAGGGAAACCAGGCTGCAGCTCAGCTCAGCCTCCGCACACGTGGGTGTGCAGGGGGGACGTGGGTGTGCAGGGGGGATGTGGGTGTGCAGGGAGGGATGTGGGTGCCCTGCACCCTCTATCTCTTCTCCCAGCTCTCCATGCAGAGCATGGAGCCTCCCAAATGCCCAAGACAGGAGCTAGAGCAGAGCACCCACTCCTGAGTGCCCCCTCAGCAAGGGTTCCTGGAGATGATGCGAGTCCCACATCCATGAGGATGCTCCATGGTTCTTCAATTCCCTTGACTCCAGCTTTGTATTCAATATTTTACCCTGGCAAATAATGGGTGCCAGGGAGAGTGGGATGGCCCCACAGTTGGGGGGATCCTTCTGGCCATGACCCTGCTCCCACTGCAGTGATTCCATGGAGTGAGGCTATGGAGTAGCTGGGTGGGGATTTGGGAATGTAACCTCGTGGGATGAAGAGGTTCAGAAGGAATTGTTAACTCCGGAGAGCACCAGCCCCCAGCCCTCAGGGCTCGGATGGGGATGCTCAGCACCCAGCAGGATTGTGTCTGGCCTCCCTGGAGCCCTGGGAGTGGCAGGAGGAGGGCTCAGCCCTGGCTGCCCCTGTGCCCCAGCAGCACATGCCCTGCTCCCCCCAGCACAGCCATTTCCACACTCCACTGCCCTCTGAACAGATTGGAAAGTGCATTCACTTTGCTCCCATTGATCCATCCCCTCTCGCCCAGAACCGTCGCTCGCTCCGTGGGGATGGGCCATGCTGGGGCAAAGCCCTGTGTCCCATGTCCCCAACCACAGGGGACACAAAAGGGCCCCCCATGTGCATGTACCCAGTTCCAGGCATGGCCCTGCAGTGCCCTGGAGTGCAAACAGAGCTGGATGCTGGGCCTGGAACATTGCAGTGGGAATAGGGAAAAGAGGAAGGTGGAAGGGGTGTCAGGGGAAAGTGGGAAGGGGATCAGCTCTGCAACCCCCTTGGGACAGCCCTACTCCAACAGACCCACTCTGACTCAGCCTCAGGTGCCTCCTGCTCCTCCAGGTGACCTTATATGCTCAGATTTGGGAAAAGCAGAGGGGTCTCCACCATTAGTATCAAATAGTCATTGCAGCCAGTTCCCCTGGACCCAAAAAATGCCCCTCAAGGGACCATCAACAGGAGAGATGCTCCCTCCATGCCCAGAGGGTGAAGGAAGTGGCAGGAAAAGTCTCCTCCAAGAGCCCGTGCTGGGCTGGCCACGTAGCCAGAGGAGCCAGCAGGGATGGGCATGTGGTGCCTCCACACCAGGATGGGCACGGGGCCACTGGAGCAGCATGAGGAGCAGCTCCAACATGACCTGTGTGCCAGCTCCAGCTCCCAGGCCACCCCGTGGCCAGTCATTGAGCTCACACTGATGAATTTCCCAGCCAGGGTTTCCCTGATGACTCCCAGGTCCTTCCCTCCCAGCATCCTTCCAGCCGGTCGGGGTGCACGATCCCAGCCCACAGACAAGCCACTGATGTAGGACACAGGTGGCCCCAGGAAGAGTTTGGAAGTGTTAATTTTTTATAACCCACAGCAAAAGGCACTAAATGCACTAAAAAACATCCAGGAGAGCCCATTGTGCTCCAGCAGCTCCAGGAGCTGAGGTTCACAGGGAGAATGGGCATAAAGGCAGATAAGGGGGACCACAGATCACTTGCAGGAGCTGCTGATTCCTTCCAACCCACTTTTTCCCATGGGCTTACATTCCCAAATCCCCACCCAGCTACTCCGTAGTCCTTACTCCATGGAATCACTGCAGTGAGAGCAGGGTCATGCCCAGAAGGATCCCTCACACCTGGGGCCGTCCCGCTTGCCCTGGCACCCACTGTTCGCCAGGGTAAAATATTGAATATAAAGCTGGAGTCAAGGAAATTAAAGCACCATAATTGGGGAAAATTTTTGCAGCATGTTGAAGACAGAAGAGGATCATTGTGTTTGCCTCCCACATCCCAGATGGATGCACGAGGGCTGCAGACAACACCGGAGAGCGCGTGGAGAGGAGGAGAGGAAGGGAGCGAGTGAGACCGGGATGTGTGCGAGCAGAAATTGAATTTTTATCAGTTTCTATGTAGATTGTGTTTATTCATCTGCCTCCTATCCATCTCCCCCTGCATCTCCCTATTTCTTTTACAAAATTACTTTCCTCCTTTGGCCTAATTTTGTTTGTACAGATAGCAGTTGCTTTCTTCCATTCCGGCACAAAAAATACCCCTGTAAATGAGGTGCTCTATATCCCCGTCACAAGTTTTAGCAGCTCCCTAGAGCACATTAGCCTTTGGCTCCTGCAGGGACACATCTCCATGACAAAAACCTCCTGCTTCCTGCCTGCCTGTGTAGAAAAGGCTCCTGCCACCTCTGCCAAGGGACCTGCAGGGCCACGTGAAGCCCTCAGGGTCACAGAGAATGGCTGAGATTCCCCCGAACTGATCCCCAAGTGCCACCGCCCTGCTGTGGAATGGTGGGTGGTACCCAGGGGTGCCGCTTCGAGTGCTGGCTCCCTAGGGAAGCTCTGCTAATGTGTCCTGCCACTGGCGATGAATGGAGCTGGGATCATCCAGAATACCAATAATGGCGTTTTCTCTCCCAAAAAAAAGCTGTTCTTGGCCACACCCGTCACTCGGTCTCTCCCCGGTGCCACCGGCTGTGCTGGATTTTCCAGGAAGGCTGAGGAGGGATGAGCAGGAGAGCCTTGGGATGCTCCCAAAACCCAAGAATTCTGCAGGGAAGGTGGTGGCCAGGTGAGACCCCGCATCCCAAGGCACGACCTCATCCCAGTGTCCCCGGGTACAGCCAGGAAGAGCATCTCTCTTCCACACCCATCTCCGGAGTGTAGATGACCCAAGGCCAAGCTGAGCATCTTTTTCCCATGCCCAAACTCCCCCAAAACAGCCAGAGAAACCTTCTTGGTGAGCCCCCAGCCCAGCCGGTGACTCCTGGGCTTTGCCAAAGGGATGTTTTCCAGGGAGAAGCCCCGACGGCAGAGGGAGAGGAGCCGCTGGCTCCGGGCAGCTCTCAGCGCTGCCTTATCAAACCAAATTGCTTTGTGTTCCCTTGAATTAGGGAAACTCAACTGCGTCGCGTGATTGATTCTCCCCCAGGGTCCACCATTAAAAATGGATGGAATTACTCATGCAAAGTCCCTCTTACACACGGGTCTTTTGTGGGGACATTAAAACACCAGCGTTTGTCAGTCACTTACCCACTGTTTGCAATTTGCTCCCATTTATTATCATGAACTAACCGACAATGAGTCTATTTTCGACTCCCCACGCGTCGTGCTGAGCTCCCAGGCTCCCTGGTGGGGCTGTGCAGGCTCGGCACAGCACGGCTCCAACCCTTCCAGCCCAGCACCCCCTGGAGGGACAGCCCCCACAGCCCCCCCTGCCACGGGCAAAGCAGAGCCCAGGAGAGCATCAGGATGCTCAGCATGCTCAGCATCAGGGCCCTCATCCCCTCTCAAGTCCCTTCCCACCTCAGACACAGGCAGAGCCCACCTGGGGGGAGGTTGAGGAGCAGCGGGATGTTCAGGATGGGAAGGATGTCCCCCAGCCCCATCCCGGTGTTCCCTTCACCCCTCCAAGAAAGGCTGGATGCCTGACTGATTGGGAAGCAGGTGCTGCAGCCACCAGGTCCTGGTCTCAGCTCCAGGAGCTGGGGAAGGAACAAGCACATTGACACACATGGCACAAGGAGGGAAGGATTGTGGAGAATTCGATATATTGTGTTCCCCGGGTTCCTCTGGCTGGGAGGAACAGGGCTTGAATCACATAACGTTTCCCCTCTGCTCCCAAAGCATTTCAACGTGTAATGCATTTCCCTTCCCGCCTGAGCACCTTGCAGAGTCAAAAAGACAAATTTCCCAAAGCTTCAAAAGCTGCTGAGAGCCACAGCTTCGTGCTTCAAAACCATCACTCACGTACCCAAACAGCCTCGCCTTTCAGCCACTGCTGCCCTCGCTTGCCCTGCCCTCCCCTGCCATCCCAAATTACAAATCAGTGTTTTCCAGGCTCTGCGTGAGGGTGACAAGCACAGGCAGAGCCCACATGACACAGGGGGACACGGTGTGATGCCACTCCCTGCCCAAAGACCCCCAAAGTGGGAAAGCAGAGTATTTAAAGCAGGGCGGGTTTGGGGGGTCTGGCTGCTGAGAAAGGGGAAGGACATGGAAAAGCTGGACCCGGCCTTGGGGATGACAAAGTGTGGCAGAGGGAGCCCAGCTCAGGAGGGGACAGTGCCATGGTCCCCACGAGCAGCACCCAAAGCTCAGTGATGCCCTTAAAGCCCTCAGGGATGTCACCACCTGTCACCAGCTCCCGACCCTCGGCCAGGCTGGGTCCTGGCAGGAGACTGCGCCGGTCCATGGGCACGACACGTTCCACAACATTGCCTGGTAATTGCATCTCCCAAAAAGCAATTACCACGCCACCAGCCCCGCGGCGTCGGAGGCGAGACGTTATTTATTTACCCAGTGAGGAGGTGGCAGCCCTGGAAGGTTCCTGGCACCGGGACAGGACATTCAATCCCCCATCAAGTGGCTGTGACAGTGACACCTGCTCCATGTCCAGGGGCCAGGACACCAAGCAGCCCTGCAGGCCACCTGCACATGCCTCAGTTTCTCTGTCCTTACAATGATCCCAGCACATGTCACCTCCCTGGGTGCAAAGACACACACAGGGCCATCCATCCCTGATGCCAACCGGTGGCACCATGGCAGAGTCTCCAAGGGTTGGGGAGCACAGTAGGGTCTCTCCTCCCCACACAACCCCAAACAGGAAGGCTTAACCCCAAACAGGGGTGCTTAACCCTAACCAGAGGAATTTAACCCCAGATGCTGCTCCCCAAACAGGGGCATGGCCGAGGCCCTGCTCCATGTCTCCCACTGTAGACATGGAAAAGTTTTCCTCCACATGACAAAGCATCATCTGGGGTTTGAGACGACAAAGGGAAAAAATCAAAAAAACAACCAACAAAAATCAGTGAAACAATTCCAAACGCAACATTTCCCTCCAGGAACGGAACAAGCGGCGATGTCGAAGTGAGAGATGTCACTTGGCTCCGGCGGCTCCGGCAGACTTTGTTCATTTTGACTCTTGCAATCAGGGAAAATCAAAACATTTTACAGCCACTAAAATCCCCATGTGGGAACCATCAGCTCTGCCAAGCCCCGGCCTCTCTGCGCAGAGCTGGGCAGGAGGTATGGACAGTCTCTAAATTGGTCTAGAAAGGGATGGGCAGGAGGAGAGACCTTCCCCCTCCCTCCATCACACCTTCTCATGGTGCAGGACACATGGGATGGGAAACCAGCTGGCTGTGGTGTGCTGGGGATGGAGGGGGTCTTGGGGACACCTCCTGAACCTCACTCCCTGCAAAGGCAGTGGCAAGTCCCATCCCACACCTGGGACCAGAGTGAAATACATATCCATATTTCCATTCAGGGGACAGGAAAAAAAGAGCTTTTTTCTTCCAAATGATGGACCAGTTTTGAAACCTCTCCGGTGAGACAGAGGATGGAGATGACACGTTGAGTCATTCAAGCGTGGCTGGCAGTGCTGGCAGCTCACCCGGGCAGAAAGCCAGGGGGCAATGGGGCACACCATGCTCCCCGAGGACCCGCTGCATCCCACAGCAGCCCCATCCCCTTCCCTCCATCCCCAGTTTCCCCCATTCCCCAGGAGAACCACATCTGAACACCAACCACCTGGAGGGCCCCATCCCCACGGAGATCCCCTCACCCTCCCTGATCCCCAGCACAGGGAAGGGACCACCCCAGGCACCCCGAGATGAGGATGGCACTGCCAGCCCCAGAGCTGGCTCCGAGCTCCGTGGCGAAGCAGCGCACGCAATTAGTAAATTAATTATCGAGCGGTAACGGAGATTTCATAGCTCGGAGCTGTCACATCAACAGTGTTTTGTCAACCGAGATGACGACTGGTAGAATTATTACTGCGGTGCTGGGGCTGAAAAAAGAGGAGAGAGAGACTTGCAGGGAGAGGGGAGGATAAAAATATAAAGGGAAGAGATAGGAAAGAACAAGATAAGTGGGTTTTGTTGCTAATGGAAGCTGGCACAGGGACAGAATCACAACTATTATAAGACAACACACTACACTACTAGTGGCTCTGAATGATCCTCTTAATTAACAGCGAGCACAAAAGAAGCCTCTGCCCACCTCCAAACCCAGCGGCGCTGCTGGAGAAGCATCCACAGCTCTGTGGGGACACCCACAGATCCAGGCCATGGCCAGCAGTGACACAAAAAAGAGGTGGAGATGCTCGGAGTGCAGAGAATGCCCAGAGCAGAGGGCAGCAGCTGGCACAGACCCGATGGGGACACGAGCAAGAGCACACACGGCTCTCTGTGCCCTCCTGCCACCCCATCCATGCCCAGACAGGAGAGGGACATGGTGTGGCATGGCCTGGGACTGGCAGCCATGGCAACTCTCGTGGATGCGGTGACTGCAGAGCCAGAGTGCCGGGACACGATTTGCCTTCCCCACCCGCCCCGTTTCCCCTTCATCTCCCAGGGCCAGATTTAAGCTGCGTATCCAGTGATATATAAAAATAACACCCCGCCCTCCCACTTGGGAAATTGATTCCTTCTCTTCCCACCCGGCTCCGGCTTTAAATATCCCCATTTACATGCAGATTGTGCTGCCTCCCTGCACCGCCTGGTGCGGAGCCGGAGCCGGTGGGTGGGTGCCTGGCCATGCTGGGACCTCATCCTGCTCCACGCCATCCTGAGGCAGGAAGAGAGAGGATCCGGAGCAAACACCTCCGAGGTCCCAGTGATGCCCCAGTGCTCCTTCCCAAACTGGTCACCCCGGCACGCTGAGGATGGCATAGCCACGGAATGCCACCCTGCCCGCATTTTGCCAGGCGGAGATTGAGCAGAGCCGCAGGTCTCATCCCAAATCCAACCCCCTCGACCCATCGCTGGAGCATTCCAGCCCCTCGGGTGCTGCACCCCGGGAGGGACCCGTCTGCTCCCCCATGCCCAGCCCGAGGAGCAGCAGATGCAAAGGAGGGGGATGAGGAGACGTGGGCAGCATGGCTGCGCCCTAGTTTTCCAGGGCAAAATCTGGAGGGGGAAGCAGAGCTGTTGTGTGAGCAAATACAGCATCTGCGCCGACTGGCAGAGCTCACACCCACGGCCCCGAGCCCTCCCAGCCTTCCCAGCACGATCCACAGGGAGAAACCAGGCTGGGAGAAGGAGGAGAATGGGGGAGAAAGGGTGGGATGGGAGGCTGTGGCTGTTGACAGGGATTGAGGGGTCTCCCACGTCTCCCAGGTTGGTGCAGGGAAGGGGCAATGCCCACCCGGGCTGGGCAGCTCATGGAGCGGGGCAGGGATTGGTGTTGGCACCGACAGCAGCCACGTCGTGTAACTTCTGATGGGAGGGAGGGAAAGGATGGGTTTGAAGAAGCCGCCGCAGGGCTCCCAGAGGGATCTTTGCCAGCTTCTCAAAGTGCTTAATTCCTTCCCCTCGGCAGCCGCGGGAGCAGCCGAGATTCATGGCAGCGCTCCCAAAATATCCCCCCTCGCCGCACGAGGAGCAATCAGCGGGGCTGGGAAGCTCTTCCTCCATGAGAAGCCGCAGGGCCGAGCCTGGTTCTCCCCAGCCTCCTCCCGGGAAGATGCTGAGTGCAAAATACCCCTTGGAACGGGATGCAGTGTCCCCCCTCGGGTTGGCCAAAGGGAGCTTGTGGTGGCACTTGCAGATTTTGGGTGGAAAACCAGTATTTTTAGGAGCTTCTGTGAACAGGGTCATGGGTGCCAAAGGGAGTTCACAAATCCAGGCAGCCCAGCTTCTCGCCCCCAGGCACAGCTCTGTGTCTCAGTGTTCCCTGATCCAAAATCGCCTCCTCGGGCTGAGGTTGGCAGAAAATCATCATTCCTGCTGAAATGAAGGAGGCAACAGGGCGAGCACAAACAGCATTTACATATCCTTAATTCTATTTTAGCACCTCTTTGGCTATTTTTGTCGCAGCAAAAACACAACGGGAGCGCAAGGCCAGAGAAAGGGCAAGGAACGGGCTCGAAATGTGGGACAGAGGCAGAAAAAACAAATCCCAGACAGACACAGCAATGGTTGAGACTTGTTCCACTCATCACACCCAGCACTTTGAGCCTCTGGCTGTACCCATGTTCCCCTGTTTTCCTCCTCAACCCCAGGAGCTGGGCAGGACAAAGGGACATGAGAGCCACCACTCATCCCTGTCCTGCATGTGGAGTGAGCTGGGGTGTGAGGAGGGGACAGTCCCCACCATCCCGCGTGGGAGAAGCACTTTCCCTCACTGGCTGGCTGGGAAAAGCAGGAGGACCCTCAGCTCCAGGGGCAGGGGGGACATTCCAGGGTGAGGGCAGCCCCCACAGCCAGAGGGGACCAGCCAGGGCTGGCTCAGCAGCATCCTTGCCTGTTGCCAGGACAACGGGATGTGATGGAGCCACCTCCATCAGGACAGGCACAGGGATGTTGGGGATGCAGGGGATAACAATCCCCCAGCAGGTTTGGGGTGCTGGGGAAGCCCCCCCAAGCTGAGGTCCCTATGAGCCCCTCAGAGAGTCCCCCAAGAGCCACCTGCACTGTGCCAAATGCCAGCCAGGGGGCACAGACAAGGGCATGGCCCCATGGCCACGTGGCACTGTGGGGACACAGGGAAAGCAGGATGGAGCCCGCTGGGACAACCCCAGATCCCTGTGGAAGACACAAGGCACAGCCCCCGGGTCCAGCTGCCCCATCCTGACGCCTCTGCCCCTCCAAGGACATGGGGCAGGGCCAGGGACAGGCAGGGGGATGTCGGGGCCCCTTGTCCCCCACCGATGCCCCCATCCCGGCGGAGGGGATGGGAATGCCCAGAGGCTCCGGAGCAGCAATGAAGGTGCAGCTTAGTTTCTTTGCTTTTGGTACCATGGCAACCTTTCCCACTTGGCTTAATTACAGAGCCGGCTGTGCCTCCGCAGGGGGGTTGGGGGTCTGATTCTTCCCTGCTCCCCCGAGCCAGGGCTCAAGGATGGGGGACAGTGGGAACCCACACACTCCTGTGGGAGCCAGAGACCATGCCCTGCCCCAAAGGAGCATCCTCATGGAACAGCCCTGGAATCTGAGCCATGCTGGGTAAACAGAATCCACCTGGATGCCTGGGCAAAGCCAGCAGAGCCTGTTCCTATGCCAGGAAAGACCTTTTCCTCCTCCTTGTGAAGGCACCAGGCACCAGTGGCCTCATCAGCCCTTCCCCAGCTCCCTCCTGCCCTCGCTGCTCCTTAAACCCCACCACAGGCAGTGGGGTGTCCCAGCCCATCCATCCAGCCCATCCATCCATCCAGCCCATCCATCCATCCATCCATCCCTCCCTCCCTCCCTGCATCCATCCATACCTCCATCCATCCATCCCTCCATCTATCCCTCCATCCATCCCTCCATCCATCCATCCCTCCATCCCTCCATCCATCCCTCCATCCCAACTGGGTTGCAAAAGAAGACCAGACCAAGGGGACCAGGATTCCCTCTACACAGACACACAGAAGGATTGCACACACCTCCCCAGAACACTCCAGACTGCATCTGGAACCAGTCTTGGCTCTTCATTTCCAGTGAGAAAAAGGGCTTTGGGTCTGCTTCTCCATGGGTGGATGTAGGAAAAGTCCATCCCACCAGGCAGCTGCTCAGCAAGGGAAAGCACCAGAAGGACAAAGCCTGGAGAATCCCAGCACCAAGACAGGCAAATGCTTGAGTATCAAGTTAAAATGAGCAGTGATGAGACTTCCCCATCCCCAAGGGCATCCCGCGGGAAGTTCCCTCAGCAGGGCAGGGCTCTGGCTGTGAAGCTCTTTGTTACCAATTACAAACAATTATCCTCCCATGACAGCTGACCCTGGACCTGTGTCCGGGTGCCAGCTGGCCAGATGGAGCCTGGCCACGGCCGGATGGTGGGGATTTAATCACCTTATTGATCCGACAGAAATCCGACACGCTGTGCCCGCCGTGCCCGAGCCCGTGGGGAGCATCACACAGAGCCTGCTCCCTCTCCAGGGGGAGATTTGGGAGCCCACAGGGACAGCCAGGACTGGAGAGGCGGAGGTGGTGGGAGGGAGAGCTTCCCAGGAGGAATGCAATTTATTGCGATTAAAAAGAGAGGGAAAGGGAGGTGTAAAGGAGCCCTCTGAAGCAGGGGAGAGCGTGAGAAAAAAGAAAGGGAAATATAAAAACCCATCCCAAGCCAGCAGCAGTGCTGGGCTTCAAAGGTCACCTCTGGGCATGAATTTTAATTTCACACAGGAGTTTTGTTCATTTGTTAATTATTTTCAGATGAAAAGGGAGATATTCCTGCAGAGGGTTAGGAAAGGGCTACGGCAACATTTGAATTTCAAAGGCGAGCTGTTTGCAAGGAAAACACAAGGGGAGAGAGGGGAGGGAGAACTTCAGGAGAAGAGAGGGGCTGGTGAGGGTCCCCCACTGCCATGGCCTTTTTGGGGACATGCCGAGGACATGGGGGCCCCACAAGAAACCCTGGTATTGCATCCCACCCACTGTCTCTGTTCTTCCCACCTCCTCTCCAGGGAACATCATGGAGGTACATTGTGGATGGGGCATCAGGAGCTTCTGCTCCCCTCCCAAGTAACAGGGACATCAGGGATGAGTCCTGACCCCAGGATGTGGATGGGGCTGGGAGCCTCAGGGATGTTCCCAAAAGCAGCTCCCGAGAGGGAATTACTGCTGCCTCTCCATAGGTTCTGCAAAGGATCCAGCCTCAGGAGGAGACAGGAGAAGAGCAAAAGCACTTGGAAAGATGGAGCCAGGCAGGAGAGGGCACGGAGCAGGGAATAAACCAGAGTGCTTTCCTCCTCATTTTAGTTTTTAGGGCAGCTGTTTGCTTTTTATGGAGCCGGAGGCCCCGGGGAGGATCTGAGTGAGCTGCACATAAAGCACAACCGGGCGAGTTAAAGCCCCCGAGGGCCACCCAGCACAGCCGAGCAGTGTGTGGTGCTGGGAATGCAGTGGGAATTCCGGCATTCCCGGCACACCCAGCAACCCCGAGCAGCCTGCACCCCCAAACCCTGCTCCTTCTGGGGTGAAGCACCACACCGAGCATCCCTGGGATGGAAGGGGCTCGCAGGACCCCCCAGCTGCCCAGACGAATCCCTCCTGGACCACCTGCAATTTCGGTTTCCCCCCAGCTGGTTTTCCTTTTTCAGCAGAGCCGTGAAATCCTGGAAAGCCAGCGCCCAGAAAGGGTGCTGTTCATGGGGGGAGCAGCCTCAGCTCCACAGGACACAAATGGTGGCACCACCAGCTACTGCTTTTAGGAAAGAAAGAGTTATATTTCCATGGATGAAAGGATTTTCCAGATAAATGCATTTATCCTAGAACAAGGGGTGGGAGGGAAGCATCCCAGGGGCCAGAAAGACCCTGCTCCCCGAGAAAACCCTCCAAGAGACCCACAAATCTGTCCCAGGCTGGGCTTGTGCTCCACTGCCCTGTGCCTCGGTGTCCCCACTCAGCTGGGAGAGTCCAGTGCTCCACAGCCAGCCTGTCCAGAAGGAGCTGGGAATGCTCCTTATTCGGGAAGAGGGAGATTAGACCAAGGATTCATCATGATTTCTTGACTACTCTTCATCTCCTGCTGAAGCTACAGGGGGGATTTTGCTCCCAGCTCCTCTGCCCTGCCAAAGCCAGGGAAAAGTCCAATTTCCACAGTTATGAGCCTGGTCTGATCTCCTAAAACCAAGTGCTTTTCTGCCTAATGCGGAATTAAACCAGGGCAGCCGTGGTGGAGGAGAGGGTGGGTGCAGGGCTGGAGGCACAGCAGCCCCTCTGCACCACGGTGCTGCTCCCAGGGCAGGGATCCCACAGCCCTACACACCCATTTCTCCTGGCACCATCCCTCCCATCGGGATACCACTGGGATATAAAGGCAGCAAAGGGACCTGAGGACCCAAACTCCCCCCCACCCACTCACCCACAGCCTTTGCAGACACCAAAACCTGAGGGAGCAGCAGAGGACACCCCAATACCGCCCTCACCCCTCATTATCCCTGCCAGATAGGGCTATTAATCCCCTCCTGGGGCTCCCCATCCCAGGGGAGTTCTGTCCCTCTGTGTAAATCACTCGTGTTACCGTTCCCCTGGGCTCTCACTAACTAGGCAGCAATAAAAACCAAGGGGCAGCTTATTAATGAAGAGAAGCAGCTCAGCAAGGCTGTGCTCCCCTCCTGGCATGGTTTGGATATTGCTGCCTGAACCTGTGGCACCAGAGCTGGCAGTGCCACAGGTCCGAGATGGAGCCATCCCCTGCCACCATCCCACCACCATTCCCAGCTCCGAGGCACCTGCTCCTGCCACAGCTCTGGAGCTTCAGAGCCCTCTCCATGTGCTGAAACACTCGGTATTTTATGTGTCTACAAGAAAATACCAAGTGGAGTTTGCAAAGATTAGGCACATTTAAATGCAAATTGTGTTATTTCTGTCTTGAAAAGTGTCATTAATACATTTTCTGCAATTTGGAGAAATCAGCAGCAATTATTTTTTTCGAAACGAACCATTAGCCAACTTTCATTTGAAGGGGGGGAAAAAAATGCCACGAAAATCATTATATGACTGACATGTTTCCTCCCAGGTCTTAGAGCTGCCTTCTCATCCCAGTAATAATTACTAAGGAAAGGAGCTAAAAAGTACTTCCAGGAGGTGGATGTGTACAAAGCCAAGTGTCTTTTCTTTCCCTGTTTACCAAGGATTGGACCAACACACGTGCACTCAGAGCAACACAAACCCCCAGGGCAGAGCCCGTCAGGGCTGCACGTTTCTTCACACGATGGTTTGAAAGGGACACTAAGGATCATCTTGTTCCACCCCCTGCCATGGGCAGGGACACCTTCCACCAACCCAGGTTGCTCCAAGCCCCGTCCAGCCTGGCCTGGGACACTCCCAGGGATGGAACACCCAGAATTTTTACTGGAGGTCCAAATACTGAGGGTCCAAAAACCTTCATCAGCGTTTTGTGATGCTCGTGGCCATGTGTTGCCAGCAACAGGGTTTTGGGAGGGATGTGAAGCACCATAACCGAGGAGAGGGCTGGGCAGGGGGTCTCACACGGCTCCCCCATGGCACAGGTACACAGGTAATGCCCAGCTATGAAATCCACAGGCCCCGGCTGGAATTCAGCAGCCAGTGTGATCTCCCAGCTTCTTTGCTGCTAAATGAAAGGGAAAAGAGGAAAAAAAAGAAAAGACTATTCATGGCGAGATTAAAAGAGAAAGGGACAAAAAAAGGCACCTGCTCTTGTCGGATTCCTCAGGGTAAGAGTGAAGAGCGAATTTCCATAATGCTGTAAGTGCTCATTAACTGATGTCAAGTGACAGCCCCCGCCTCAGAGCACGGCAGGGGTGCTGCCCACTGCTCCTTCCCGCCTGCTCCAGGGAGCCCCACCACTGGGACACCTTCCAAGGTCCCCAGGGTAGGATTTGGGACAAGCCAGAAGTGCCAAGCTGCCAGTGCCACTCAGGGATGGTCCCTCCCAGCACCATGTCTGATTTTCCCAACCTCCAGCCCTGCTCACTGTCACACAGAGTCAGCACCCAGCGGTGCCCCATGGCAAACAGCATCATGTCCCCCTTCAAAAGCAGGTGGAGAGTGACAAGGTCAAAGCCCCCGAGCCCTGCCTGAAAGCTGGGGACATCCCCGTTGGCATCACCAGGTCCCTGAGCTCTTGCAATGCCACCTTTCTGCTGGATAATGAAGGAAAATGCTCCCTCTTCCTCCCTGGGCACCCCAGAGCTGATCCAGCAGCCCCCCACCTTCAGCTGGCAGGACCTGGGGCTGACCTGAGCCTGTCCCCAAGTCACACTGTCCCTCATTCATCAATATCTACCAATATCCAAGAAAAACTGCCCTGCTCTGGCTGCAGAGATTTCATGGCAGTGGCAGAAGGGGGATCACAGTGGGGTGCAACACCCTTTTAGCTATAGGAGCCCCCAGAACTCTGCCCTATCAATTCCCAGCCGCTGCAGGATCCTCCACTCTTGCATCTCTCCCAGGGCCACCTCCCAGCCTTGCTGCTGAGCCCGTCCCATAAATCCCTGTCTCCTCACCCAGGGTCCTGCTGCCATCCCCTCCGCCAGGTGACAGATGGCCGAGGGAGTGGGGTGAGCAAAGGTGGGAGACAAACCCCCCCAGGCAGGAGCTGCCAGCCAGCTCCATGGTCCCCTCACTGGGATAAGCCTTGGCCACGCTAGCGGCTCCTCACGGGTGATGGATGGGCCCTGCCATCCCTCCTGGCCCTTTCCTATTGACTTTTTTCTTTAATACACATCATAACCCCGGCGCAGCAGCTGCCGCGGCCGGGCCCGCGCCCACACATCACCCACGGGCAGGATGGGGATTGCAAACGCCTGGATCAGCACAGCCAGCGGATCAGGACTATAAACCATCCCCAGGATAAATGTCCCCTTGGCACGGGAGCATCGGGAGGGTCCCAGCTCATGGGGCAGCAGTGCAAGACAAGGGTTGGGCATCAACCCCACAGCCCTAAAACCACCCTGGGCACCCTGAAATGCCCCCCTGTGCACCCAGGGCTTTGCAGCCAGGTGGGCTCAGGGGGGTGAGAGCATTCCCCCAGTGAAAGGACACAGGTCGTGCCCTCAGCAGGGCTTCCTTTGCTCCAGCAAATCCACCCAAGCTCCTGGAAAGCATCTCTGTCGCTGCCTCTCACTTTGCTCCTCGACACCTTCCTCCGTCTGGGCACAACCAGGTTGCTCCTCGCCCACCTCAGCCTCCCAGAGTGGCCATGCCCAGGCTCTGAGGCTTTCTGGGGTGTCCCCCCTCTCCAGCAGCTGTGGATGACGCCAATCCCGTGCTCTCCAAAGGAACCAGCTCCCAGTCGGAGTGAGACACGGCGTGCAGCTGTTTAAGGGCCATAAATTACGTCTGGGTTACCTGCAGAATGCTTAATCAAAACAGCGTATTTCCCCCAACGGCTTGACTGATCTCCTCTCTGCTTTTAGGAGCTTTTTTCATGTCCTCTTTTGCTCCGATATGGATCCAATATCTCCCGCAGCGTCCGAGGCCATAAAGATAAAAAATGGGGTAATTGTGGCAGAAGTTTATTGGTGGGGAAATACGCGCTCACACAAACCAGCCCTGACAACTATTTTTGGGGCAGATGTGCTGCTGGGACAGAGCCTCCCGTGGGAATCCCTCCATCCTCCAGCTGTACCCGCTCCTGTCAATGCTCCCATCACCCACGAGTTTGGGTGATCCGTGGCCAGGGGGCTCAGAGCAGGGAGCTGCACCCCACGAGCAGCCCCACACCCACCAAAATGCTGCCCCAAAGTGGCAGCTGGCAAAGAAGTTGGGCTGGAAAAACTTCAGGTAAAGGGGAACAACCTCTCCCTTCCCACTATCCAGGGTGAAACGTGGGGAGGAGAAAGGCATAGAGAATGGTTGTGAGGAAAGGAGCAGTTCGGGCTGCCCTCTCTGCCACTGGCAGATGCCCCTGGTCCTGTCCCACAAGCAGCAAGGTCGGAGCTGGAGCATCCTGAGTGAGAAATAGTCTGGCACGGCACGGGGGCGGCACGGGAGGGATGGGAGCCTGATTTATAACCACGGCAGGTCTGCCCTGTCCGAGTCGTTGATGGGAAATGGAGAGCAAAGCCCAGGCTGGGCTCCGGGAGCCGCTCCCGGGGATATTCAGGATAACAGCGCCATAAATTACGAGCTGTGAGGCAGCGACGTGGAGCTGAACAGGGCAAAGTGATCCACTCAGGCTCCTTCCCTGCTCCCATCGCCTGTTTGGGAGTGGGATCAGTGCGGCCACAGCATGATTTCCCCTGGGATTTGCATGGATTTCCCCCAGGACCAAAGCCCTCTGGTCTTTGCCAGAACCCAACAGAGGACGCTCTCCTGCCCCTGCTCATTCCAACACCATCCCGATGCTTTTCCTCAAGTACTCCTTGCACTTCCCGACCCAGAGGACTGCCACTTCCTCCCCCGATGATGATCCCATCTCATCACGGGGTGTCCCATGAGTCCCACACACATGGCATGGAGCAGCTCCATGGATAAGGTACACTGCTAATTAAACCACAACTGACTACAGCTCCATTACAATTAAAAGACAATTAGCAGCACAAGCTGGCGTGTGGGAGCAGTGAGCACGATTTGGCAGGGAGACAAACTTCGTGTCCCTTCCCGACGGGATGGCTTCTCCTGGTATGGCTTTGGAGATCAGCAGCTCCTTGGGCTGGGAAATACCAGCTGCACTCCCAGCACTCCTACACCAAAACAGCACTGAAGCTGCTCCACCACCCCATATCCCACGTCCCTTCCTTTCCCTTCCCAGGGGAAAGTTTGCCCCCTTCAAAATTTAACCAAATCCCGCCCAGCACCTTCCTGCCACTTCTCCCTTTACACCCAGCTCTGGTTTACTTTTCCTCTTTTATTCTCCAAATTCCTAATGACTGTGTTATTAAGCCTGTAATATCCCATTAAACTGTGCATATCCTTCTGATGGATCCCATCCTGCCAGGAGACAAAGCTCCAGGCAGGAGAGACAGGGCCAGCCGGGTGCTGTGGCACCATCCCAGGATGGCAGGACCAGGGAGTGCTCCCTGGGAGAAGGTGTTGGGATTGTGTGGGTGAGAGGGAGCCTGGGGCTGAACAGGGAGAGGCCCTTTCCTTCAGCTGCTTTCCTGGGAAACCCCCTTTTCCATTTACAAGGGATGGATTTGAGCCTGGGGATGGAGAGGGACATGAGCTGGCATCCAGACACAGCTCCAAGAGGGGACCAGCCACATACTCAAGTCCAGGGCAGGATGGAGAGACCCAACAGAGGCAAACTCATGCTGTACCTCGATGTGGCACCTCCTCTTGATTGCCAGGAGCACAATGCCACCATTCCCACTACGAGCCTGGCGAAACCCTCCCAGTGCTCTACACCGAGCCAACCGGAGCTGCTGAAGCTCCCGCGTTCGAGACTCCTTCTTTTCCTCAGCAGAGATCCCACGAGCTCCTCCAGCAGCCAAAATTATCAACAATTTATCAAAACCCACACCACGCCAGCCCTTCTCCCCGCCGCGCTCTTCCCCCGCCGCCCGCGGCTCTCCGGCGGGTTACGGCAGCGCCACCGGATCGGGCGGCAATCGCTTTGCTCTGCCGGATCTTTATGCAAGAGCTTCACACTAATTCGGTTTGATCCTCGCTTGCCGGGGTCCCGGTGGAGCGGCGGAGGATGGCTGCGGGAGACAGGCTGGGATGGTGCCGGGAGAGGAGCGGGGATGCTCCCGGAGAGCGATGCGAGCTGACAGCCGGTCCCACGGGATGCGGGAACCCGCGCCGGGAGATGCTGGGGCGGGAGGGAGAGAGCCAGGCTTAAAGGCTGATAATTAAAGCCCTCCTGTCAGGGTATTAATACCTACATGCAACCAGCGACTGCATTAGCGGGGATCCCACTGGGGCTGTTCTGCTGGTTTATTTGATGGGCTTAATTAATTTATTGCTCCACACACAACCAGCTGCTTCCCGATCGGTGGCAAACACGGCCGTGGCTCCCTCAGGGAAGGCTCTGGACACACCCTGGGATGGCACAGCCAGGCTCAGTGGCCCCAAACTGTCCCCCAACCCACGGCCTGGCTCCCAGCACACACCACTCACCTCCTCACTCCCCCAGCTGTGTTGTGTCCCCAGATCCTGGTGGCCCAGTGGCCCATCTGTGTGGCCCAGTTTGGCTGTACAGAGCCCCATGGAGTCCCTGCACAGGAACTCAACTGCTCTGAGCTCCCCACCACGTGCTCAACTTGCCCCAAACAGGGCAGGAGCCTCCTCCACCTCCATCATCCTCCCCAGGAGGCACAGCTTCATTAGGGGCTCTCCTTAGGGACCCACAAACCCCTCAACCCTAATTGAGTTGCCCTCTCCCTGCCCCATTCTGGGATCACCAAAACACTGAGGGGACAGGGCTCACCACTGTCCCTGCTGTCCCTGCCACTGCAGCCATCCCACTCCCCAGCCCAAGAATGCCAGGAGGAGGCTGCAGAACGGAGTTGAGTGATTGATGGGGCTGAGCAAAGCCAAAGGTCCTGTCCTCATCACTTCTCCGGGGCAAGGAGCATCCTGGAGCATATTTATGGCTCCTCTCCTTTACACATCCAAAGCCATTACCTCCAGGCACACACAGCCTGTGGAGGACAGTAAATCACCACTTCCAGTGTCTCAGTGGGGAATGCTGGTGGTGGGCACTGGGTCTGGCCATCTCCAGGTCCCCATCCAGAGCCCCATCCATGCCTCTGGACACGACAACCCACCTCACTCCATCATAAATCACACACTCCGGGGGTGCAGACAGTGCACAACTGCCCCCACCAGATGTGCACACCCCAACACACACACTCGGGTCTCCCTTACTTCATCCTCACTCCCATCCTCACTCCCAGGACAGTTGGGAGCAGCCGTGGTGGCCCCTCTCCCTCTGCTCTCCCCCAGGCTCCCTGAGGAGCAGCAGGCAGATGTTTGCTCTGTGACAATCTGCATCCTGCTGGATTCGATAATAATATCAATTATCCCAAGCTTTCATCCACGGAGCTCTCTGTTCTCTGGAAATAGAGATGGATGAAGCTGCTTTACTGCCAGTCTGAGAGGCTGGGGGTCCTGGGGACACGAGCCTGGTGACAGATGGGGAGGTCACAGGGAATTAGTGGTGGAAGAGGCAGGGAGAGTGCAGGGCTGGATTCCCTCTGGGAAATGGGAAAACGCTGCAAAATTCATTTCCAACCTCAGCTGGAGGGGAAGCCCTGAGCTCTGCATCAGTAGATGGGGAAGAGCAGCACTGGCTGGGGACAGGCCAGCTCCCGGCATGGGATACTCAGCAGATCGATGCTGGTACCTCCTTGGCAAGGCATTGCCCCCATGTGAGCCCACCTGGCTGGAGCATCCCTGCTCAGCCACCCCCTGCACCCCAACCCACACCCCAGCACCGCTCCCTGGGGCACCCCTCTCCCTTGGGGCTGGGTTGGGGGTCCTCCCTGGCTGAAGGGAGGTGGGATGTGGGTGGTGAGCCCTCCAAACCTCCCCTGGAAGCCCAGCTCTAGCCCTGGGAAGGTGCTGCCCCCGCTTCCTGGGCTGCCCGACAAGGGGGGATCCTTTTCTTCCCTCATGTTATTATTTTGGCAGCACTGGAGTCAAGTAGCTCAATTAAGCAATAACTGCCTCTGTACAGCTGCCCACACAGCCTGCGGTAAATAATTAAATGCTGAAATAATACAGCAGATGGGAAGCAGCATGGAGAGAGATCCGAGAGGAATCCTCCCTCCTGCCCGGCTCATCCCCAGCCCTGCCCGTCACCGCAGGACACCGAGCCATGGAAATACGGGGAAACACCTGGAGGGGAAAATCCCCCCCAAGCCCTGACTCCTGCCATGTGTCCCCCTTCCCGAGGCAGCAGCAGAGCCGAGCAGGAATGGCAGCACATGGAAAAGCATCATGGAAAATTTTAACCAAGCCCTGGTATTGATCTAGACGCGAGGCACATACCCGAGCCAGCCCACTTCTCCACTCGCACATCATCTGCATTTATCTGCTCCAACCGAGTACAGGAGCATCACTGAGAGGCCTAATTACAAGACAGTGATAGATAAATATTAATTCAAACCCTCAGGAATGAAAACCCAGCTTCGCCGTGTGGAGGGTTTGGCATGGGAGTCCCGCCTGAGCTCGGCCCAGCCACGAGAGCCACAGAGCTGCTCTGCTGTCCCAGCATGAAGCAGCAGCAATTCCTGGCACAGAGCTGGCAGCACCCACATGCCACATGTGCCAGGTGGCCCTGGCTGCTCCCAGGATGATCCAGAGTGAGGGCAGCAGAGGCTGCAAGAGCCTCTCCAAAGGGCTTGGCTGGTGACGCAGCCCCGGCACTGCCCAGCTCCCATTTACCTCCTGGGAAGCAGAAGGAGCCCCACGAGCCACTTAATGAGCCTTGAAAGCAGCTCCTGCCATTGCGAAGGGCCGCCAGTGTTTATACAAGGGGCTGGTTGTGGGTCAGTGGCCGCAGGTTGTTGTTTCATTAAGATCCTGGAGGGCAGCAGCTCCCACCAGGCAGCCGGAGCATCCTCTCCATATTCACATTTCCATCACATCCTCCTCAGACAGCACCGCTCCACTCCTCCATCTGCTTAAATGCCACCTCCAAAAGGGATTGGCTCGAAACAGCTTCTCCCCTTGTCATTTGTTTCCCATTCTCCTCCTAAGGATTTGCATGCTTAATCCTTGGAGTTTGCAAAGGCTTTGGATTTTGTGGGACTTGGGAGTGAGGCAAAATATGCCTGCCTGGGACAACAGCAGGGAGTGGTCCCAAAACCTGCACTTCTTCATGCAAACAACAGCTATTTGGGTCCATAACACCCTGGACAAGGCTGAGGCGTCCCATACCAAGTGTCACCCACTTGGGGACAGCCCTGGGGATGCTCCTGCCCCAGGCTCACAGCTGGGAGCAGCTTTGCCACTGCTTATTTCCTGAGTGTGAATTGCATCTCAGCTGACAACAGGCTCTTCTGCCCAATCCATCTGCCTGGCACCTGGCAAATCAGATCAGGAACATGATCCCAGGAGACTTCTTCCAGATCTTCATTATCAGCTCCCGGCCAATTCCCAAACACAGCCCTGAACGGCTCCTGGGGATTAAGTCCACACTCAGCCCAGCCCTGTGGAGCAAGATGCAATCCTGGGATGAACCGGGATGAACTGGGATGAACTGGGATGAACCTGGATGAACTGGGATGCTCTGGGTGTCTCCCCATGCATGGCTGGAGACACACACAGATGCACATGGATTCCTTGGTGCACCCACATCCCATGGCCACACTGTCCACTCCAATGGCTTGCAGGGCTCCATCCCTTGGCCAAACCCCCTGTGCCACCTCCCTGCCTGGCACCCACCTGCCCTGGGGGACCCCCAGGCCCATTCCCCCCTCCCTGGACGCCATGGGGGTGCCAGGGGCGGGGGAGCAGCGCAGCTGCTGCTGGCAGGGGATGTGACAGGGTGTTGCAGCCCCTTCCCCCCCGGCGCGCTGTCAGAGCGCGTTTTTCCCAGGAGCTGCTGAATAATTTGCATCCGCCAAGACGCAGCTTCTGGGCCGTGTTTGTCAAAGTCAATCTTCAGCTCGCTGCCTCCGGAGATTCCAACATGATAGTGGCATCCAGCTCCAGTGACATAGACAGTGACTGCTCCAGAGCTGCCCACAGATCCACATGCCAGCCCTGGGCAGCATCGGAGCCAGGATGGTGCTGGGACCTTCCGTCCATCCCAGTGCAACCCCTGTTTCACTCCACCCCAGGGATGCAAATTCTTGGGAGCCAGAAAGGGAAGAGTCACCAACATGTGGATGCCACGAGGTCAGGGTGTCCACATCCACCCTGGATGAGGGTCATCCCTGGGGGGAGTCCCGGTGCTCCAAGGGGATTAAACACAAATGCAGGAGCATCACCCCCATCTCCAGCATCAGCCCACGGTGCTTGTCATGAGCTGGTGGGCTCAGCCCCCCCTCACCCTCCCTCCCCTGCACTGTGGGCAGGGGACAGAGGATGCTCCTGGATGTTCCCTCCGTGACAGCTGTCGATCCTGCGATAGACTTGTGTTCTCTGGGAGCCTGGCTTTGTTCCCTGCACAAAGGGAGCTGCCAGGGAGCAGGTGACAGCACAGGCAGAGGGATCAGGGCTGTCTGCAAGGTGGGAGGAGGATGGGGCTTGTCACAGCACTGCCAGGAACACTGGTACTGGGCTGAGCTGGAAGTGGAGAGGGAGAGGAGGAAGAGCCAGAGGAAGAACAAAGGGGCTTATGCCCCACCAGGGTCATCGTGTGTCCTTGGTGATCCCTCTGATCCCAAAAATGCACCAAAAGTCCCTTTATGTGGTATCTGCCCGTGTTCCCTCAGGTTCCTGGCCTGTAGAGATGAGGGGAGAGGGACCACTGTGACAATGGGGACATCATGGGGATGGTGACAGAGGTGCTGAAGCCCCCGTGAGGTGGAGCAGGAGCATCTCCATCTCTGCCAGGACTCTGCAGGCTCTGCAGCACAGCCAGACCTGCCAGGGCACCCTGGGCATCCCAGGGACCCCAAGGCAGAGGCAGAGGGGTGCTCTGGGCTCCAGGGCAGACACCCACCAGACCTGCTCTCCCTGGGGCAGGACGTGCTGCCCTCCCCTCCCTCTGCTTCATCCAGCACCACTGACAGCCTTTGCAGCTGGAATTTCCACCCTCCTCTCCCTCACCTCCCTGCCAGTCCTGCTAAATCCCAGCGAGCATCTCCCGGGATTTGCGGTGAGCCGGCTGGATCCAGGCACTCCATCAATGTCCTCCGGCAAGGCCTTCCCTTCACTTCAAAACTTCCCAATCCAAGGGGAGTGGGGGTTGTTCTCACTTTTATGTGCTATCTATAGTCCCCTCTATACCTCTATATATAGATTCTATATCTCCCAGCTAATCTCTTTGCAATCATAAAACCATTAAATTAATTAACCAAGGGAAAGAGAGGAAAGACTGGATGCCCCCTGAAGAACAGATGATCGTTTTACATTTTTTTAATACCTGAATTAAAGGCAGGTCAGTCCCTGTGCTGCCAGTCCCCAGGACACTCTGGCCACACAGAGCAGAGCCACGAGTCCCCTGGGATGGGATGGGCTGGTATTGTCACCACAGTCCCTGGTTCTCCTGATTTCACAGGTGGGGAACGAAGCAGGGAAAG
Organism: Anabacerthia variegaticeps; assembly: GCA_035583185.1. Taxonomy (NCBI): domain Eukaryota; kingdom Metazoa; phylum Chordata; class Aves; order Passeriformes; family Furnariidae; genus Anabacerthia; species Anabacerthia variegaticeps. The sequence goes on from JAWWEW010000060.1 coordinate 4,245,336, forward strand.
AGCTGGAGGTGGTTGAATCTGCAATTCCATGCCGGATCCAGCACATGGGATGGGTGGGGGTGGGTGCTGAACCCCACACCATCCCCCGCTTTCCCCACACAGCCCCAGTGCCTGCTCCCACCTCGGAGACGTGTGAGAAATCCGGGATTGGGGAAGGTGTGAAGTGGTGACAATCCGGCAGCGCCTGCCAGCAGCCCATGCGGAGGGAGCTGCAGCAGCCAGAGCTGTGGCCGAGCCCCTGCTTTGGAGGGAGAGCTCACCATGGGCTTATTGCTGCATATTTGCAACCAAATTCACCCCCAGCCCTTCTGCTTGAGCTTGAGAAAGGTTGTTACCCGGAGCTGGGGGCACACCTGGAGCTTTTCCAGTGGATTTGGGTCAAAACACCAGGTTCAAACACAGTGGGAGAACAACAAGGTGGAGATGAGCACCCAGGGAAGGGGACCATGGAGTGTCCAGGGATGTCAGGAGTTGGAAAGCTTCCCTCTCACCCCCTGGGCTGATGGATCGGCTGTCTGCCTGCAATCCCCAGCCGTCACTCAGCCTCTAATCCGCAGGCCTGATGCATTCTCCTCGCTGACAACAAGCTGACACGGTTTTCATTGCACTTAATCAGCTCTTTAAATTTAATGCCCCAATCGGCTGTATCTGCCTCGGCCACTCCACAGCGGCCGGTCCCGCAGAGGTGGAGGCTGGAAGGAGGCAGGAAATCCCTCCACTGGAATTTCAAGGATGAAGCTGTTTTCAGCACCCAAACCCCAGCTCAGCTCCCAGCACTTCCCAGCCATTTCGGCAGCTCTCCTCTCCCTCCCCTTGTGCCCATGTGGAGCAGCCCAGAAATCCCCTGGGTGAGCGATTCCCAGGCTCCAACAGCACCTCCACCCCATAGTTCAGGACACAGCCCCCCATTCCAAGGCAATGGATGCCCAGGAGCCTCTCAGAGTGACAAAGGAGGTGACCCCAGTGGCACAGGGACCCTGGAATGGGATGAATCCTGTGGTGACACCGGATCACAGCCACCATGGAGGTGACAGCTGAACCGCCAGCATAGGCTGGCTGGCCAGGGACGAGGGAATGATGGACAGGACAGGGAGCCTTGAGGGGACCAGGGGAGCAGAGCATGGGGAATGGCCACTCTGGCACCTCGTGGCAGCCAAAGCCAAGCGTGGTGGGAATTATGGGGACAGTGGGTTTCACTCCACCCAAAACACACGGAAAACAACAGGAATGAAGAGCTCAGAGAGATTTTGGGGCTGAGTTGCAGCCCAGGTCACATTAGCCCTTCCCATGTGAGCTCAGCCGCCGAAAGCACGTGCTGATGGAAGCAGCAGGGGTGGGGATGAGCACAGGGATGCAGATAAGGCTGGTCCCGAGGATGGAGCAGCTTCCCAAAGATCTGGGAGCTGCTGGAACACAGCCAAGAGCTCCCACCATGGCTGGCCAAGGGTAGTGTGTCCACATGGAGTTCATAGGGTTGATGCCAACAGGGTGGGAGATGCCCAGTAGGCAGCAATGCCCTGCTGCACCTCCTGGTCATCCGAATGCCGTGGGATTCCCTCTTCCCCAGCACCCTCCTGGGTGCCAATCCTGCCCAACACCGGGCTGGCAGCTCCCTCGTGCCACTGGCTCTGCTTGCCATGCTGCAGAGATCCATGGAATTAGGGGAGAAGAGAGATTTTTCTCCCTTCACCTTTCTTTGTACTTTTATGCTAATGACGATAATGGGAATGAAACCTCTCCCGTGCAGCAGAACAAAGGCCTCTGCTGAGAGGAGATCCATGTGCCCGGGCTGGCAGCACCACCAGCACCATGGCAGCCCGATAAAGAGCCCTGGAGCAGGAGCAGGAGCAGGGGGCCATGGGGTGGGGAGCACCCTGCATCCCTCAGGACCTGGGACTCCTCTGCTGTGGGTGCACCACAGCACAAATCCTTCAGAGGGACTCTCTGGAACCCTTGGCCAGCTGTCTGGGGTCAGAGCATGCCTGCACACACGGATGGGAAGCAGCCCCCATCTGCTGAAGGCAGGGCAGCCCCCCCAGGCATCCCATGTGCCTGCCCAAGCCATCACAGCCCCCACTCCAGCCCTCACATGCCGCGGTCCGTGCCGTGCCGGGCGAGAGCGGCTGCGGGAGGGCGATTGCCTGGGATGCTCCAGCCTGCCCTACATTCCTCCTAAATATAGCCAGCCAGGTGCTGCCACTTCACCCAGCCCCGGAGAGCCTGGCGTGGTCCAGCCCTGCCATGCTGAGCCCACCACTCCCAGCATCACCAACCCCATCCCGCATCCCGTGTCACCTCTCCCATCCCGGAGAGGTGGCTGAGCAGGACCAAGGGGCTGATGGCACCCAGGGGGCACAGACAGACACCCAAATGGGCCCTCTCCCTGCCTTTGGCCCCTCCATGGGGAGCCAGACCAAAAATAGACGGGAACAGCTTCCCGCTCCCCGGCGTTGGCGGCGAGCGCCGGCATCGTGCCGCTGGCAGAGGAGGAGGGAAGGCAGAGCAGAGCTCACCACACGCTCTCACTCCCCCCTTCTGCTTCCCAAACTGCCGGGGAACAGGGAGGCTGAGCTTCTCCCTTCTCCCAGGGATGGGAGAAGGGTCATCCCTGCCTGGCACGTCCCCAGGTGCCTCCTGTCCCCAACAGCTGGTGAAGGAATGCGGTGATGGGAGCATGGCCAAGTGCTGCAGTGGAGGGAGAGAATCCCTGACCAGATTTTGGGCTTTCTCCTGCCTGCAGGACATCATTTGCTGCTGGCAGAGCTGGGCCTGATGCACGAGCAGGGCCCATTTGCTCCTTTCCAGCTGCTTTGCTTGGAGCTCTGCACCTCTGGATCTGATGATGCCAGTGGAATCCCCCTGCACTGCAGGGCCCGTGTCTGTGGTCGATACCAGCCCCCTGAACAGGCAGTTCCCATCCTGGATTTTCAGCTCAACCTCTCCATTTGAACCCAAGTCCCAGAGAACAGCCTGTCCCCACTGGGTGCTCAGCTCTTGGCCACCCTGGTCCCCTGCTCACCAGAGCCACTGTGAGCAGCCAGGGCAAGCACAGGGCTCAGGCACAGAGCTCCCTCCTGCACCCCAGCTCCCTGAGGGACTCACAGCCCCTTTCTCCAGATTGCCCTGTGCTGATGTTCCTGCTCAGGGACTTGAGTCCCTCAACCCAGTTTCTCACAGACTCCAGAAATCCTGGATCCCCACCAGCTGCAGCTCTTCTTGCTCCCTTACCCAGCACTGCCAGGGGCTGCCTTTATTCCTTCCCAGGATCATGGAACAGCCAGAAAGGGCCTGGAATTCTGAGGGGCATCCTCCAGTGAATCTCCAAGTGGAACATCCAAGCTCCTGCAGATGCTGCAGCCCCAGCCCCAGCCTCCCCTGGCTGCCAACACTCCCCTCAGCCGCTCACGGGGGGCTCGTGGTGGGTGTAGGGCACCCACGCATGAACTAACCGTGCACGGCTCGCTTGGGTGGCCATGCACGAACTAATTGGGCGCTTGTGCGTGAGCTGAAGGGGTGCTCATGCATAAACCATTCGGGTGCTGCTCCCACACAACCCCCTCCTGCGCCCGTGCCCGGGGGCGAGCGGCTCCGTGCCCGATGGAGACGGGCAGTGGGACGAGTCCGTCGCCCGTGGGGGACTGAGGAAGTGGCACCAATGTCATCACCCACGTCAGACCCTCCTCCCTCCTCTCTCGCTGCCCTTTTGATCCCCTCGTTCTCACCTCTCCATCACCCCGAGTGCTGCCAGCCCTGGGAATGGAGCAGCAGCAGCTCGGGCACCGGCTCATGCTGTCCTTGCCCTCATTGTCTCCAGGCTGTTCCCAGATCCTGCTCAGCAGTGAATATCCCCCCACCGCCAGTCTCCAAAAACCTCTTCCCAGAGCCAGGGTCATGCATGGCCTCCCTCCTCCCTGCACAGCATCACAAACCCCAGGGTAGGGCAGCCCCATGGGTACCCCCTGAATCCCCTCAGGACCCTCCCTGTCTCCTGCCCCTTTCCTCTTGTTTTCCTCCAGTGCTGTTTTCCCCTTTCCTCCTGGTCCTGCCAGGCAGGAGCCGAGGGGTTCACACCACAGGGCCCTGATCCCACTTAGGGACTCCAGCTGCTGCTGCCTAATAAAGGATGCTCTTTTAAAAGCTCCCAAAAGCTTTGGCTCTGGCAGAAAGCTGATGTTCACCTTGAAAAAGCCATTTGCTGAAGGCCAGAGACGCGATCTCTGCTCGAGTCAAAAGCTGCTCCAGTAATGGATGTGCAGACAAAAGCACCGACTTGGCAGCAGAGGGTTGGCAGGGCCCTCTCGCCCCCCCTTCTGCAGCAGCCACGGCCCCCCTGGCACCACCAGACCACCAGCACCTCTCCCCAGCCAGGTACCCACTGTGTTCTCTTCTTCCTGCTCATCCTCCTCTTCCTCAGTGCACAGCAGCCACCACTGCTCCAACACACAAACATCACATCACACCCCCTCATCACAGCCCCATCACATTCCCATCCACTCCCTATCATATCCCCCCATCACAGCCCCCATCACAGCCCCATCCATTCCCTATCATATCCCACCATCTGAGCCCCCATTCCATCCCCCATCACAGCCCCATCCATTCCCTATAATATCCCCCCATCACAGCCCCCATTCCATCCCCCATCACATCCCCATCCATTCCCAATCATATCCCCCCATCAGAGCCCCCATTTCATCCCCCATCACATCCCTGCACAACATTC